>JASVER010000003.1:13109266-13424934 GCA_030449065.1 Oceanodroma leucorhoa | reverse complement strand
AGTGTGTTATCAACATTCTTCTTATACTAAATCCAAAACATAGTGCTATACCAACTACTAGAAAGAAAATTAATTCTATCCCAGCCAAAACCAGGACAAACGTATTGAACCAGCAGTTCAGTTAAGATTTTGGTAAAGTGTCTCACGTAAATGTTAGTTAATAGAGCATTGGAAAAAGAATAAGATGAGCAAGAAACTGGCTAAACAGTACATATTTAGCTGAGCTGAAYGGGAAAGTTATTGGAAAGAGAGTAGTGGTTCAAAGGCTGATCAAATCTAAAGAGTTGAAAAAATGTTTTCATGATTACCTTGACACAAACCAGATGTGTTAATGAGCTCTGCAGCTGATGCAAATTTGGAAGGCATGAATGGTTTGGAACAGGTCTGAAATATTATATAGGCAGAACTTAGGGGGAAAAAAGTTTGAAATTTAACAAAACAAAATGCAATATTAAAAAGAACTCTGGCTGTAATCTGGAATTTCATCAGAAACATCAGATGAAGTGAAAGTCATCCTTTAATCAGCTAGCACGTACAACTCCATGCCACCAATGCAATACATCTGGTAAAGATGTAAACATTTGGGGCTCCCTCTAAGTTTCTGCACATTATTGTATTTCAGAACATAGGTATGCTCCAGGTGTACAAGGCTTGTCTAGCCTAGTAATGATAAAGCTGAGGAGGATATATGATACTGGCTTTGCGTATAGCAAAGAAATAAAAACAGAGAGAAAGAAGAATCCATTTCAAAATTGATGCTAAATAGAAAAAGACCAATTTCAGGCCAATCTAAATTTAAATGGAAAATTAGAAGAAGGTCCATCCAACTCACCAGAAACAAGTTTTAAATAACATTCCACCAAAGGGAAGCAGAGTGTGGGGAACATGCGTGATTTTAAGGTGGATCAGTTACAATGACATGATTATTTGTGGGATCAGAGACCTGCCTTCAAAGCCTTCTCCAGTGATGTTTTCTTCATTTAACGGTTTGGGCTAAATTGCAGTAGCACCTTTTCCTTGGGTGCATCTTCAGCTCTTATCAGAAGTCAAAACTGACCACTAAACTGAGTATCCAGAAAAGACTGTCTAAACTCTTCCATCTGCACACTGTGGTATTAACTTTCTGCAGACTCGCAGTCTCACAAATGCAGTTCTTGAGATACCAGTTTTACCTTTTGGATCCTCTATTGGCATATCTTTACAGAGAAAAGAGGGCTTTCCTGACTTCTAGACCTCAGTGTACTTTTATGAATGCTTAGGCAAACTATCTGCAAGCATGAAATGGTTGAGGAAGCGAGCACACCAGCACTGGAGAAGGAGAATGCATTGCCATTAGGAAGAATGGAGCATCACTGTTTTGCTGTTTTTATCGATAGATACCCATGCGCTGCCAGACCCTGTTCCTGGCACCTAAAAATGGCTCTTGTACACTGTGATTTTCAGGCTCCAGGGTAGAAGACATTCCCCTGAGATTTCATGTGTTTTCCATCAGTTTCTTTCTAGTTCATCTGAAGAAGTGGCAATGCCAAACAGCCAGAGAAGTTCTTGATTCTCCAGGGTGACTATGGAGATAGTAGGCTGCACAATGTGCCTTCAGCTTAGTAAAACCCTCATGCCACTTAACTGCTGGCTATCCCCTTAGAGCTTAGAAAGATGATGTACCATCCTTTTTTTTTTTTAATTGTCAGCCACTAAAAAAAAAAAGCATTGTCCATCTGAAGCACTTTGTATGCGTGAGTCACCCTTCAGGCACTTGGTGGAGATAAACTTCTCAACTGTCAGAAAACTGCTGGACCTTTTGATACAAGAGATCATCCTCTTAAGGATACTTAATGGCTGGGTAGCAGTCTCCTGTGTGAATGTATCCAAGTAATTATAGCTTAAAGTTATACTAATCACTCCTAATAGAGATGGGCTGTTCCTCCTGCTGTGTCCCTCACTGCTCCCCAATGAGAACTATCCCAACAATTTGGGATTAGCAGAAACACTTGTTACACTATTAGCTTCATAACTTTATTAACATCTTTGATTATAGAACAGATGGATGAATCTTAATCATTCTATAATGGAAGATTAAATAGCTTAAATTATATCAATCATATTTAAGTCTTTACTTAATAAAACAACAATTTAAGTTGGGTCATCAGTAGGGTTTGAACCCAGGACCTTCAGATTAGCAGCCAAGACTTCCTCCATTAAAAGAGTAAACCCATTAGCTGCTTGCAATTGTACACTTATATCTACGTACACTGGCCATTAAAATATATGACACACGCTGTGCCAGTGGATTACACATTGAATTTTGAGATTAAGAATTCCTAGGTTCCTTTTGTGCCTCTCAGAAGGAGTTTTGCTGCCTGAATAGAGTAGGCAATGAGAAATGGGTCAGCTGATGACAGTGTTCAGTTGTATTTTTACATAAAGCTTGTATAAGTGTTCAGGTATCAAAAGACTTTATAAAAATGTCCGGTTTGGTTATCTTTGGTTCAGAGACACGTAAGAGCCAAACACGCATATTTGATGTATGCACTTTGAGATCTAGTCAAAAAAGAGAGTTATTGAATCCCCATCTTGTCATTATGAGCAGAATATAGCTATGAGAATACAGCAAAAACTGTCGAGATTGATCACAGTATACTTTTTGTCATCTATTTCAGGTAAACTAGTTCACTGTAAACAAATGTTTTTAGAGGATTATTTTTTTTCCTCTACATAATTTTTGCTGTGCTACCTAAACCTTAGGTAACCTCAAATACTCTTCGTGACCTCCCCTGGGGTCAACACTGGTTTGCACTCAGAATCCTAACTACAGCTTATTAAACCCTTTATCTGCCACCTTATCRGAGACAACACACCAAACTTCACTGAAGGTGGCAAATGACACCACTGACTGGAGATAAGATATATTATTCTCTGCATATTTAATGAAAGATCTAGTGGAGAGTTGGTCAACAAATCTCATGTGAAAAAGAGATCTTCAATCTTAACTGTAAATTTGAATGCAGTATGTTTACAATGCCAGCCTTCAGCAAGCTTTGATTTCATGACCGTGTGCGGAGAACTGATTTGTTCATTTTTGTAAATAATGTTAGACTAACAGAAAACGCATGACTGTTGCTTGACACTGTTAACACAGAGGTGCAACTCCCAGACTGAAGGTGAAGCGTGGTAAATTAAAGAGCAGCCACTGATACGGAGTTTGAGAATATCACCTCCAAAAGCAAAAGCCCAAGAACACACTGAGGAATGTGTTTGGCTCCAGCTTAGTGGGAACAAAACCTACTAATTCCTCATCAAAAACACTTCCTCTGGCATCATTTGGCTTCCTTGGGGGGTGTGTGTCTAAAAGCAGATGAAGCTCTAGTTAACTTTGGAAAACTCACAATAAGATGTACAATTGCACAGTAGCTCCATAGCTGTATATTAAGTGCTATAATTCTGCAAACTTTGCAAGTTTGCCCATCAGTCTTCCTCAAAACTTTACATACATACTTAAGATTAAAATTTTATTTGGAGATGTCATTTCACTTTACTGTGAATCAGTACATCAGCTCTTCTATAAGTGCATTCAGATGCTCCCTGAAGAGGGAGAAACTTAGCAATGGTATATATATATTTCCTGCTCATTACACTGTAAAAACCCTTGGAGAACTGATACATTGATTAGCACAAGTCAGAAGTGCATCTCTGACTTGATCAATACATTTGTGCGTTGCGGACTGGCTAATGGCAAGTGTCAGAGTGCCCACCTGTTTGAAATAATTGCAGGATACAAGCATTAACCTATTGAAAGAGTGCATTTATTGGGCACAAAGAAAAATTTATGATCTTCAACTATACAGGCTGTGCAATAACACTGACTGCCAAGTAGAGAAGAKATAGTTCAGCTATATTAAAATAGCAGGTAAATCTGGAGTCTGGGGTTTGCTCCAGGTATTTAAAGACCTGAGCAGAGCATAATGACAGAACAGATGTACCACTTCAAGCCAGTATGGTACATGAGTAGCCTCAGAGGAGYGTTGGAACACAAAATGAAAAAAGATGCAACTCTGATCAAAGATATATATCCAAAGGTTCAGAAAATACACACRCCTGTTTACAGAGATCCTCTGTATGGAGTCTTCAAAGTTTGATATAGATGTGCCATAACTGTAATTCATGTCACTCTGTCAGGATAGGGTACTTTTTTATGCTCTTGCAAATTATTTTATTTCTTAAAATAGCTTTTCCGGATGAACTGAAACACTTTGTGGGTTGCTTTTAAGTACTCTAATACTTCAGACTGGCCATGTTTTTCATTTTCAGCTCACAAAATGGAGGAGGAGCTCCTTTTTTTTGTTAATCCTATAAACCAGTAGATATAAAGATCTCGCTTGAGATTAAGTTAGGTTCCCTTGTTGGCATACAGGAACTAAATATTTCCCAGGAAATGGCCTAACCACCATGGTAAGGTTATTCTAAGATGAGCTGCTTTCAGTATTTTCTATGCTGCTATTCTACTCTAAATGGCATATTTCCATAGTCAGCAGGAGATAACTCTTGCCTGGTGGTTCCACATCTCATTTGGTAGAGGCCATGTCTAACTTCTGGTACTCTAAGGCACAAATAAGCATGACTTTCCAAGCAGAACAGAGGAGACTCAGAGCAGCCGAGCTGCAGAGAGCCCTGGACCGGACCTGCCCACTGGCCTTTCCTGGAGGGGACAAGAGATGGCTGAACGTGTCCTGATGTATGGAGATGGAAAGGGATTGACTTCCAACAAGAGACAGCCTGTGTTGGACTGAGCCACCCTAGACATTTCATATAGTTTTAGGGTTGAATCCTGAGTCTCTACAGCTGCCAAAGCTGAATCACTATGGCCAGGGAAACACAAATTGCAGGAAACTAGTCACCTGAGGGAAGCGCACGGTCAGGTGCTGGTGCCCTGAGTGCGTGTCCTGACTTCCCTCAAAAGAGCCTGACGCAGAAATGAAGAGCTGTTTGATCTGAAACCAGCTTAATTTGTGTTGCTGCAACAGGATCTCTGTCCATATTGGAGCAGCTAAACTAATATCTTTTCCCAGTCTGTTTAAGACAAAGTGTTTCTACGGCCCTGCCTCAGAGGCCATAACATTGTGGCTTTCTCCTGGCCCAGTCAGCCAGATCACCTTATCAGTGTAGAGCAGGAAGACTAGGACTTGCATATCAATCTCTGGTTTTAGTGTGATTAAGATTCAGGACCTGTACTAAGTTTGTCACATGCCTTTATACACATAATAAACATGGGTATTTGAGATAGTTCTCTGAAACCTGATGCATTGAGGTTTTGTAGTATTTCCATGGAGGTGGAGGTGAAACCTGGGCTTGGGAGGAGCCCTCTTAATTATAGGTTAAGAGCTGCCACATGAATTCAGACCCAGCATCTTGATTTTTTTCCTTGAAATAAGGCCAAATGGATAATAGTAGCCCAAAAAGCTCATATAAGAGAAGTTAGTGGGGTGACTGTTCCTCCTATTGAAGTAAGAAAACAGTGATTAGGAAGTGTAATACTGAGTTTTTCCTGCTCCATTTCTGCAGTGCTGAGTTTGCAGAAGAGAGAATGTGCACTTCTCAGGTATCTGGGAAGTGCTTCTAAGTGTTTCTAACACATCTGGTAGAGTCTGAAAATGCTTTAATTACTAAGGACTAAGACTGATAAGGGTTGGGGTTTTTTGTTTTTTAACTTTTACTAGTAATCTCTTTTCTATTCTTTTTAGTTTCCTGTAGTCACACTGAGGTTAGCTGTACCAATAGCAGAAATTTACTCACCCTAATATGTCTTTTAAGAGAATATCAGAGGATGAGGTACTATTTCTGTAACATAGAAAATAAATGCAATACCATTGCTAACGGCATGTAGTGCTCCTGCAATCCACAAAGGTACAGAAAGGTAAGATAGATTTTAAACAATGATTAAAGGGAAACACTGAAGTGATAAAGCAGTGAAGTCACTCCTTTACCCTGTAGTTTTGCTGTTTACAGGAGAAATCTTTTAAATACTAGTGTTAATTTAGCTCTGTTTTCACTAGCTGTAGGCTGATGCATTCATTATTAAGCAGAAGCCATCCCTTTCGGAGTGCTGTRGCAAGTGCCCATGCTAATTGAAAAGAACCCTTTGGGACTTGCTCTCAATACAACAACTGGTGCTCTCGGTAAAAAGGAGAGCTCCAGGTTTTGAGGCAGTCTTTAATTAAATGTAAAAATGTTTCAGGAAGGTGGTGATAAGTAGCCCAAAGCAACTGTGTTCTGGACTTCACTGCTGAGCTAGATCAACCCTCTGATACGTGCTGAAAGGACTTCTTGTGAATCCAAGAGGAGCAGCGTAAGGTAAGACACTGGTGACACAGGTTCTGGGAGAGCATTTCAGATCCACTGATTTGTCTGTGGACTCGGTCTGGTGAAATATTCATCTTTTGTCTTCAGGCTTTCCATAGTAGCATATCTAATACAGAAACTGTAATACTGACTTAGTATGCAATTGTTCATATGAAATTTAATACTTCTGCTTGGATGTTCTGCTTTACAGTAATGAGTATCCTTTCAGATGGGAACTGTGCTGTCCAGGTGGATGTAGAATCTGTCATGCATCTTCTGTATCTCAGCAGTTGTCACAAACTTATAAAAAGCCCCTCTGATTATGGAGGTAGAAAGCTCTGAGTCGAGAAGGTGGGGTTTTAGGTGTGGTGTTTAGTTATAATAGGCCCACCTTTTCATTGGCCAGGAGGAGATGGCTGTTCAGTTTGTCACATGCACATCCTTCCTTTAACTGCAATTCTCCAGTTGCTTCTATGGTTTAGTCTGTGCAAACGGGAGTCAGGAAGTGCCTGGTGAAGACACCAGCAGACCACACTTGGGAGGCAGTTAAGTATCCAGGGAGAACTAGGTTAGAATCCAGGCTTGGACGAAGCACAATGTCAAACACCGAGACGCCCGTTTCATTGGTGTAGGTGGGTGGTACCTATGCAGGGAAAAGGCAGTCCAGGGGCACAGCCCCTGCAGCCTGAAGGAGGAAAGGGTACTTGCAACCTCTTCTCAAATGTGCAGGAAGACATCTCCTGCTTGGTGAGCACTGGGCCTAGAAAAGCCTACTGTACGTGATGAAACTCCTATGCAGGTATCTATACCCTTCATGTTTAAAGTGGTTGCCTGCAGCACTTAGCTGCTCATATATACCTGAAGTTAGTGTATGAACCTGGAAGTTGACGATGTACTGTAAATTTGACCCTTTTCCAGCCTGTACCATGTAATAGAATCATCCGTTACATTACGTTTGATTACGTTTTCTTACATACCTTTTACACGAAACCCAAATTTCACTGGATGGATGGTTCCCAAGAACCAAGACAACTTTTCAGTGTGCTTTTATTCTTTCTTTTCTTTTGTTCACTGTGTGGGTCCATGCCAGTCTGCTTGATGTCCACCTCCCAAGCTGAGTAAGGAATCATTGCCATAGGTATTTTATAGCATTAGAACTTACTACTGATGATTTATTCATATTCAAATCTGACCCTTTTGGGACATGCCCTATGTAACAGAATCTTTCACTACATTATCTTACATAATTTTTACACAGAACCCCACTACTACTGGATGGATGTTTCCCAAGAAGTGGGACAAATGCTTAATGAAGGAATCGTTGCCTGAGGGGTTTTACAGGGTTACAGCTTGCTGTTGTTAATGTATTCAGCTTGGAAATTACCTTTATATTGTATATGCAAATATGCAAGCTCAAAAAGGAAGATTAAATCTCAATTAATTTTGGACACTTCTGAAACATTCTTCTTTGGAAATGAAGAGCACTTTTCTCTAAGCAAACCTTCGGAAAAACTGAGACTCTGTTTAAAGCACTGTTGGAGCATCAGTTATTTAAGCTGCAGGATACCTCTGAAGGACAGGTTCATAACCTTTACTTTCATCAATTTATACATGAGAGTACAAAGAAAACACTAAGTGACTTACTGAGAAGAACACAACAAACACATAGCAAAAAAACCCTCAAATTTAAACTTGGGGCTTCCTGTTCCTGGCATGTCCTGCTCTTCTTTTTACAGATCTTTTGACTCCAACTGCATGTACGTCTAACACATTTGGAATCTGTATGGTTTCCAAACTGGAAAAATGGAGAAATTATGATCAGCAATTTGTGTTTTCTTGTGGAAAATTTTTTCTTCAATGAGTTACTCAACACTTGCACTGTTGCCGAGATAACCATCAAACTGAGATGGAATAAGCCATATGCAACTGTGTTAATTGTGAGACCATTCTCTTCAACGTATATTTAGAAAAATTGAATTCAGACTTTGTAGTAAATGAGCTATTCTCTGAACATTGTCTACAGTACAGTTCTGCAAAGATGTCTTAGCATAGGGCATGTTTGTATGAATACATACATACAAGTTTAAAATTCTTTTCTTAAATTTAAGATGAACTCAAACAATGTTTCACAGCTTTTCTCTGTAATTATATTCTCCAAAACACTCTGGGTGGGAGTGGGAGGAAAATAAAAATACAGGAACTGCCAAATGAATGACTGTCAAATTCACTACCCTACCTCTGACAGTGGCCAACGATAGATGTTCAAGTGAGAACTGAAAGAAAAAGGACAGAAATAATCCTGTCTAACAAATTAAGCAGCACAGGGACTGTTTGTGCCAGATGTTTCTCTGATTAAAACATCAAACATTACTGTAAGATGCAAAAGAAAAACTTGGTGCAGTTGATGAGACTCTTTCTCTAATGTGTACAGAAATAGATACATCATGTACAAACAGTTTCCCTCTCATGATTTCCATGGATTTTTAGCTTCTGAGCCTACAGTTGACAGACACCCAGACTGAATGTGAGGCATGTGGTCTTGCTCAGGCTTCTAGATCTGAGGGGGACTGCAGCAGTTAAAAGTCCAGAGTGCCAAGCTGTCGTGAAGTCGGAAGGATGCTCACCTTCCCACTCAACATCATCTACAAGACACAAGGGGCTTATGCTGTCTGGGTCCAGGCAAGTCTGGAAATGCTGGAAGCTTAAAACCAAGAGGGCCGCTGGAGGTCTGTGCCCTCTCTCTTTCACCAGGTGACCTGCTCTGCCAAGGCTAGTAAGAGTTTTTAACATGGATGAGCATACTCTTCCTCAAAGCTGTAGAGTAAAGGGGATGGGAGGATTTTGTTTGGTGATGGAGTTGACTTGTTAATAAGGTCTTAATAGCCAAATCCTGTTTCGAAAGCATTCATCTCCATTCCCATCTCATCTGCTGACTTTCTTTCCACCTTCCTTTCTTTGTTGATCAGAGCACTTTTTCCATTATTTATAGCCATGGCTAACAAGCAATCATATCTGACAAGCAGTGGGTGGAGGACCCCCTTATATTCTAGCACAGAGAAAGGTCACTTGGAGTGAGGGAACCAGTCACCCAACAGAATACCAGCCGGTAGAGAAGCTGGGTCGGACATTGGTGACCATGAGCACCCAGGGGAGCCACGAGAGAGTGGTGACTCCAGAGTCTGCAAATGCATATACACTTCAGTCTGGTCATGCAGCCTTGCTGGAAGAGCTTGGTTCTGTCCTCAGGACAACTGTCTGCCAAGAGGATGATGCCATTTCTTTAGGGGTGTGTGTGTGTGTGTGTCCCGCCCCCTACCTTTTTTTCTTTTTTTTTCTTCCATATAAGGCCATTTTCAGTCTAACCATAACAAGTCTCAAGTAAGCTGTTTAGCAAATGGGTGATAGTAAATGTTCTCCTGGATAACCTTGGTCAGAGATACAAATTGGCAGTGCTGTTCACATGGGCAGGATTTCAAGTTGGTGCTAGTTACTGCTGGGAATTTTCCTCTCTGCCGTATTCCAGCGTTACGTTTCATGCAGTGGTATGGCTCTCGGTTGCAATACTATTTCCATTTCTCCCCAGCATGAGAGAAACAACTAGAATCCTGGCTTGCAATCTGTCTCACTAATGCTTAAGCTGGTGTTCACAGCCCTAAGGGCTTGTAGGCAATTTAATTACATTCATTTTGTAATTTCAAGTGATGGTATTTTGTAAACATTTTTAATGTATCATCATTAATATGCTAAGGAAAGAAATCTATTTCTGCCAGGAAAGAGGAAATAAATCTTCACTATCTCTTTGGTCCACTAGTTTACATTTAGAATAGAACACCTTTTCTGAAAAGCTGTTGGAGACATATGCTCCCATTATTATCTCACAGTGATTTATCACTAACTCTAAAATAAACATTATATCCAAGTTACCTGCTTGCTACTGCCCTTACTATGCCATTTTGGAATATCTTAAAGAACCAGTATACAAACATTGATGTGGGTTGGCTGTTTTGGGTTTTTTTTGCCTCCACTCAGTTTTTGGATTGTTGCCACCCTTATTTTTTCAAATTGTATGAAGAGCGAGAGAAACAAAAACAAAATTGCCAGCTGAAATCCTAGGTAGAGAAGGCAAACTCCCACATAGAAACCAATACTGAAATGGCCTTATTAGAAGGATGCTGAGTTGAAAAATTTTCATGTTCTAGGGGAAAGGGAAAACTCACTAAAACGTAAGGCATGCTATACTCTTAAGGCCGGGAGGATCTTTTCACCTACATATTTGGGGCTGGGTGAGTCAGTGCAGCCCTCAGTAGCCTGAAACAGGCATAGACCATGGTCTAAGCTGTAATTCTCCTAGCAGCTGCCCAGCATCTCTCCTTTTGTGAAATGGGACATCTGGTCTCCACTTCCCAGCCGCTTTTGCAAGTAACGAATAGCACTATTTCCAGTAGAGTTGAGAAGAAGATATTTTCTTGTAGCTAGAAGATCAAGGTGACCCAGGGCATAAGACAAGTGGAACCTGTAGTTCTCTGCCTTAGCACGTGGGGCCTGCCTCTTGGCTAACAAATCACAGGCTGCACATGCTTCAGAGGAACAACTCCATTAAATTACGGATATTTACTTATATTTGAGATAAGAGTCCAGTGTCCCTCTCCATATAAGGGATCCTATTATGCCAGAGCGGCGTAAACCAAGAATAATTGACAGTTCCAAAACAACTTACCTTGAGTTGAGGTTAGGGAAGAGAGTGCAACAAGGTGAGGTGATCGTGCCCCTGTACTCRGCACTGGTGAGGCCGCACCTCGAATACTGCGTTCAGTTTTGGGCCCCTCACTACAAGAAGGACATTGAGGTGCTGGAGCGTGTCCAGAGACGGGCAACGAGGCTGGTGAAGGGTCTAGAGAACAGGTCTTATGAGGAGCGGCTGAGGGAGCTGGGGTTGTTTAGCCTGGAGAAGAGGAGGCTGAGGGGAGACCTTATCGCTCTCTACAACTATCTGAAAGGAGGCTGTAGAGAGATGGGTGTTGGTCTCTTCTCCCAAGTAACAAGCGATAGGACGAGAGGAAATGGCCTCAAGTTGCGCCAGGGGAAGTTTAGATTGGATATTAGGAAAAATTTCTTCACTGAAAGGGTAGTCAGGCATTGGAACAGGCTGCCCAGGGAAGTGGTGGAGTCACCATCCCTGGAGGTGTTCAAAAAACGTGTGGATGAGGTGCTTCAGGACATGGTTTAGTGGCATTTGTACTGGGTTGATGGTTGGACTCGATGATCTTAGAGGTCTTTTCCAACCTTAATGATTCTATGATTCTATGATTCTAAGGAATAGGGTGAGGCTGGGGGAAGTTACACAATTGTGTGGCTACACTTTAAAAGAAAAAGATGACTAGAAGCCACTTGAGTACTTCCTGAATGCTAATCTTATTTATTCTGTTTTTAGAAATTTGATCTATGTTGCAAATCTTCTAGTTCTCGCACTCTGTACAGAATTAGAGCTCAATTAAGGAACTTGGTCACAAGATGCATCATTGCCCCAACTTGAAAGATGAGAAGAAGGAGGAAGAAAGGTCACTACTCAGCCTTTCATTACTGTACCATTTTCTCTTTTGTTTCTGGTGATCACCGCTGCAGTAAAATTTGTTAATAACTATGTGAGGAAAGCTAGCCAAGCTGAAGTAATTTTTCCCATTAAGGCCTTTTGTTAAATGCCTTGGGAAGTGGATTAATCCTGAACATTTAAGATACTTGTCTCCCTTTTGGAAAGGCTGTTTTAGACCCATAAATGTTTGCTACTGCAGGAAACTACTAAATTCTGCTCTGTTCTGTGCTTCCTGTTTGTTCTGAGGTTGTGCAGTGGCAAAACTGAGCAAAATTCTGGGCCGGTTATTTTTTAAAATAATAAATAAATAATAACCATCAGGTATAAAACTCTCATTGAGTGCAGTGGAGTCTACTGCTTTAGAATTATTAGAATAGCACTTCTTGGTTCTAAAGCATTGAGAAGAATTGCTTTTTTACTGTGTTTATGAACTGATGTATGCAAATTCAAAACCTGAAGGATTGTCTATAGATATTTATATATACAGTATAATTAATGTTACGTAGTCCTAGAGCAATGTTGTGTTTTACTCTTGTTTTACTCTTTTACTTCCACTTACTTTGTGGAAGTAAGCCCTGCGTTACATATTTATTTTCTTCAAATGTTTTATATTTTTCAACATCATCTCTCTAGTTATTTTATCCGGTAGATTTTCAGTATAAAATATAGACATGCAGTGCAGAATACCACAGTAGGTTTTCCTGGCAAAAATGCATGTAGCCTGCTAGAAGACAGGAGCTGAGGTTAAAAAATAGTTAGCATGTGGCAGTGCAAGATGGGGGTTTGGGACTTTAAGATCCACTCTAATTATTCACTAGACCAGTATGCTTCTGTCATCTTCACCAATTCAGAATAACACTTGGAAAAAACAAGTGACCCTCACTATCATACATAATGTGGCAGCTTAATTGGCAAGAAGAGGGTGAAAAGTAGGCTAGGAAAACCCTTTGAGACTGATGGAGCATTTTTCAGTGGCTTCATCAAGGTAATGTTCCCCAGGTGATTGGAGGCAGCAAATATTTCATCAGGAAAAATATAAAGGTGCTTCAACTGCAGAACCCCAAACAAATTATTACAAACACATTTCTTTAAAAGAGCCTTTCATATCCTATGTATCTAGAGAAAAAGTAGAAGAAAATGATTAATATTAATACCCATAAATTATGGCGATAGTGCACCTAAAAATAACTTGCATTTGCAGTAAGGTTTAACTCAAATAGGTTTTCAGTTGTAATACATGTTTGCTTTGATCAAAGG
Source organism: Oceanodroma leucorhoa (assembly GCA_030449065.1). NCBI lineage: Eukaryota > Metazoa > Chordata > Aves > Procellariiformes > Oceanodroma > Oceanodroma leucorhoa. Next base: position 13,411,754 of record JASVER010000003.1, on the reverse strand, counting down.
AGGAAAGCAGTCAATATGTATTTTTGTGCAGGTTAGCACATAGCATGCTCTTTTGCACACATACCTAGAACAGAAATAATACTGAAGTACCCGTAATTTCATGGTCACAGAGCCTGTTTAGACCCATCAGGCTCACAAAAGCTCACATTTATTCAATATTCAATTTACAGTCAGATTTTATAAAGACCCTTTTAAATGAAAACTGTGTGGCTACTGTAAGAAGAATTTCAGAAAAAAGAATCTCAAATTAAAGGAAGACTTTTTTTTTTTTTTGTTATGACTTTCTAGAGGGCATAGTAAAACTACAAAGAAAGGAACTTTTAGAGTTTCCAGGACAAGTGTCCTGATTCTGTTAAACCTAGGTTTAAATAAATAGTCAAAACTTTAAATATCTATTTTAAACAAAATTCATAGCCCCATTTTTAGAAGAGATATATGTCCCACCATCAATATAAGGTTAATTATTTATATTTTCTCATTAATCTTTCCTGTCAAAAAGACACCATCATGTGATTTTGCTTTTTTAACCTTACTAACATGTACCACGGTAACTAACATAAGTTTCTGTTTTGACCTAACAAAAATGCATGGGAAACTGGAAAACACTTTCTCTTATCTCATTATCTGTGCACATAATGTAGGTTTTTATCACCAAGGGTCCCATGTTCACATGAGCAGACTAGATGCTCTAGAAAGTCTAGATTAACTTGAGTACAGCTTTATATGACTTAATCATATTTGAAATGGAAATGTGCTGGCTAGTTGTTAATTGCCAGTTAAAATAATTCCTGATCAGCAGCGACTAAAAATATGTGAGGGTAATGGTGTTAGTCCCAGTCATGTGTCTGCATCACAAAATCAGACATCCTTATGTACGCTCTAAGCAGAGGGAGTTGAGTAGCCGAAGGGGTCTGACCAGAGTACTGTTTGTTTTAAAACGGGTCTACAGAAGATCTAAGCACGGATATGGTCTATGCTACTGGAAAAAGAGAAATTTGTTTTCGCATCCAGGAAAAAAATGAAACGGGATTTTTGTCTGATACTGAACTACAGATATTTATGATCACCATGCTCAGTACTGAGATACAGTCAAGGATGTAATATTTATACCTTACTGGTTGTCATATTTTCTCTAATGCCTACAGCTTTGACCTGAAAGAAAACAGTGTCGTCATAATGGGCCACACACAACCAAAGATGTCTTTTCCCAGAGTTAATTCTTCTAACAATTTTCAAGGCCGATACAATTTTCATTCCTGAATCCAATAAATAAATAATAAGTACAAAGGGATGTTTTAATTACACAAGTCTGTCAGCCTATACAAAGAATGTAACATTTCTTAAACTGACTGCTGTGCTATATATTAATTAGTCTTCACCAGAGAATGAAGGGTTCCATTAGTAGGCAGGTGCAGTGAGGCTATGTTAAAGGAATATATATGCACAGATTTTCAAATCTAACCATCTTATTTGCAATTTGTTACTGAGCTGGAATATAGTTAAACATCTTGAAGATGTACAAAATAGCTTGTAGAGGAGGCACTGGCTCTTAAGTAATTGGCAGCAGCTCTAGTTCATTAGAATAGCCTCTCATCCGACATGCCAAATGTGCCCTGTGTTGAGCTGTTCAATAATCAACAACCAATCGTTCCTCTTTTCACATCACTCAGCGTGACAAATCAGTGATATTAACCACATGGGTTAAGGCCAATGCCAGTCATTGTTTACATCTCAGGTTAGCCAATTCTCTTTCAATCAATACAATGTCTCTAAAAATACATTACAAATAGACTGGTGGTGTAGTCTTCATAAAAATCACATGACTTTCCCCACATTTTAAAAAGAAACCAATAAATTATAGATGTGCAATACAAACAGTGGTATGAAACTGGCTATATTTAACTTGAAGAATATAGGGACCACGTTGCTGAAAGGAACTGGTTGCTGCTTTTGCTAACACCCAACTTGTAGGAGATACCAAAACCTAGAGTTTCAGAGGAACACATGACAAAAAGCCTACCTGGAGGAAGTCCCTTAGCTTTTCTCACACTGAGTCAGCTTCTCAGTACTGCATTCACACTGATAATGCCCAAGCCCTTCTTCTAAGTGACAGGAGTTAAATGATGAGAAGCCCAAGGTATTCTTTTCTGCGTGCGTTACTTCCCGTTGGTCAGCACTGAGTTTCAGCCGCTGTTGTGTATCTCTCATTCAGTTTAGTTAAGGTTCCTCTCAACCTCACACTCTTCCCTAGTCTTTACCAAGCTGAATAATTTAGTCATCTGTGCATTTTATCACCTCAGTGCTCACCTGTGGTCAAAGATCACTGATAAAGAAGGAAAGCAATACAGTATGGTCTTCAGATGGTAGTATTTATTGCTTTACTGTGCCACCATTAGCCATGAGGGCAAGCGTCTGTTCACTCTCATCCACAGCATATTGCTGGTCATACCTCAGTTCTGATGTAGAACAGCACTGTGCTTTTCACTCTCATTTCCCAACTTCAGCAAAAGCATCTCATAAAAATGTAGCAATGAATCAGTGAGTCTAATATTTACTTGAGGTGAATTAAATCCCATATTCTCCTTATCTCATCGCTAGTTTTGTAAGCAATAGTGATGGAAATCCACAAAGTACTGTGACTAACACAAATTTAAAATGTTGATAATGTGCCTGTATATGCTAAGCATACAAGTCCTGCTGATTCTGTCAGTTTGGAAAGAGCTGCAGGCTAAGTGGAGCAGGGTGATGTGCTCTGAAGGTAGCTGAAAGGACATGAGTCATAATTCTAAAGAGGGAGGCTGGAGAAAAGGATAAGGAAAAGTGGCCGGTAATATTAGAAATTTCTTGAGCTCTCTGTTCCTAAACAACATGTAAGATCTGACAAAGAGGTTTTTCTCTTGTTCTGCACATGATTTTTGTGATCTGCCAAGCTGTGGATCTTGTCCCTGCAGCCAAGGACACAGCAACCTTTGAGCTTGCCTACTTCAATCCCTGGCTTTCCACTTCTAGCAAAAGTCCTGCAGCTGGTTACCTCCTGAAATGAGCACCTGCCATCATTTTTTCTCCAGCTTTGCTTTCACTGATAACAGCAACACATGAGCAATGGAGGGCTCCTCGAGTAGTGTCTATGCACAAGGTCTGCCTGCAGGCTGAGCAGTAACACAGCACTGCTTACCTAGCAGGACTCTTTCACTGCGGCTCCTTGTCTTTCTATTCTCTCCCTCCCTCCCTTATTCCCCCCCATTATGTATAAATGTAGTAACTTGATTTCAAAAGTTTTGATAACATCATGTTTTGTCTGAATTTTGACTTTATTTCCTGTTTCATTTCTGACACCCTGTGCTGGTTTTAGCTGGGATAGAGTTAATTTTCTTTATAACCATGACACACCCAAAGGTTTTGTTATGCTGCTTTTGGTTACTCTCCTTCTTTTACATAGGAGGTGGTAAAAATCTATACACCATATTTAAATCTATATTTCTATAGTATAGACGCTAGAGAAATTAAAAGGCAGAAAAAGGGACACTCAAAAGATTCAGTAAATATGCGTAGTGGCTGTCATTAAAGATACGTTTATCCAGACTCCCACTAGGTCTATCTGGGCATAGCTGGGCTCCCTGGTGCAGTACACGCTGTACCACTGTAAGAAAATAYATTGTGGGGGGAAGTGATTTGCTTATGATGGGGATCACATAATAAATATATCCTGAGATGGTCAGGATAGCTATTACTGTGCCTTGGCGAGCTTGGGCATTTAAATGTCTAGCCATTTTTCTTTTTTTTAATGGCTCATTTTATATACAGTACATCATTGTACCACTGACCTTTTCTCTTCTGACTTGCGCTGATGACATCATGAAAATGACAAGATTACCAGGAGCGGTGGAAATAGGTGCTTATCATTGTACAAATTAGCAAAGAGCTGGCAGCAACGGGAACAACATGATAGGCTACTACATCTGCTTTGGTGCAGAYGAGAAGACCCCACCCCAGCCACCTAAAATCGGCAACCAGAATTCAGTCAGGGACAAAAGCTCCTGTTTGCCCAGGAGCTTCTCTCAGTGTGGGAGCATCCAGATGAAAATGTCTGATTACCATCTATCAAAACATGGTGTTAAAGCTATTAAAAATTCAATATTTACCAACTTCAATAGATAAATAGCACACTTGCTATAAATATTTCCTATTTCAAATGTGGAGCTTAGTCATATTTTCTGGGCTGAATTTCAGTAATTACTTCCACATAAACAACCTCTCCACTCATTTTAATTCCTTTATTCAGTTTTACAGTTATAGTAAACACTGACACTCTTTAACTGTATTTCATGGTGGCTTTAAAGTTCTCATAAGGATATAGGGCTCTTGCACTATCATTTGAAATGTATTAATATTCCCGAGACGTTGGTCTTGACTCAGTATAGTAATATTATTAGGCCTGTAGCAAAGCTTATTTAGTAGATTCACACTCATGCTTGAAGTTAAGCGTGGTCTTAGTACCATACTGAACTGGGGTCTTGGAAACAGAACTATGCATGCTGATTTACTAGGATAGCGCAGCAGAGTGAGTAAAATAGTTAAATGGATGTCAGCTAGGTAAGAGATATGGGAGATCACATAGAAATGAATACTTGTGTAATCACACTCCGGCTATGATGGGAATGAAAAGGATATTTTGAGTTGTGTTGCTTAGGTGATCTGCCAGCCCAACAGACCTCCTCTGGCTTCTCTTCCTATCACCACCATCCCCCAAAAAACCCAAACAAAAAACAAGAAAAACAAAACTGGATGCTGTTTTCTGTTTACAAATTTGTTTTCTGTGCATTATCAGAAGTTGCAGATAACTATGAAATAGATGAGGATTAGACTGCAGTGGGTCACTCCAGGGGCTGTGCAGGTGCAGCAGGTATTGGCAGAGGGTTGTGATAACTGTAAGTGAAAAAGGAGATTTAAGTTTTCTTAATAACATTGCAATGTGTTTTTTTTGTGGTGGTCTTATTATAGCCACTGAGAATGTTTGCTTTTTATCATTCACGAACAGATAAATGTTTCTGTATGAAAAGGCTTTTCCTTTATGCTCAAGAATATAATAGTTTTTATTACCTTGAGACCCAGATTGAGGGAGGAAGTGAGGGCACAGTCAAATACACAAGAAAAAAACATTGCCCTGTGAAGGTCACAGTGTAGTAATAAGGCATGTCATTCAATAATCATTGTGACTTTAAGGGGAATAATGATTTAGGATCATCCTCATTTGCTTTGTCAGAATTTGCTGTAGTGTTCTTTTGCGCTGTGTTCCCACCACTCTTGTGGATCATGCGTGTGGTCTCAGCGAGATTGAATGAGCTGTACTGGATAGCCTGGTGTTCTATGTCTTTATCATCAGAAAAAGATGGCAGAACAGCATCTGTTTCCCTGACTGCAGGCGTTCTGGTACTTTATCTGTATGTGCATAGCTGGAGGCTATACTAGATCTCTTTGCTCTTGTGGTTTGGTAATTCCAGTAGCAGGTATCTTTGGCAGCATTTCATATCTGTAATGGTATCCGTGACTGTCTCTCAGTGAAGCGGATATGCCCATTTCTATCCATGATTCTTTTATCCTAATTGAATTACTGGAGAACACTAATGTCAAACATGACTAAAACTACAGACTAGGTGATGGTCTTCATACCACTGTGCCATGTCATGGTTTTCCCACTGCTTCTAGATGTCCCTGTGGATAGCAAAAGAAATCTATAGGCTCCCTCCTTGGGTTGGCACCTCCCTGGGAAGTGGGTCCATGCAGCTGCTCAAATTAATTGGCATATACAGGGAGGGACAGAGAAGAGATTTTTGGAGAGACATCAGCTTTAATGTAGGCAGGCTCATCTTCCTCTGCAGTCAGTGAAAAGGGAAAGGTCTCCTCCATATTCAGTTCCTGTTTCTCAAACTACTAAGTGACTGCTCCAGGAGTCTCAATTCCCCTTGAGCAGGCAGCTAAAAATTAGCTAGTTATGACTATGCAAACAACAATGAATATCAACAGTCTTATTGCAAACAAGACTAGTAAGACCAAACAGGGAATTACCAAGAATCATGAGAGTAGTGTAGTTAAATGCAAGGTAATCCCCAAATCCCCCAACATCTGAAAGTCAGTAACTTTCAGAAAATGAGTCCAAATCCCTGGTCCACTCCCAACTTTCTGAACTCAGTCAAATTTGCTGTTGGTTAAAGTGCTTAGAATAGCACRTGTGGAAATTTTAACGCAGAGCACTTCAGTCTTTCATTCTATACCTGACAGGAGATGCTTCAGTTTGTGCTCTTCATCTGCCTTCAGAAAAGAGTGGGTGTGAGTCTCTTTCCATCACACCCTGGGTAGGCAGCCTGACCAGACTCGCTTCCCAGACTAGCATTAGGCTTTTGGAGATCCCTCACTGTATTTATGTCTTGTAAAGATCCTATTGCATTGTCAGCACTTAACACCAGATAATAATTCTGGAGCCAGACACTCCCATCACAGGCCACAAGTCACTTCTATTGATTTCAAATACAATGCTGCTTTTATCTCCACTCTATTCAGGAAAGAGTGTGGTTGGGTCACCCTCACTATATGTATCATTTGAGTAATACAAGAAAGTAATACTGGAGGAAACTCTTGTACAAAGGCAATGCATCTTTATACTAATTCCTAGAATGGTGCACATAAAAAGAAGGATATATTTTTTTTTCTCTGAAAGTGAGATAATAATCCCAATGAAATGATCGGGATATTGTTGCTGCCTTAAGTATGGGTACGAGATAATGAATTTTCCTCTTCAATTTGTAAGTCTTTGAGCAGCTGGTTAATATTTACTAGGCTTCATTAACGGCAAGTAACCAATAGTTAAGTCTTAACCCCAAATTAACTGTGTAGAAAATAAACAATTTCAGTGAAGAAGATTGTCTCTAAGACGTCTAATTTGATCAGGTTCCTTCACCACAATCAGAAGAAAGAAAAATGTTTATGGAGTTAGCAACAAATACTACACCACCACATGAGTCAACAAGGCTATAGAGGAGAGTAGATTTTAAGACTTTGCACCTAGCTTGCTTTTGAAGCAATCTGAATGACTAAATGGTAGGGGGGAGGGAGTAGAAGGGACTTTTTATATATATATTTTACCAAAAAAAGTTGTTATTAATGCAGCAGTAGAACTTTAAGTCACATATAGACATTAGGCATGGCTGCCCATAGCAGGACCCAGATGCCAAACTAGAAAAGATACATAATGCTTCCCATAGCAGCATCTGGCTTTTTGGCAGTCTACACACTTGGGCATTGATGACTCTGGATTTGCTTCGTAGTCTTTCATACAGTTGGATTGCAGTGGCCCTGGGCAAAACTGCAGAACCTTTTCCTCCATAGCACATCATTTCACATAGCATTTCCCTTTTCCTAAATAAATTTCTCACTGCCAGATAAGCAAAAATTGAACTGCCCAGTCCTTTAATACGGAAATATTTTAGTGTTGGAAAAAAGCAGGACCTTAAATGCTCGCTCTTGTGTTTCTTTTTTTTTTTTTTTTTTTTTTTTTTTTGTGCTGCAGATCAACCACTGATCATGACTATATAGAAAGACTTGGGAAACATGCAATGTGAGTATGCACTGCCTGCAAATGAGAAAAGGGCTCAAAGTGCATACATATTCTTGCATGTCCTTAATGGATTAAGCTAGTAGTATGTTAAAGTAAAATACATTATACTGATATATAATGAAGCTATCTCTTAAAGCAAGTTACGGTAAAGGACAGAATCACTRTATTTTCATTCTATACCTTTCACCAAAAGCTTTTACAATGATATTAAATATTAACTCTGTATAGGTTTAATCCCAAGCTGCAGCAGCAGCCTTAAGGTTAATAGTCCTTTTAATTAAAGGATAAGTCAGTTATTGAACACAGAAGCTAATCACAAAAGGATTACCACTGAAAATGAACATAGTCTGTGCAATTAGTCTGATAATTAAGACTTAAGTACTGGACAGAGATCAAAGTGCTTGTAATCTGCAATAAAGTTCCTAGAGTTGTAAGGATTTTCAAAATGTTAGCTTGTGCTTTATTGCACCTTCCGTTTATTGTGTACCCATGATAGCAGCAAACACATTTTCCCAATGGATATCAGCATGTATAACTGCAACAGCTGTTACTACATAAGCCTGGTGTTTCTCACAATATGATTACTCTGTCAACGACTACCATAAAAGGTGGCATCTGTATTCATCAAACAGAGTTATCAATAAATGTAAAGCCATACAACAATTAGAGATCTCCACGGAAGAACAAATCCAACCAAAAAAAATGTCAACTACACTATTTAATTACTAAGATTGTTAATCAATAAAATGCCTTCATAACTTTTAATTAAATTTTTATTTGAACTGGATGTTTAGAGAATCTGATTCTTTGTTTTCGTTTCATTTAACAGTTGCACTACTAAAGTACTGGTGGCATCTGTGAACAACCATCCCCGGGGGGACACTTCATGTCTGTAATTGCATTTTGTCACCTACAGAGGGTGTTAAGAATCTTGTTAAAAATAAAGGAAATAGTTAGGAGACATCTCACTGTAGCCATTATTATAGTGCAAATTACCAGGTAGAGCAATCCAGAAGCTGTCAGGAAAGGTTAGTAAGAAAGAGTGTCAGGAAATCAACCATTCAGCAATTCATCATGGCCTAACGCTAGCTCTAAAATGAAAGCTTTAACAAAGGCATTGTTTTATGAAGTAAGGGACATTATCTTTTTCTTTTTTACAGCAGTGAATAAAGATAACAAGGAGAGTGGTTCTCTTATGAAGGATATAAAGACATAATGATGAAAAAATGTTGATTATTTTATCGCATAGATTTGCAGGCAAGGTAAAAACAAGAGAGAGATTGTTACAATTGAAGGAGGCCATTGCTGTATATTACCTCACCTTGATTTTTATTTTAATTTTTGAATATGCAGTCTTATTTTTGCAGTCCTTGTTCAGGCAAAAAATGACAGGCTTTCCAGGTAACTAGTCTGCTCCCTAAAATGCTCTGTAAGATGTCACGAAAACATAAAATTTGCTTTTCAGGAAGTTTTTACAAGTGCAGTCTTGATACTGATTGTAACACAGATTACCTTTGTTCTGTTAAGGGATATTGCAAGAGTTTGTTGCCGTTTGTCTCACTAGCAAATAAATTTTATCTGCCTCTTCCTTTGACTTTTGGATTTAGGTAGTCAGTAAGGACCTCCTGATGTTGACTATCGATGATGATTCTCCACTGCTGCAATGCCACTGGTGTGGCCATATCTGTTCTCTGTTACAGAGTGCTGTTGTTATGGTGCACTCTGAGGAATGCCATCGCTGCTGTTTTGGGGTTTGTTGGTTCACATTCATAATTATGGCAAAGCACTGGACACAAAACTCAGTCTTCTATAAAGAAGCTAAAATTCTACGCGGGGGGGAGGGGGAGGAAAAAACAAACAAAAAAAACCCAAAACCACCAAATGACTGAACTAGTATAATGTCAAGGAAGAACAGTTTGCATAGGCCAGTAGCATTTTCCTGGTTAATTCTGGCCGGGTGAAGTGGAAGGAAGGGAGTACAGTTTGCTCATGGGAGGGGAGAGTTCCAATAGGGCATGCAAAGAAGAAATAGATTATACATGTACTACAAATTCAAGTTCCTGGGACAGCCTGTCAGCATGAGAGGCATAAGGAAGGTATGTTTTATTTCATTATGTTGCTAAAGGGCCTGAAAAAGAAGATAGATGTAATCAAGAAATCCCTGTGAACCAATGGGTTGCATGTGTAGGTATCTTCTGGTTCCAGTCCTAGGAACAGATAAACAGTCATCAAATCACCCATCCTGCTGCGGACCTGAATAGGGATTGAAGGGGAAAAGGAAAGCATTCTGGATCGCGTGATGATCCATAGGGTTACCCAGGAAAAATAAAATTTACCTAATTCAACCAGTGATCACGAAGACAAAATGAAGTATGAGGGAAGCAACTACAGATTACAAGKGTCACATGAAAATCCTGAAGGAAAGAGTGTCTTTAGCTGAATTGAGGGAGAGAGAAATCAAAAGTCAATAATCAGTGAAATATTTTATTATTAAGTGCTGCTTATGCCCCCTGTTTTCTAATTCTGTTGCTGTCGTAACCATGATACCTTCTTGCCTAATATAAACATAAAAATCTGAACCTGCAGTGACTAGAATTTTTTAAACAAATTTTATAAACATCTGAATCATTAATCATTTTTTTCTTAGCCCCTATATACAGACACCAAAAGGTAAGAAGATATTTAAAACATGAAGACAGCACTCCCTCATAATTTAACTGTTGTGTTTTCTTGTATTTCTSAGGATCTATTCACCTACATTCAATATTGTGTAAAAAAAATCAGCAGTTGCTTGGCAATTTCTTAATTCTTTCTCAAAAACAAATCCCAGCACCTAGCTAATTTCTGATTTTTGTAATGGAAAAAGACCTGTAAAACTATAAAAACATGAAAAAAGGTTTTGTTTCACTATTAGTAGTAGAAAATTAATCAAATCCAAAAAGCAAAAGTATGAGATCAACCACCTGAATTGCACAAATTAAATTAATTTATTATTTATCTCCTGATAAATGATTTAAAAGTACTCCTAAACTAACATATACGTAAACACACAGGTATCTTGATATGTTTCAGGATCTCTTATTTGAACTCTACTGACACTGGAATATCTATAGGCTGCTTTGTGGAGTTTTCTGAAGTTACAATAAAGTGAAAAACAGCAAAATTGCATACCTTGTTTATAATCTTGTTTTATTATTTCTGTGAAACAGAGAGGACATCAACTTAAAGATGTTAGACTTCAGTCCACTTTCTGCTGACATGAATGGCAAATTTACCATTCATTTCTGTGGTGGAGGACTGGGCTCTTTGCCAACAATTATGTTTTGATATTTTAGCCAAATCCTGGTGCCACTAAAGTTGATTGCAACATTTGTATTTGACATCTATGGGAGCAGAAGTTTAGGCAAAATACTAGTATTCATTTAATGGCCACACTTAAAATTTCCTTTTGCTAAGACAAAAAGTAGACAAAGGCATACTGTAAATGTGCTGTTCGGAGGCCTGGTTACTTGCCAGCATCCATACAGCTCTAAAATAGTTTTGTGATACATTACTTCAGAAGCAGAAATCCTGGCAGAAAAGAAGGTGACCAAAAAATCTGACTTTGTGTTCCATATAAAAATGTCACAAGAACTACCAGAAGCAAGGGATTGCATTGAAGTTAATAAATGAATGTTAAAAGACAGTTGTCCAGACTGAGGGCATCCTATAAGTTTAAGTGATAGCTGGAAGATCTGTGAAGATAATAAACAGAAATGGTAACAAGCAGAAGACTGTATAAGATGGCAAGTTGAAGCATACCGCACTTTACTGAAGCCTCTGAAAGCTCTTGGTGTGCTATGCTGTCCTATCCAAAATCAAGTGAAAGAATAATTCAATGATCAATTAATAATTTTTTAAATGGAGGTGATGGATGATTAAGTGGCAGAAAGTTTAATTACAAGCACAAGCTCACATCAAGTTTGCACTGATGAAAAAGGATTGTATTTCTATTCAGCCTTAATGCACTACCAAGAGCCAGTCTTCATTTGCAATGTTAGTGATATTTACTGGAGACTTGTCAGAATGGAGCACTCGCTTCTCACAGATATAAAAATACCCTTATGAACAGATAATAGCATCAATCACTTTTAGTATTTGGATGTCAGACATGTATGAGAACYCTGCTAACTACCTTCAATAAAGAATTTTAAAAATTACTCCTCAAAATATATATACATGTATTTTAATTCACAGGAGAACAGATTAAGAGAACGCTCCTTCCATGACATGTTGGATGAGAATCTGTCTTGTTGCAATGCTAAAAATTCTCAATCCATCAATTAAATGCAGATTCAGGGCACCGTCTCATATTTCCTTGTCAAATAAATTATGTCTTACATCAAAGACCACACAGATTCCTACTTAACAAAACAGTGATATGTCTGAACGTATCATAAATGTGAAATATGAAAGAGAACAAAATGAGACAGACAATAAAATGTAAGATTTGTTACTGAGATAGCATATACCTTAGAAATAGTGTTACCAGTACTCAGAATTTGTGGTTAAAGAAATATTCATAATCTGTCACTAATTTTCCCCACAGATTGAAACTTTCTTATAATAAAAACCAGCAAAAATCTGAGAGAAAATAAAAGAGGAAAAGTAGCAGACGAAATGGTGTTTAAATGTACACATTTCTATTTTTGCATGTGTATATATATATATATGAAAAAATATTTCTCCTTTTTTCTCTCTTTTTTCAATTAAACACTAAGCTGGAAAAAGGATGTATGTTGTCAAAGGTCAAAGTTTGAAGATATAAAATTATTGAGGGTAGTCAAATGTAACACCATAAGTAGAAATTGCCTACAACTTTCATAATAACTGTCTGGGCAATAAAATGGTAGCTGAAATTCATGTCAATAAGGGCAAAATAACATGGTAAAAAGAAGCGTCTGGAGAAATCAGCTCCAGGCAAGCTACTGCCACTCAAGAAAGAGATCTCAGATTGGGTTGCTTTATAAAACCATGAACTTGGTATTCCTCAGTTTTCATAAAGCAAACACTGTCAAGAATAATTTGGAAAGAACTTTCAAAGAAAACACTGAACTGATTAGACCTCTGATGTGTCTGTATCTTGGATACAGCTTATTGTTCTGGTCAGAGTATAATAGAAAGTTACGCAGAACTAGGAAAAATCCCAGGAAGTACAACAGGGTGATCAGACACAGAGCAGTTCCATGCAAATAATAACTGAACAGATTGGGACTTCTCAAGTTTTTAAAAACTACCTTAAAAGATGGCTGAAGGAGATCCAATAGTAATCAACGATATTGTGAAGAAAGCAAAGCTTGTTCGTATTGCTTATAAGAAGAAGACTAGGCAGCATACATTGAAATAAGGAGATGGTGCATTTGAAATAGACAATTGGACAATTTTGCAAAGTATAAATCCACTGCTGACTAGGAAATACAACAACCCAGATGCAATCTCCATGGACATACCACATGACAAATCACACCATGCATGCCAGGCATCTGCTGCAAACAACTSTTAGAGACAGACCAGTAGGATGGGTGAACCTTTGGTCTGACCCAGGATGGAAACATAAGTTTCACTGACAACCCTGATCTCCAAGAAAATGACTGCTCAGGGAATGCAGCCCTGAGCAATAATCAACATAAAAATACATTAATAATGTGCACTTTCCTTCCAGAATGAATGTTCCTCATTTTGTTTCCATTTATTAAAAGCTCAGCGTACTGAAGCAGCTTTCACAGATGAAGACTCTGAAGAAACTCTGGCCAAACAAGARAACCAGCTAGGAAGTAAGAATTCTAAGGTATGTAAGTAATTCGATAATTTTTTTTTTTTTTAGTGGGCTAGGTAATATGGTGTACTTTATGGACATTGGCTCCTGCCAGTAGACATTCACACTGACATAAAAAGAGATTAGCATATGCCTTGTTTTCTGATTTAAAAGGAAGCTTTATGGTCTGTAACTGGCCAACAGTTCATTCAGACAAGCCAATAAACATCCTCAAAATCTCTTTTTTAATCTTAGATGGATAGACAGTCACCACCTCATTCTCTAGGAGCTCACTTTTATCAGCAATGATCACAAGCTGCTATTAATCCTACATCAACCCTGCATTGATCTGATATCACCCGGCCTCCTGGATAAAACAGGCAATAGAAATTCACCTCACGATCCATGCATCAAGCCTCTGAGTTCTTGGTGAGGTAGCCTGTTTCTTCAGACTGACATTAAGCTTGATATAAAATCTTCAGATGAAGATGAATCTGCCATGTGGAAATAGTTCCAGTGTTTAAGTACCCTTTGCACTTTATTCTCACTCTATGCTTCACTGTCTTTTTTCCAGTCATTAGATCTTCCTATGCTTGTGTCATTAGCTTAGCTGTTTTATAAGTATCAAACATCTTCATCTCTAGGTAATTATGGACCATGATCAAACTATCTCTTAATTAACTGTGGATGAACTAAACAGATTGAGTTTATTCCAAATCTTTATGGAAAGGTAGGTTCCCACTTCTCAAGGGTTTGTTTCTCAGAAGATTTCTGATAAGTCAACATACTTTCAAAGGGTAGGTACATCTCACGCTGAACCTCAGAAATAGACTTGATGCCACATGTATCACTATTATTACCATCCTCCACATTTTTCTCAGTATTTCCATCTACACCTTGAAGAATCACTTTAGGTCTTTCTTTGTCATTGAGACATCTTTTCCAGCTTTTCAGCCACAACTTCCAAATCTTCATAGCCCCTACTTTCCAAGACATAGTTCTCCATCCTTCTAAGAACCGGTGCATTACCCACAGCTCTTCACTATTTCCTTTGTTTTGCTTTCCTATTACTCCTTATACCCAAGCAAATATTTATATGAAAAAACCACCTTCCTGCAAATTAAAATAAATCAATATGTGAATATATAATATTTGCCCTCAGTGGTTGAAATGCAATCACAATTTCTGTCTATCTCCACCACTACAACAATATCTTCCAGTTGAGAAGGAGATATGATACAAGAAATACATCATGAGATGGAAAAAATACTTAATTTCTTAATTATGCTGTGAACTTTTTCTGTATTTGACAATTTCCCTCCCAAGAGAAATATTCAGCATATGACGTGCCATGTCTAGCTAGACGAGCAAACACAGCATACATATATTCACAAACATAAAAGAAGCATATGAATTGTAATAATTATAGTGGCGGTGGGAATAGAAAGGGGATGGCAGTTCATGACATAGGTTCATTAATCAAAACTGTTTGAGTGCAGAGATCTTGCAGAATGTAGGCCTCTTTTGGCAACCTGACTTTACTATAAGCTTCATGTAAGAAATGGGTGATTTTTTTTCCCAATCTGAGATCAGACATCAATTATAACGATTTTACAGCCTTTGAATAAAGTTATTAAATTAATAGCAGTAATACCGTGCCTCATATTCATGAGAATGAATGAATCAAATTGGCTGAATTGTTCAGCAGTGTGCTACATCAGTGTGGTATTTTCAATCATATCAAAGTCAAAAATTTTTGCTCGGAAAGACAGCGATGCACGCTCCTACATGGCGGAGATGAAAGCGGTGGGTCTATGGGTGTGTAACTTCCAATTTAGTTTATGGTATAATGCACATGTACAATTTTAGGAGCTGTCTGTCTGCGGTTTGGCCAGCTGCAGCCTCTTATGGGAAGGAGAGAGACAGGGTGCTCTTTCACAGAGGCTTCATTTCTGCTCTTGTGCTTTATCTTTAATCTGGAGTTACAATCCTTGGGCTGRAAGTGAGAGGTGTTTTTCCTCTGTGGGGAAAAACATGACCGAAATCATAACAACCTTGTCGTGACTTTGTGAAAGATCCATCTCATCAGCTGTGAGAGAAGTTAAACTGATAAAGGAGAATATATATATAAAATGAACTTTTTTCCAGCTGTATAAAACATCACGTTAGATAACATCTCCCATGCTCAGCAGCTACCAGTAAAGCTCTGAAAGCATTTTCTTTCTGCGCTTTGGTAGCTTTAACAAGGGAAAGGTACTTGAGACTCACATCTATCTATAACAGCCACATTTTCACTATGCCATAGCCTCCAACATAAATACAGGCTTTTGTTTAATTTGTTTTGCATTTGGGGCCTGTCCTGAGAAAAGCAAGGTGGCAAGGTATAGCTGCTGTGCTGGCTCCTTTGGTTTTTGCACCAAGGTCAGTAAGCCCCTATTTCTGCCTATCCCTTAATTGCTAAACGTCATGTTATTGCTAATCATTCCATTAAAGTCTTAACTACAGAAATAACAGAGAAATTAGAAAAATAACCCAAACACTTTCTCTTGTATTTAATCCCATTTATTCATTCTCTACATATATTTGGTCATCTTGGTATGTGGGCCAAAAAGAATGAATTTCCATAAAAATCTGCTGAAATTCTAGTCCAAAACAACCCAAATGGAGGACCTGGCTAAGGCACAGATATGACTACGGTCTTCCACAACATACTCTCTTTCTCTCTCTCTTTTTTTTTTTTTTTTTAAGTTCTCTTAAAAGAAGAGCATGAGCCATGAACACATGAAGGTGAGAAGGGACACCTAACAAAGTGGAATAAATGCTCTTTCTTGCTCAGTAGGCCTGGATAAAAATATACATTTAGGGTTGGAAATCCTTTTTTTGTTTGTTTTTCCTTTTTTAGTCTGTGTTTCTTTTCAAAGATTGCAAGTGAAAAATAACGTAATGTGGTGTTCCCATCATACAATACTGAATTGTTGAATAGCAGGTGTAGGAATGGAATACTTGGACCATCCTTGCTGCTGTTGCTGCGTCCTGACTCCTGCTGTTTGCTTCCTTATCATTAATAAAAGATCAAGGAGGTGACAAAGAGACTGTGGTTGAGAAACAGTAACTCTGTTTTGGCATCAATTTCCCAGAATAATTCTCTTTCTGTACTGATGTTAAAGTATCACATAGGTTTTCTTTTGGTGGAGTACACACCAAAGAATGTTAACCAARGAGATGTCTGAATTAGTAATTCCCCTTCAGAATTTCTTCGGAAGTGTTTACCATTGTGGTTTTTTGGATTGGTATATACAGTATAAGCATGATGGACTGTGATTATCTGTATTGCTTAAAAATAACTAACAATGTGGGTCTGCAGTGGACTGCCGCATTCTTGCACAGTGGACTACCACATTCTTGCATGAGTGCAACCAGCAGTGCAAGACATCCACGTGCCCTCTTCGTCTCTACCAGTGCGTGGGAAACTTAAAACTGTGAAGAGAATGAGGAGTAAAAACTATAGAGTTGAGGATTAGCTGAGTATTTGTAAAAGGTGTTGGTATCCCATTTTTACCCAGAGGTCTGGGTACAAGATGGACCTATACGATTCAGGGGCTCTAAGATTTAGATTTCCAAAGAAGCCAAACTTTGTTAATACCTATCTCTTTTGAAATTCCAGCTCAAGGAAAAGGTCCAGTTTCCATTTCTTGGTATCTCTGTTAAGACTATACACGAGGTTGCTTGCTTGATTTGATGATCATTGAAATGTGGACATACCCACAGTCCAGCCCAGTGGAATATTCATCAATAAAATAAGTAAGCACTGATCTGTTTAAATTTTAAGCAGCCATACCAAAAAATATATCAGAAGGCTCTCACAGCCTACTGCAGTCTACTGAACTMATCACTTTCTAATTCTAAAACTATCAACAAGCATCCTTCAGCATTTGCTTAAGGCATGTTTTTGTTTTTCCTTTAAAGTCTGATAAGGGGATTAAGTGGGATTTTAATAAATTATTTTAGCAAGTAAAGATTGCTAAGTGTAGAAATTGCAAAGCAGTTTTCTCATATTACTCAACCTTGCTGTTACAGAGCTATTCCCACAATATTTTGTTAGTTTGGATTTTTCTGCATATTGACAATTAATGACAATAATATCTATGTTACCTGAGTTTAAGATTGTAAGTTGTTTGAAGTCTATGACATTTTAGCTGTATTAACCAGGAGTAATATTATGTTAAAGACACTCCATCACCTGTGGATTCACTGTAGATCACTGTCCCCACAAACATAGAGGACAGCGAGCCACAAAACGAATAATAATTAGGACTCCTAGCCGAGGTGAAAAGCTATTGCCTCATGGAACTATTTTCCAATCATCCTCTTTCCAGCTGAGCTGGACTAGTGACACTATAAACTGGCAATTAAAAGACTCAAGTTTAAAAATACCTTCAGCTTCCCAGGTCCCACAATGGCAAAGGTTAAGTGGATTATGTGGAGATAATTCACTCAGCTCCAGGGGGAGGGTGCTGATTGCCTGGGCTGTTGGTTACCTCCCTCTCCCCTCCTCACTTGCTGAAGCAATGATTGTTCCAGTAGTGTCAACTTTGCCAACGTGAAACAAGGGGGGAGAGAAAAGGCCTTGACAACTTTCCCAAGGGACGCTGCAATTACTAATGGGCACTGACCGATACTTGCAAAATTTACCTAGATACAGACTTGAAAACTGAGCCTGGAAGTGGCCACTACTCCTTGGCTAACGTTTTAATGATGCTAAATATTGACCATTCATGCAAGTCTTGCAGTAAATACACCCTGTTTGTTCAAGGGGAAAGAAATATGAATAAGACTGCTGGCCTTACATGAACGGCTACTCTCCCCCATGCTCCAACTGAATTAAAAGCACCAGTTACACCTCTAGTTGTGTGGCAACACCTACACAGTGTTTCCAATTAACTTTGTAAGTTTTTAATCAGTGACAAATGCATTTTTGTAAATTCAATTTGCCTTTTATTGCAGCACCTATAAAATGTCTTGCAGCATTCCGGAACTTTGTGAAGGTTTTACTTGCTACTGACATAACGCAGCTGTCGGACCTACAACAAAGGCTAAGGTTTATGAGCAACTTGAATTAGGATGTCGGTTAAGCAATTAAAGTTCAAGGAGGGGGAGGGGGGAGATGGCTTTCCAAAATTTGCACTTGCCAATGTGAAAAAGCACACCAAAACCATGCTGCATACCAGGATGGGCAAAGCTAACGCAGCTAAGGAGGCTGTACCCAGTTTTAAACTCACTATTTTGAGAGAGTTCCATATGTGAAAAGGTCACGCAGATTTCATTAATAAATCTGCACTGCTATTTGTTTTCTTTTTTAATCAAACTCAAATGCATCCTGTTAAAGGGCTGAGTGATTAGATCGTAAATCTGGATGTCCTTGAAGATGATGAAGAAAATGCTTATCTGTAAAGCAATCATCATACTGCCAGTTCTATCATTTGCACGTTTTTACAGGTGCTGGAAAAATGGTTTAATTTTAAATCATTCGCTTGAATTGCTAGGTAAGAAGAAAAATGCTTTCAGAATTTACAGTTAAAAGAGCAACTGGGTTACTTGTGACGTATGGAAACAACCCATTACATCTAATTTTCTGTATTTAAATTCAGGGTATTAAAACAATCAACATTCAGAATAAACATGAATTAATATTTCATCTTAGTGAAACTCAACACTCAGTACTTTAACTTCTGCTTCCAGTTATATGATACAATGCTCCCAAATTCAACAGCTCTGAAATTAGTCAGTTTTAATGGGACCTGAGTATAAATTTGCCTCACTAGGTTTTAAAAGTAGAGGCAGTCCAAATAAGGTTACTAACTCGGGTTTTGGTATATTAATGCATGGAAATCCTTATTCTGTCGGGTCCAGACCAGTACATACTGTGCTAGATTTCTCATTTCTTCTTTCTTGTTATTTTTTATTTTCCTTATATCTTGATTTTTCCTTCATTTGTCAAGTATTTATTCAGTACTTTTGGCAGTGTATTTTTCTGTTGTAAGCATGATTAGGATATTGCTGCAACTTCTCCTTTGTGCATTTGGGTCTTACAGCTGATTTGTCAATTTGTCTGAACCCAGATTGTGGACATGGCTATGGTGAACACCAGCAGCGTATTTCGCTATTGCAGTGCTAGAAGGAAGTTGGGAAATGAATGTCTCTTTGGAACTTTATTAAAACAAGGGATGTGGAAAATAAGTTTTTTGGATTTACAGACATCCTTACAAAAGGAATGAGATCTGGAGCAATATTTTGAGGTGGGTAAACACATTTTGCAATTTCTTAGCTGACTGCCTGACCTGTTTCCACTTTGACTTAAATCCCCATCTAGTTTGAGTCAACGGAGCCGTTTTGATTTCTAGAGATTTTTGATCCATAGAAGTTAAGAGCTACAAGATATGTCTGTCTGGCACTGATGCTAGTGCCAAAATCCGGCTTAGCAGAAATTWTCTGATGACAGTGGAAGTGTTGCATTATTTACTGCATAAAATGTCCACCCTGCAAAGATTTATGTGTTTGTTTAACTTTGTTCTGTCTGGTTAATTGGTTCTAGTCGCTGAAGATCCTCATATGCATAGAGTGAAACATCAATCTGTTCTATTTTCAACTTATTTTTTAAATTATTTGCTAGTTGAAAAGGCATTATGGTAAAAGCTTATTGTACTTTACAAAGGTCTAAGGTTTCTAAATTATATTTTCCCCACAGATCATAGCGAGCAGAGGGAGTAACAGCATCATTCAATCATATGCATCTAACTTTACTTCACACAATTTTCTTTAACTGACATTTATAAACATTTTTATTTGTTTTGTTGTAAATCCTGCAATCTTTTGCTCATAAATGCAAATACTAACTTAAAATTGAGTTCAGCGAGCCAGTTTTGAACTGCATGCAGAGAAGATTAAAAGAAATAGTACAAAATCCTCTCCTGGGAAAGATCAAATGGTTACTAAAATGAAAGCAACCTAAAACTGTAGCATTTAGTCGGGGGRAGGGGGGTGAATTGGGCATTTAGCTATAATTAACACCTACTTATGCTCTCCGGTGTTTCAAACGGATTGTTTCCTACTATTGTAGTTGCTCAGAAATCTGAAATCACTTTGATTTAAAAAAAAAAAAGAGACTCAGAAAAAATATTATCAACTAATATGGCTAAATTCAAGGGTTCACTCTTCAGGCAATAGTTCTGTAATCTTCAGACATCTATAGTCAGTCATAAATCCATCAAGCATTAACTACATATACAAATACATTATTTCTGTGGGAACATGTGATTGCAGAGAAAACCAAACTTTTCCCCACTCTCTAAGGAACTTGTACTGAAGTTTTGCTTGGGCAAGCACTGTGTTAGTTTATCTGAAGCTACCTGGAACATTTTGAATGAAGGTATTGTAGCTCTTCCTTTTTTCAGTTTGTCTTGATAGATAAAGTGCCCAAAGAAACAGAAAAGCTGACAAGCTTCCTTACTTGGCTTTCAGAGGCCTTGCTCAGTGTTTTTGGTGTATTGCACACTGGAATCTAAAATACAGCTTATTTTCTCTCCCTCTCTTCAATCATGTATTAATCCTTGTCAGGACATTGCCTAATGATCATTTAGTCCCTCAGTCTGGTCCCACAAAAGTACTTGTTGTTTCCCCTAGACAATAAATATGTTGCTACTTCGTATCAGCTGATCTAAAGTAAGATATTTCCTGGTTTTATGAACTTTGATTTACTTGTTGCTACTATTACACTCCTTTAGCATTTATAAATTCATATCCTGTGTAGGTTCATATCCTGCCCTTCTAATGCACTGCAGGCTGTTAACATACTTCTTAAACTGGTGGAGATAAATGCCGGTAGTACATCAGTAAAAATAAATTCCAGTTCATATGTGTATTAAAGAAAATATAATCTGTGTATTCCAAGATAACAAGCCAGTGGAATTTGTTTTGAAATCCTTCCCTATCTGCAGAAATGCCTCAAAATCATCACCTCTCCTTTTCCCCTCTCCCACTGCGCTGTACAAGGAACTGGAAAAGCRTGAACAGAGTGCAGATGCATCCTGCTGAGTTCACTGTTCACCACCCACCTACCCCTGCACAACGTACCTGGTGATTCTGATAAATTTATGCATAAATTTACGCACATAGCCACAAAAGATTATGAATGTTTTCTCTGTGTTAGGCCAAGAAGACCCTGAATACCAGGAGTTGTAGGGGGATACAGTGGGTATGGAGGTAGCAGTTTACTTATTGATTTCAGTGGTCTGTGGTAATGCATCAAGCATTTCAGCATGTAAGAGGAGATACGGTGTTTAAGAAAGAAGCTAATAAATCTAAGATTGTAAGATTGGCTCCTTTCTTCTCTGGCTGAGATCTATGAGATATGTAGTTTTGTTTCTAGTTTTTCTTGTTTTGTTCCTAAAGAAAGGCTGTTTTGACTATGAACTTATTTGAAGTAATTTCTTCTTCTGCAGATAAGGTTAATGCTTTCTGTCTAACTTGCTCTTTCATGCCTAAGGGGTGTAACACATATGGTAAGTAACAATAAAATACTGATCTGACTGTACAACTTTATGTAGGGCATGTGTGACTAAAACCTGAGCAATAAAATCTCCTTTCCTGCTCAGACAGAATTGTATATGCCTGTCATATTTTATTGGTTGTTAAATGGCACATACACTTATGGATCACAACCAAAAGCAGACAAGCTACAGTATCATTGCATATTTGTCATTTTCAGTCAAAACATTGTAGCAGATTTCTCTATACTTGGGCAAATTAAGCTATAGGAAAGTAAATAGTCATGTTGCTTATGAATATGTATGTACTTGAAGCATGTAGAAACTTTAACCATTCAGTATTAGTGGCAAAAAATGTTTCTGATTTAACTAAGTAGTGACACACCCACTGATCAGAAAGCGACATTGTAAAGGAATAATTTTTTTAAGAGAAATAGTCACCTTTTCAGTATGCAGACAAAAATAGCTTATGGATCCAACAACTCAGACCTATTTTAGCTACAGTAGTAAATGCCATGTAATTCATTAACATCCAGTGATTAGAGCTATCTGAAAGAGAAATACTCAGTATTTAAGTTACTGAGTTACAATAGTGAGCCACTCAGCCTTCTGAATTCTGAAATTGTTGGTTCTCTTCCTACCTGGTAAACAATTCTGGTAAATTATAAAAATGGTAAATAATTTTCAAAAGGAATCAGATATAGCAAAATGGAAAAATGGAATGTGTTAAATATACAGTGAAAGTATGCTCCAAATTCCCTTTCAAAGAATCCAATGACAAAAATTAATGACAGTGATTTTGAATATGAATTATGCATATGAATGCATATGAATTAATAATATCACATGCTGCAAACCAAACTGTACTGCTGTTTTCACGAGTTTCCTTTTGAAAAAGTGTGAACATTTAATTAATTAGCCTAAGAACTAGAAGGTATTGAAGGGGTGGTAAACAGAAGACATGATCCAGTTACACTGGTAATCCATCCTCTGTCCTTTCTTCAAAGCTGGCTAAAACGATATTTGTTTAACAAAATAAAGCCTTATGACTTTGCTTAGCCCGTATGGCTGTATGGCACAGTGAATAACCCTTTGGACGCAGTAACATTGACCTTTATCAGAGAAAATTTTGGTCAGGAAAGATATGAAAGTTTGAGTTCTTTCTTTGCAGGTACTAAAAAACCTTTGATGCCCAGCCCTCAACCAAATAAGTAACTGGGAGGACCATGCTGATCTGGATACTGAAGAGTGGTTTGTCATTATTCTAATGCCACCTGAGGTAAGAAGATTTAATTTTGTCATATTCTCAACACCAATCACTAAGTAAGTAAATACTACAAGAGTGACAGTGACATGTAAGCAAACAGAGTGGATACATGAAATGGATTTTGGTGACTAAGTATAATTTACCTATACAACGCTGTGAATGATTCAGATAGYGTATGTCCACCTCGCACATGCCAGGCATTTTACCTGGATCCTTAGCAGGTTATATAGGCTGAGAGTAA
Source organism: Oceanodroma leucorhoa (assembly GCA_030449065.1). Taxonomy (NCBI): domain Eukaryota; kingdom Metazoa; phylum Chordata; class Aves; order Procellariiformes; genus Oceanodroma; species Oceanodroma leucorhoa. The sequence continues at coordinate 13,388,297 of JASVER010000003.1, read as the reverse complement.
CTTGCARTAATGCTTCCTTAGGCACCTTCTCCAACAGACAGAAGTGTGATACCATAATGATGGGGAACCCACATAGATTCTGAGATCCCTCACTTCTTTTCATGCAAGACCACCAGCAAAACTCTTGATCTTTCCTCTGCCTGTAATATGAAGTCTCCATAACTGCTGTTTTCCTCAATTTTACTGCGGCTTTACATTCATTAGAAATAATGAAATAAAAATCAGGCAGATGATCATAGTTAGGTTTTCAGTTTGAGATGAACTTAACTGAGATGATCCTGGGCTCATCYYRRGATGAGCCCAGGATCATGCTGGGCTCAGTTCCTCGTCAGGAGGACTGCTAGGTTTGTTTTGGCTGTGTTTATAAGCATGTAAGATTGTAGCAAGAGAGAGTATCTTCCATTAGAGGGGCTGATAGGGTTGAAGGAAAAAAGGTTTCATGTGCACAGCCTCTTCATCAAGTCTAAAATGTCTTTGTTAGGGTGATGTTGGTTGGGCGTATACATTGGCTTAACTTTCAAATTAAGTGCTTTTGCTGTTGTGAGAAAATACGCGAGAATAAGCTTAAATCCAAGCTGATATAAGATTTTTTGTGCAGCTTTATATTACTTTGTATGAAGTGACAACAATACAGGTGTTCATATTTGGTAAAGATGATAATTGATATGGGTAAAATGTCACATAGCGACCTAATATATTCACTGGCATATTAGGACTCAATTAGGAGTTTTTTAACAGAGGTTCTCTATAGTGGTTTCCCCCAGCAAAAGTTTTAAAGAAAATCTAGAGCTTTGGAGATGAGCTATACTGCTTTATATCCAATCTTCTCTTACATGTTTTTTCATTTTTCTGCTAGATTTGAGGGTTGAATGAAAATGCTAAAATATCTGTTGAGGACTGATTTAATAATTCTGACACTTTTAAACACTGTCTGAAAGTCAGCTGCAACAAATGGTAACTTTGAAATGCATTCCAACATCTTTCAAAATCTTAGGGTTTGAGTAACTACAGTTTTCATATTTGAAATGTGTTTTCCCACAGAACTGTGGTTTAAGTTGCAAAATCAGAAATGGAGTTTGCTAAAAATCTTTGGAGCATGCCTTCAGCTTACAAGATGTGATGGTCGTGGTCTGTGTTGTCAGGTCTCAGATCTTATTCCAAATACCTCTCATGTGTGCCATGTATTTTTCATAAAGCCATAAATATGATGCTACTCATTTAATTGGGGGGTAGACAAGAGTTTATTTTGAAGAAAATATGAATATTTGAACGCATTCAAGGATCAGTCCTACCCTCAGATATTTTTCCTCGGTTCCTGCTGACAGCACTAGAAGTTTTGTCTGGGTGTTTGCGGACAGAATTTGGCTGATGGAGGATGTGGAGTGTATCAGCGTACAAAACCTCCCAGGTTTGTGCAGCTTAATCACTGGTGCTCCCTCTGCTGGTTGTGAAAGATAAAAATAAAATTACAATCAACATCATGGATTTATAACTGTTTCATAATACAAATTAAAATATTCCCAGTTTATCTGTGTAAATTAGCTAATATCCACGATTTTTGTGTAAAACTGAGCTCTGTTTTGTCTGACTTCTTCCGTGTGGCCCAGCTACTGCAATGTCATGTATTTTCAACCGTGATTCTTTTAATAAAGAACCATACTAGCCCATGTAAAAATACTTATTTTGAAGCAACCATTAGATCAAAATCAGGATGCAAACTAGCATCCAGGAGGGATTCTGCCCAAAATTCTGTGAATGTATGGCCAATACCCGGCTCCCAACAGAAATTGTTCAGGGGTACTGTAAGTGAAACAACAAACATCTTACTCAGGAGATGTATGTGCCTAGCCTTAATATGTTTTCCCATCCAAGGCCACTCCACACCTCCTACTAAATCTTTGTTTAACACCATGTGAGTGAAAGGTTTTCTTATTTTCATAATATGAATATGGTGAAGAGCTAAAGCATTGAGTTACAGTTTGTTGACAATCCTCTGAACTAAAATTCTCAGCCAAGGCAAATGGATGCAATGTGATATTATTTTAGCATTTAATCTGTGTATGCACCTTCCACTGACTGCTATAGAAATTGCACATGTGCATCTGAAGGAAGAATCTGAGCCTGAATTTAGTGTTTAGGACACAGCCTGTACCTTTACACATGCAGGAAAGCACACTGCAATGTAAGTTTTGATCATTCAGACACAAGGAAGGTATGTTCCCCACTCATTATTCTCTAAACGGAAGAAGATAAATACCAACAGCCAAATGCCTTTAGGTTGCAAGAAAATGTGTTTCCGCTCTTACTTTGTTGTTCATGGATAAGGGATCTCTCAGGAAAATGTAACAGCACAGCTAAAGCTAAAGATCTGACTATACTTAAGGCACCTGAGTGAAATAGGTTTGTTGGTCTCACATCAGTGCATATCGCAAAAACATTTCAACTCAGTTGATAGTCTCTATTTAAGCTGGGCTTTTTAGATTGAAATAATACAGAGATCTACATGACTAAATTACTTTCATCTCAAGAGACATATATGGCTGTGATCTGTCAAGGATACACTTGGAAGCAGGGACATGATAATAGGAGTGCTGACTACACGGTTGCACACAGGTACATAAGAAGCCAGGCTTAGGTTAGTAATCTGAGCTACTAACATTAAAATACAGTTTTCTGACAAATACAGAAAGACTTTCCAATAACTCRTAATTCTTGCATTGGTAGTCCAGCACAAAAACACCAGCAGCAGCAGTGACAGTATTTTTGAGAGGAATACAATGAAAGCTATAGCATAGTTCCAGTTTCTTGACTTTTTCTCTTCTAAGAAAGAGCTACTTTAACCTAATTCCAATGCAATTTTCATGGGGGCAGTGATCCTCCAAGGAAGCACCACATTTTCACAATCATAGAAGAATGGCAGACATCAAAGAAACAATAAGTTTAACTGAGGTTAAACTTTTAGTGTAATGAAAGTTACTTCACATGTTTTTCCAGGAGAAAATATTTATCAACAACAATTCAAGACCACCACCCCCATATCAGTTTTAAAGGAAAATAATAAAAGCTTGAAGACTGTTCATTTTCTATACAGTATTTATGAGTGGAATTTAGCACGATCTTGCTCAATCTGATTTCTTGTGTAATAGAAAGAAAGTTATGATACTATGAACATGATGTTTTCTCTATTGCATTCTGGACTAAGACACTGCTTTACTGCAATTCCTGTTAGGCAGAGTTTGTATTTTTGTCAATCCATTAGTTTAACTCACCAGGCAAGAAATTTCCACAGTGTGTCTACGACACCAGGGGAAAAAGCTCCCCAAAGCTCTTCATGTCATGCAGTTTTGCACACTTGAATTAGTGTCAATCTTCTGGGTATTTTTTGTAAGTGAATAAATAAAACCAACAACTTTTCCTTACCACACTAAACAGTCCACTTCATGGTAGGAGACCACCTTCTCTCTTATCTCTGGAGATACCGTATCACATCTTACAGGGGAGACCATAAGTAACTGCATGGAATTTTATCCTGTGGATAAAAAAGTGAAGTATTTTAATATTGGAGACAGGATTTTCAAGAGTGCGTAGGGAAATCCCATACTTCAATGAAAGCTGAATTCCTTGGACTCTTAACCCTCACTGAAATAAAATTAACATTTTATATAGTTCTTGAACAGCAAAATGACTCATGAGTGAACCGAAGTTTGTGAGATATAGAAATGCGAGTTACTAACAGAACCCTATTATAGGACTGGGAGGTACAGGATATTTTGCACTCCAAGAATGATGTTTCTGAAGATGAATCCTTAAGGTTGAAAATGTTCCAGCTATAAGCCCACTGAGTAATGCTTCCTGAGTGAAGTAATGGTATTACTTCTGGGAATAATTCAGCCCTGGAACTTGGTCATTTTACTATTTTAAATTAGATGAGCCAATTTCTTTAACACACTTTTGCTATGACCGCTGTTTACTTGTTTCCAAACTTTTAGTGTTCCGTTATTCCTGGCATTTACTAAATGCCTTTTTGTAGTTAAAAACAAATTTTTTATTTACTCTGTGTCAAGTTATCATGGGAACATGTAGGAAAAATAAGAGAAAAATTCAAGGACAGAGACTCCTCTGTAAAGAAACAAATAGTTACATGCAATCGAAAAGGGAAGGCCGGCTCTGTCCTAACTCCCGCAGAAAGGCTAGCTTGTCACGTCAGTCCTTCCCACAGCCGGCGGGGCAGGTGAAGCCAGCACCTGTCCCTGCTCCGTCGTGACAGGGCTCCCTACGGGCACCGTGCCTGCCTGCGCCCGGGCGTCCTGCGCAGCATCCCAGTGCTGGCGGCCGCCCGTGCCAAGCAGCGCTCCTACCGCACCCTCCTTCTCTGCGGAGAAAACAATGGAGGCTAATTTCTCAAAATGGAAGAAAAACTTGGCTTCCCTCTAGGCAGGCACCTGGGCCAAATTTAGTAATTGCTTTAGAAATCTAGTAATTAAATGCAAGATGATTCTGTTGTATGACATGCAGTTTAATGACTTCAGCTTTTTCCATGCTGCATGGATACATTTGGTGAAGATTTTTAAACACTAACAGCTTCTGCTAAGCATTAAAAATGCAGAGCGTAATATAAAGATAGCAGGTGCAAAAGCAGTTCTTTAATGTTCTTATGCTTTCCTCGTGAGTTAGGTGGGTACAGTATACCCAACGGGGGTAAGCTGCCAGTTTAATATACCAGTGTAACTTCCACTTACGAACTCTGACGAAGCAGTGATACGTTATACAACTACTCATTTTTCTTTAACGTTGTTTCTTCTGAGAAAGATGGATTTGCTTTGCTGTATTTCTCTCAGCTAATACTATAATTTGAGTTTCTGTTTCTTGGAAAAGCCTTCTGCATGAAAGCCGAACGCAAATGTCCTTCTGATAAAACTATTTCTTGCTGTTACCGCAAGGTAAAAAGATACTAGGTAGCATGGAAGGTTCTTTGATATTAGACTTGTTAGTCTACTTCTGCTAGTAGTTAAAGTATAATTTAGTATTATCTCCTCTACCTTCTTTTTTTGCTTTTGTGTTTTTTTTTTTTAATTCTACCAGTGTACTTGTTCTTGTATCATTCAAAGAATCATTACTGATAAACAGAGAAATGCATTATGTGATGTCCTTAAGTAATTATGGACAGCCAAAGGAGGTCCTTCCCATAATTTGACTAGCAACTATATGCGCTGTCCTGTAACAGAAATAGTGCATTTAATGTTACTTAGTAAATATGTGTCTTCCCAGACCAATGTCAGCAGTAACAAATAGAGAYAGCAGTTTGCCTCATCCTTGCAGGTATGCAATCAAGTGTAGTGCTTTGACCAGTCTGGCTTTCCATGACTGAATCACAGGAGATTCCATTGTTTCCGATTTGCAGTAAAGTCCATTGTTCTGAATTTCCAGTTTCAAATTAAATTAACAGTTCCTCCCTTTCATTATAGCACATCACTGAACTCCCAGGAAAAAAAAAATAGAACTATCAGCAAACAATTTTTGCATTATAGTTATCCGTAAACCTGTGTGTTCTCCACAGCTTCAATAATTATTTTGCTTATCTTTCTGATTTGTCAATTATACGTTCAGTGCTTCCCAGGAATATTACCTTATCTTTAAAAGTTTTGGAATATTTTTCCCAAGTGTACATTTCTAAAGGATGCTTCTGAACTCAGATGCCCCACACCTAAACCATAAAATGAATAGATTAAAAAATAGAATTGATTATTTAGGCAGCACACAATTGTCCCAGGTCTCCTGCCAAAAGTAAAAGCAAGTGTTGGTCCTAGACAGTTTGTAACTGAAGTAAAAACACACAAAGGAAGACATAATGTGGAAGGCGAGGGAAGCTAAGTGACTACTATGTGCACTTTAATGAGATTGCCAAGTTAGTTAGTCTTTGATTTCTCAGTCTGACTATTTTCTGAAGTATAGAGTATCTTTTAAAAAAGATTTCAAGGCTGGAAACTGACAGAGAAATAGAAAGAAATTTTTAGCATCACAGAGTAGCCACCAACTCCTTGAAATTCAATATTGTAGGTGAGAAGGAGCTCACTAGGATAAAAAAAGCTAAAATCTATTATTCAGGAATAAGATTAGAATGTCTTATAACCACTCGTTGTCTGTGAATACATTAGAGGCTGGTTAAAGAAAAAGAAATAGCCTATTGTTAAAACTGATGGAGAGTACAGACTGATAGAGAATACTCCTGGATGGCTATTATTGGCCTTATTTTTTTCTAATACTCTATAGAAATACTTTTAAATATAAATTCTAATAAATGCAATAAAGACATTTTAATATACATTTGGTGATAGGTTCTAATAACATAAATACGTAAACATACATATGGTTTTCTATTCATCTTGCAGCACACATAAAAATCGCTTTCTGAATTAAAATGAAAACCTCACTTAGGAATTTCACTTTTTTTGAAAACTATTAAGAATACTCATGAGTCATGTCCATAGCTTGCTTCTAGCTACAATGTAAAGCAAGTTTCCTCCACTCTTTAGGGATTGATTCTCCCCTGAACCCTGGATAAAATCATTCCGATAGCACCTGAAGGATCAGTAGAGGATAGTGCTTCAATTACAGGCAAGAACCTGGGCCAAAAAGGAGCTCTCGTAATTCTCACAGTGCTCATTACCTTTGGCTTTCTGCCTTAACAACTGGCATATACTATATCAGGTRTATAAATGTTCTGTGTGGTTCTTACATATCCTCCACGCTTAGACTCACTTGGCAGTGCTCTGCACCTCCTCCTCTGCTGCCTTTCACCTTGTGAAATCATTATCTCATTTACATTTATGTAAAGTGGATCCAAACCACTTCTGAATTACAAGTCTTTGCATGGCACCCTCTTTGCAAAGGTGCAGGTGGCTATGCTAGGAGCAAGGAAACAAAACTCCTTGCCCAGAATCAGGATTTCTGAGCTGCAGTTGTCTCAATTTTTATAGTGCGAATGTTTTACCAAAAGCTGCACAGCTGAAACAAATGCCAGTGGGTGCTTTCCAATGCACTCTTCATATGAGCTTATAAAAATGACCTTTGTGTCAGTTTGCCAGTGAAAAATATTTCTATCTATAAGATGCACAAATCTGGAGAAGTCCACAGGATAAACAACATTCTGGTTTTGCATCTGGCTTATATTAGTCAATAGTATATAATGTGATAGTATAATGGAAGTAAAGAGCGTATGGAGGGATTCTAACACTCAGTTACCACATCTGTCTCTCTACATTATCATCATTAGAGTGTTTAGATGCAATTTATCTCCCTTTCCATTTGAAAGATTCATGTTCCCTCCTATGAACTGGGCATCAGCCCAACCGTGATGGGTTGTGTCCGCAGGGGAACGCCTTCACTTCGCCACCTGCTATTAGCCATCATCAGCCCAGCAAGCTCTATTTTGATCGTTTATATGTTTGCAATCTTTAGCCAAGCAGGGAAGGAACCAGTGTGTGTTTCTGTGATATGGAAACAGGAGCGGAAACTAGGGGAGAGAAAAGTAAAGGTATGTTCACTTTTCCACAGCTGACAGATTTTACAGCTCAGACATATGGAAATTTAGCAAAGCTAGGCTCTGCTGCCATTTTAATTAAATATAAATAGAGAAGAAGGATGCTGCTGGGGTTAAGGCCATTGGCTAAGGCACAAGAGATCAAGAGTGAGTCACTAGCAACTGCCACAGTCTGACACTGGGCAAATCAACCTCTCTGTGTTCCAGATTTACAAAATAGCTTGTGTATTTAGACTCCACGTTCCTTTGGGCAGGGATTGGCTTTTATTACATTTTTCCCAGCATCCAGTACCCTGAGGCCCTGATCTCAATGAGGTCATCTGGTTATTATCATAATACAAACAGTCCCATCTACATCTCTGCTCTCTGGCCTAGACCTTACCCCAAAAAGCTGCATGTATAAAGGAACTGAGGAAAAATACCTAGATGAAGCACAGAAAATTTTCTTTTCAGGTAAAAATCTTAAGCAAAATATCATAGCTATTTCTCCTATGTTAGAACCAAATCGCTTATCACTAATTAAGGCATAACAGGGAAAATTGGAGCTGAAGCAACTCCCTTTATTGTCCAACCCCCAGGCATTCATGGCAAAATCAAAAAGCACTAAGGTGATCAGAAGTTCCGTATAACTGAGTTCCATCATTGTCATTTAAAACAAAAAAAAATGGGTCAGGGAGTACTGTTGCAGTGCATACTTTGTCGTATCTGGTAACTTGTTTTGGAGATGATTGTTAAAACATGCTTTGGCAGAAGGTACAAGGATCCCTATTTTCTCAGTCTTCCACCAGGAGAATAATGTGGGATGGTCTGCACTTCTGCTAGTCTCATCTCACTGGGATATGTAGGTGGGTGTGATGCCTGCAGTACGCATAGGCGTTCTCACGCGAGCTTTAATCTAGAATCTAGCCTGCGCAGGCTGCAGTGACACATCCAGTTGCAGTGTACACAGATGTTGGATACAAAAGAAGTCTAATTTGAATCAGGAGATCTGGGTTCTGTTAGTGACTCTGCTATATATTTCCTGTATTGCTCTAGGCAAGGCATTCAGGGCCTGATCCAGCCTCCATTTAATTCCACAGCAATCTTTTCTCTGGCAGCACTGTGAGCTGGATTAGACTTCTAGCCTATCACTTTCCCAGGCTCTCCATATTCCTCAATGGTACAATAATACCTGCTCACTCCATAGGTGTCTGATATGGCTGAAACCATTTGCCTCTAAAGTGATTTGCTACTTAGGCATAGCATGAATATGCAATTGAATTAAATTCTTGATTCAGCAAAACCCTCAAACCTCTAATAAGCTTCAATCAAGTAAACACATACTGGAGAATTTTAGGCTCTGTGTCATTAGGTGTCGATATTGAGTCTTAAACATGCAAGAAGGTAAATAACTTCAGTGGAACTACTTAGGAGCCTAACATTAAGCATATGCCAAAGTACCTCGCTCAAGGCTGTATTATCATTGTTAGCCATACACGTGCTTAAAGTTAAGCATCTGCTTAAGTGTATTGCTCAATTCATCCCTAAAAGCATAATACTCATATGCTTTCTAGCATAGCATAAGAAAACATTTGAGCTTAGAAGATACTAAAAATAATCTACATTTGATTATATGAAATGTCACAAATTATTACTTTTATTTTTCTAATATACCTAGAGAAACACAGAAAATTTAAGGTTGCGTAGCCCATGCTAATTTCCAGGAATCTTGCTTACCCTATAACCCTTTACTTTTACATAACATTGAAATCGCAATACGGATGTGTATTTTGAAGTAATTGTGTTGGTGGTCCCTTCATGCTTTCTGAACATCTAACAGTTAGCTAAGCAAACACACGTGACTGATTAAAAGAAGAAAGGGAACTATTTTTACAGGGACCATTAAACTTTAAYTGCCATCTGGCAGGGAATGATTAGAGAAGATCAAAATTAAGGCAGTCAACACAAATACTGTGTGGATACCTCAGGGAATTAATGTGGATAGAAGACGGTGAACTTGTGGCTATGTTAAGAGACAGACAGAAGGAAGTGGTGAACACATCCTTTATGACTGCTGCCCTAATGGCCACATTCATAGCAACAGGAGCAGAGAAAGAAGAAATCAAGAACACCTGGGAATAATCAGACACTTGCTGTCATAAAAAAGAAAGTTAAAGCATTATACAAGAGCCACACCATTCTTGTTCCCCAACAAGTCAGGAAGGAAATTTTTATTGTGGAGGTGTATTGAAGTTGGCAGGTAGTTAATATTCAAATTAGCCTACTATCTTTACACAGGCATTTTAAATAGGGTCCGTAATAAATCTTTTAATTGAATGACCTTATGGAACACGGACCTGTGGTTGATCTAACTGAACACTGGATGTCACTATTTATACACACTATTAGTCATTTTAGAGACATTAAAAACACAATCCAGCTGTGAATCGGGACAATCCAGCCATGGCTTTTTCAAATTAGCTAGCATATGTATCTTTAATTATTGGTGTTCTTGAGATAGCAGTTTCAATGAGCCAAAGCTTCCAAGCTGCCTAAACAAACGCAGATCACTTTTTACAACTGCTCCACTGCCTGCCCTGGCTATGCTGCCGTTAGGTGCTCCCTAACAAGAGTACCAGGGCCGCCTTCGTATTTTATGGGAAAGATTTGAGGTTTGGATAGGGAGATAACAGACTGGCTGCTCACTGCAACATCTCACAGCTTGAGACTCTTACCAGGCACCCAGATTATCGTCTTGTAACTCTGCTTTTGTGACTGGTAAGGAACAATCAAAATACAGCTCACTCAAAACTGCAACAGCCCCCGCAGGAGGCAGCTCCTGGTCTGACTGTGCTAGAGCAGAACCTTTTCACCCCTCAAGATCTAGTGGGTTGGAAAACCCTGGTCCCTCAAGCATCTGGCCTGAGGTTTTTCATTCCATGGCACTAATAACATACAGCTCTTCTGCCACTCTGTTCCCCTTCCCTGAGGGACAAGTGATTTCCAAGGAATACAATTATTATGAGGGAGTACTCTTAGGAGCCAGGGGAAGGGGTGGGGGAGGGGAAGAGTATCTGTGAGTCCAAGTGGTATGGAAAACCAATCAGTGCTAACAGTCCAGAAGGTCAGGTTAGCTGCCAAAAAGACTAAGGACAGAAGAAAGGTGAGAGGAGGTAAAGATTAGGAACAATTGATACAGTAATGTACTGTGAAATGAGATTGGTTATTTTTGTTTCTTGAGCTCAACACAGTATTTTGAAGTTTGATTTTTCAATAACATAGGAGAAGCACATTAAGTGTGCTTCAAAGCCTATGAAACCTTGTCAACTGTACCTGATTTCATCAACTTATGCTAAAAAACAGTAACAAAAAAATGATCAGAAATGTACACATTACTACTCTGAAATATACAGTCAGTACAAATGTTTGGTAATTTTAGACCTTGATTCTCAACACAGTTTTCCAATATATTCATGTGTCTGCTTGTCACTCTGCATCCTTGAAAATGCTAGGACTTTTAAAAATGTGACTCTTTTGCACATTCTTAAATTCAATATTCTTTCAGGGAGATGTAAAATATAGTTAAAAGCAGCCTTAGGTACTTTGCTAGTAAAGAAAACAACTGAAAATATCTCTCATAATTTGCAAAAATACATTTCTATGCAGGACATGTGAACATGGTCTTTCCTAGTGCTATACTGCAAGCATACTACTGTAAAAACCCTACGGCTGTCGAGGGGGTTGCATTTTTTGGTTTCTTTTCCACAGATCCTGGCTGGACGGCAAAATATCTAAAAGCCAGTAATCGTGACTGGAAATATATGGCTGGAAATTATCTGCCCTGAATCTTGTTTTATTCCAAATAATTCTTTTCGGAGAGATATTCTAGGTGAAATAGTCTTTTGCTTAACTACAAAATTATATTTTAAATTTGAGCATAGTGGGCTGTCCAGGTGAGGCTCATGAACAGGTTTTGCTCTTTCCTAAGCCATTTCTAACCTTATACAGTACAAAGTAATTCTGCTAACACAAGTAATCTGTTCAGTGAGGCAAAACAGGAGTCAAGTGCAGCTATAATATATTAATATCATACTAATGTTATACGTATAATATATCATTATAATATTTATGTATCTTATATAGAGCATTATACAGAATATTAAGTTTAATAAGTAGTATTAATTTTGCTGTACATATACACCACTTCACAACTGGGAGGGGGCAGAATATGCCTTATACACAAATCTGTTCAGAATCCGGAAAGGCAAAAGCTGTGGTGCAAGAAGGCAATGCTCTATCATTCTCTCCTCAGAATATACCATAGACACAAAGCAACCGAGGGACACCTGAAAAAGCAGCGCAGCTCTGGTAAGCTTCTGCAGTTTGTTGCCCCAGCTTTGATGCAGAAACCTGTTAGGACTGCTTAGAGCATATAACAGCCTATGGCGCTCTCCTGTTAACAAGGTGCAGAGCATTCATCCTCCACACGCAAAATTCCAAGCACTGAGCCAAACTGAAAGAGAAATACAGTAGACATTTGTTGATTTTTTTTATAATGCCCACAAGCATCTACAGATGTGATCCCATGTAATGAAGCATGTGGCCTTAAGCTGGAATTATCTGCAAACAGCAGGATCTCCTGGCAAAAGAGATGGCACTTGCTGTGTTATGAAAGCTGTCCCTCTAAAACCATGTTTGGTTAGCACCTATGCCCTGTTGAAATTGGCATAGATAATTCCGAGTGGGAACGATGCCAGCACGACAGATGGGAGTGAATGCAGGCATGCCAGAGAACCAGTATGTTCATCAAGTCTGAATATTAGGGACAGGGTCCTTTCCAAGAATTTAGAAACGGCAGGCTGTCCGGAGTTTCTGTACTTTAGGTACGGAATATAAGAATATACGATCTCTTTTGTAACTATGAGCAAAATTAATTATAGAAATTTAAAAATAGCTCATCCGAGCCACTCAAAGCACGACAGTAGTCAGCTGAATTAGAACAACTGTTTCTCCGGATTCAGACTGGCACCAGGTCCTAGAGGGCGGAACCTGTGCGCCGGAGTCAAAATGGTTCCACGGGTTTTCTGCTAAGTGGTTCAGACTGAAGAGCTTTCGGACGATAATGAATATTCTTCATTTATACACTGCCTTTCAGGCAGTGATCCCAAAGCAATTTGCAAGTGTATGAGAATTTAAACTCGTAGTTGGAAGGTACGTCATTTACAATTAAGCAAATGAATCTTGCATGTACTAATGGGCTATAGTTCCATCTCCCCTCCCACCAGGGATTATAAACTGGAACTATACTCTCTGTGGGGAGGGTGGAGGAAGACAAAATCCTTCTGCCACAATCCTGGCAGATACATGTGTAACCTGCTTTTGCTCTTTACATGGCACAAATAGCCATAACAGGTCAGTTATCCAAAACACTAATTTAATCTCCAAACAGGAATTAGTAATTCCTATGTTTTCTGAGCACCAGACAGCTACCTTTCCTATTTCTCTTTTCAGATTGTGAACAGCCAAAATATATTGCCCAAAAAGACCTGCCTAGGATCATTTACACAATTCTGAGAAACAGGAAGAACAAAAAAATCTAACAAAAATAGCTTAGGTATTATTGTTTAAAAACTACGAATCTGGTGTTGCAATTCCCCCTGCAGAAAAAGCCTGTATTTTCAGAAAAGCCTGCTAACAAAACATCCCTCCATTTTGGGTTTCTTCAATTTCAGCAACGAAAATTTGTGGATACTTTTGGAAACACTGGCGCTAATATGGCCAAAGTCTTGGCTGTCGGTGCTGTTCTCTGGACCTATGTTTTATCAGCAAGTGTGTATCATATCAAAGGTGGTGTAATTGGGTTGCTGACGTCTTCTAACCAGGGCAGCTAATAGTGTCAACTTACAACTGAACTTTGTATTCTGTTAAAAAGGTGTTTAATACTATTGGTAGGAATAAAAAGTATTGCTGAATTTATTTTCATTTAACTCAGTGATATTCTGTAAACTATAGAAATCTATGTGTGTGTTATCCAGTCAACTGACTGACCATTTCAGGTATCAGCTGTTTTTTGCAACATAGCAAAGAGGAAGCATGAACCAGCGTTGGGAAATACGTGAGTCATCTGAGTAAGACACCTTAACTGAGGGAGTTCATGTTCTAAAGTAATATATGAAGAGGTACTTTCATTCTAAAGGTTCTGAATTTTCTGTGTATTTATAATAATTACTTTGATTAAACATCAGTGGATTGTTTTATCACTGCTTTTCTTCAAAAATCAATTTCCAAAAAATACTGGATAGATATACAATAATGATTTTTAAATACATGAAAGCTCACCCTGAAGGTGGCGATCCTGACACACACAGTATAATAGATGTGAAGCATAAAGTGAAACTATTCATGAACCTAACATTTCCTTTCACTTTGAGTTCTATTGTAAATACAAATAAATATCACATTAAAATATGGAATCAGAATTTTTTAGACAATTTATAATTTTTGCTGACATAGAAAATGAATTTTAAAAATACATTATCATCTTCCACCTTGTGACATGCTGGGTTTTACAAAAGGGTGTCTGTATTTTTACATATTTACACTGTTGTATAGCATCCTGAAGCTAACCAGCAGAACCTGAATGCTGGACAACAGGGCTCGTTACCCAGAGTCAGAGCAGCTCTAGCAGTCTTTTCTGGCAAGGCTGCCTTGGAGCCTTGATCTAACTTTCCACCAGAATCCAGTAGCTAGGATGAATATGAGAACTCCTCCTTTCCATGCTGAATTTCTGCTCTGCAGAATTTCTGCTCTGCTCAGCAGAATGGTTTTCCTCTTGACAACATCCCATTTAGATGTATAATGGCTATGGTAGTAGTAGATCCTATGTATATATAACCATTGTGCCATTTAAAGCAGATCTTAGAGACCCAAAAATGACATGACAAGGTTTATCATGACTTTTGATTCAAATTGCATCAATGGTCTCAACAGTAATAGCATACTTTCAGAATATTGCTGAGTATGAACATGGTATGATGTTTGTGGTTAATGCCATCCGTTTCTAGGACTCAGGTGTTAAAATAATCAATGGACTGTTGAGCAGAATGCTCTACAGCCTAAATTAGCCCTACTCTGTTAATTGCCTTCAGCTCTCTGCTAAAAGGAGCTGTTGAGACTAAAAGAAAACTMATTTTAGCAAAAAATAGCTTGGGTGAGTACTCTGGGGGACAAAGATCACTCAAGAAACAGATTCTCCCTTTCCCCTGTAAAGGAGAAGTTGACAATGATGAGAAAAAACTTTCATCATCTGCCTTCCTATAAAGCATCACTTCCAATCCAGCCAACTCAGCAATTAAAACTCCCAATGTTACTTATGTCAAGATTTGTCAACTACTAATAATCAATAAGGTAAACAGGTATTAAGAGTGTGTTACCAAGAGAATTTCTACTTAAAGCAGAGCCATCTAATAACGGTTTCACTCCTCCTTCCCAGAGCTGAATTGGTTTAAATATTCTGAAATGTATTAATTCTGCTCTACGTGCCTTCTTTCCACAAGCCGTTGCTCCAGTTATCTGAGAGGACCTATGCAGTCCTGAATGGGAAGATTCAACCCCACAGTTGTGAATGGAAGAGGCAGGAGTGCAAGATACTCTCTGGACTGAAACATGGCCCAAGCTGTGAGAAACACTGAAAAACCCTGACTTTGTAAATCAATATCAATCAATGCCCTGCAAAGTACATCATAAATCTGGAAGTTCTAGAGAACTAACCCTGAGGTAATAACACCACTTTACATTTTAAAACATTTCACAAACATTAGGACCATCTCAGGACGCCTTTGATCCAATTTCATCCTTTGGGGCTCTTCCAACCATTAAGGGTTATTGGAATATATTGGTCTTCCAGACACATCTCTTCTTCAAAACAGATTTTTAAAAAAAGACTAGTGTGARTGTGTGACATGCTTTGAGGTAATAATCCTCTGCTGGGAGATAAAATTTAACCTGAAGGAATAGGTTTCGATCTAGAAGAACTTTTTATTTAGGCTTTGGACAATGGGATTTCTCCTGACTAACCGAGATTTCTCCTTCAGCAAATATAGAACAGACATTCATCTTTTATAAGTTATTAATAATAAATGTTGAATTCTGATGGACCCTTTGGTGCAAAGCACTCTGGACATACTCATTTATTCAACGTTGTACAGGATTTTACTTGTTCAATTGAACCAATTTGCAATTGCCAGAATTCGACTGTACCTGGAGGAAAACCAATCTGTATCTACCAGGCAGACACGCCAGTTTACAGGTACTGTGCCCAGTTTCCTTATTACCTGATTTCCTGATGGAAAACTGAACAGGTATAAAGGCTTGATAGATGTCTTTAAGAAGTCACCGGGAAAATGCCATTTGTATGCAATGKCTGTTCTGCCGATACTCATGTGTTGTAACAATCAGAGTCTGGTATGTGTAGATATCAATTCATTTCAGGGTTGCAAAGTGAAACTGCATGTCATTGTAGGACTGATCCATTACATGGTGTACCTAGGAAATGAGCTGCTCGGCAGTGAAGATGAAATAGACTGTTGCTTTTCTAAAAATATGGACAAAAATGACTGGGAGAATCTTTATGGTTTCAGGGGAAGTCTTCAGAAGGCTCGGGAAGTCTGGGATGATCTTTCTCTTTCTTTTCTGGGAAAGGAGAAGGCCACACTAGTGAACCATATCTAGTGGTTACTTGCTGTTCTTACTGCCCTGACATAAGCCTGGCTCAGCAGGAGGGAGCTGGGGGAGAGAAGTGGAGCAGCTCTTTAGGCACCATGTACTGCTCAAACAGATGCACTGTATCTTCTTTGCCAGAGGCAAAACGGGGAGGAAATCTCCTCTGGCGGCCTTGGCTACTGTCCACATGCATAACTGGTCCTGTCCAGGAGAGACAGTTGGAAAACTGGGAATATATTCTAAGAGATTTTGGGAGTTTAAGATAAAATTCCCAGTAGAATAGACTTTCAGAAATGTGGTGAGCAATTAGAAATTACACTGCCCTTTAGTGCACCAATGCATTTCCTTGGGGACCTACCAGCAGGTCAACCAGATAGGAAACGGCGTGAGATTAACAGAAGTCTTTTTTTATGAAGATCTGCTTGAATTAAGCTGAATATGGTCCCCAGAGATCAATAACTGCTCTTCTAACTCCTCCTGAAAGCAACAGCTGAGTTGCATGTAAAATATAATAACAGCTGTTATGTCTTAAAAGCAACAATAAACAAGTGCTTAACGGTGGTTTTGACGTTGTTCAGATCAAACAGCTTGTGAATGCATTTTTTGCAAAACATTCCAGGGTGGGAATTGTGACAGAAAAGGGCACTTTCTTCGTGAAAGAAGAGGGTTTCCCTTTAACGCTTCTTTGAATCCCTGTGACTTTGCGCTGTGCCTATACAGGAGCGTAATGTCCACTTTCTTCTCCATTGAGGAGAGCTGTGGGAAGATCCATTTTCACCACTAGGTTCCCAAGAAGAAAACATGTCTCTAACTGCCATGCTTCCTTCCATGAACAAGCGAATGTCTTTGTTGCCAATGGCCTGCTCACTGCTACACTTCTTAAGGGATGCACACTACTTCATAAATGGTGTACTTTGTATGTTAGTGCACAGCAACATGTTACATTTAAGTCTTTCCACCAGTACAGCATCCACATCTGTTTTACGGTTTTGTTTATGGTGCTGGAAGTATGTTACCACAATAGCATGTAGACTGAAAGTTTTTTTACAGTGAAAAGTTCTGCCCAACCATTACAGGTTTTTGCCATTGATACTTGTTTTTTACTTAGCATCTGTCCATRGAAGAACCACTCAACAGGCACTGCAGATCTGCCCATTTATCTCAGTTCCCAAACAATGGGTGTAAGATGTAAAAAGAAAAAAAAGAAAATAAAACAAAAAAATGGCAACTTGCAACCTCTTTTGCTGGCCTTCATAGACTTCCTTCTTGCTGCTCTATTACTAAGACTCTGGAAGGACCCTGGGAACAAACCAAGCTTGCTGTTGGGATCAAGGCAGAGAGCAGAAAGCTGGGAAATTCAAACTGTACTGTTGTCTCTCACCTTAGGACCTACAACTGAGTATAACCCCACTGTACCTAAGGATCAGAAGACACTGCACTATAGGTTATAAAAGCAACGCCACCGTTAACATTAGTATGCAGCTGTTGAAAGTGCCTATTGACCATGTGTGTTGGTGGGTGCTCAAGTTGCTGATGCAGCGTGTGTCTCAGCTATGTGGCACCTGTGGTTTAATCAGTGACAGCAGCATCAATAGTCCATGTAAGTTTGCGGGAGGCCAGCAGCTGACTCGTAAGACACTATGCTATGTTCCCATCCTGAAATATAATGTACATATCCTCTTACTCATCCCTTCGGAGACCGTTTGTAGCATACAGACTACTTTAGAATTTAAATTTATTTTTATGGAACAGATTGTATCAAATAAAAATTTTGCAGCAACTTAAATATGTTTCCCAGCATTTTTCCCAAAACGTGGATTTTTCTGCATTTTTCCTCTGGCACCAATACTACTAACAGTGGTACACGACCATTAAAATAGCGATCCCCCAGATCAAGTGAAAAACATCAAAGAACGTGTAAGCGATTAAAGCGGGAATCTCGGGAACATGTGCTCAGCTCCGTAACGACAATCTTGTTCCGATTAAGCTTGACTAAAAAGGATTTTTTTCGTTACTTGGGTGTGAACCCGCTCATCATGCAAAAATGCCTGATTAAATAGCAGAGACTTTTTGAACACCTCGGGGGTTCTCGGACGCGTCCTCTTTTTCTGTCTGTGAATCTTGCCCCGGTGGGACCTGAGGCGTTTTGGGTACGTTTCTGCCGTTTGTGAACGTCCCGCACCCCGACAGCAGCAGCAGTTCCAGTCGGGCGCCAACGTTCCCGGACACGTAGGTTTGCTCTGCCTTTCTTCCCCAGGCCGGGGAGGCCTCCCGGCGCCGGCTGCTCCCCGCCAATTACGGGCTGCGGTGGCGCAACGCCTCCTTCCCCTCAGCGCAGCTCTTCCATGCTGACCCCATTACCAGGCCTTCTCCGCACCGCGAATGGCTGCCCCGCCGAGGCGGAGCGACCTCACCCACCCCGCTCCCCCTCCCCAGCCCCTCAGGCTGCCAGCGCGCGGGGTTACAGCGGCAGCGAGGCCGCCGGGCTCGGCCCGCTGTCTGGTGCGCGGCGCCGGCTAACGGCGCTAACGGCCCCAACGGCCACACCAACGGCCCCAGCCACCAGGCCCACAGCCCCGCTCCCGCCGAGCGCCACCGCCCCCGCCTGCAGCGCTCGCCCCGCCCCCGGCTGCCTCCCCGCGGCGAGGCGGGTCCAGCGCGATTGCGGCTGCGCTGGAGCGGGGCGGGGCGGGGCGGGGCGCGCTGCGCGCCGCCCGCCGCTGCCAATAGAGTCGGTACAAAGTGACCTTGGCGCCACGCCCCGCCCCCTTCCGCCGCGCTGCATCCGGGCGCTCGCCGCCGGCTTCGCCGCGCCTGCGCAGAGACGCCCAGCCGGTCGGCTCTGAGGTGCGGCAGCCGGAGCGGGTGAGTGGCGGCGCCGCGCCATCCGCCCCCATCGCCGCCCCCGCCCGCCGCCGCGGCCCCCTCACCCTCTCCCTCTCTTCGCAGAGACACCGGATTGTGGCCCCCGGGACGCCGCCCCTTAAGATGTTCGCCTGCGCCAAGCTCGCCACCTCTCCCTCCCTGGTGAGTGGGGGCGCCCGGGTCCGCGGGGGGAGCTTGGGCCTCCTCGCCGGCCGCGTCCCGGGCTGCAGCGGGGGCGGCGGCGGTCGCAGGGCGCCCGGGGGTCGGGCGGGCCTCAGAGCCCCCCGGCAGGCCCCTGGGACGAGCCCGTGCCGAGGGCTGCCCGCCCGAGTGGGAAGGGTGACGAGGGGGGACGAGCTGCGGCAGGGCCGGGTTCTCCTTCCCGCCTCCTTGGCGCGGGCCGGGGCACTCTGCCAAGGTGAGGGGCCTTCCCACACGAGCGGCGAAGGGGGAGGCAGCGCAACGAAAAGCTTTTGGGCCTGGTGCGCTCTGCACCTTGCTATAGGTCAAACTCCAGCCTGTTGCTTGTCCTGCGCAAGGCCGGGATTTTTTGCCCTTGCAGAGACAAGGGACTATCCTGCTTCAAAATGTCTTCTCTAGTCTGCAGAACGTCTCGTTTTGCATGCTGCAGGCACAGGTTTCCCCTGCAGGAAGAGCTTTGTGCAAGAGCCGATATGACCTTAGACTGCTGGAAGCCCAAGGACACATGCAGGCCGCTTGTGAAAGAGGATTCATTCATTTATGCCCTGCTAGATTTAAAAGTCTGGGTTATGTCTGTGCATTTAACAACTTTGGAATTTATTTTGATGGCTTTTATTTTTTTCGTTTCAAAATGTATATCACTGCCTGCTGGTCTATCTGACTTTTTTGTTGCTGTTTTGCTATATTTTCTGTCATTATAACGCATGTACAGATTCATTGAATGATGTAGCTATTTGCAGTAACATCTCCTGAAAACGGTGCTGTCTTATTGCATGGCAGTGTTTGCTTCTGTATCGTTTGTTGTATATCTAGCTATGCAAAGATTGCTGTCTTTCAAGTAAGACAAATGGCTTAGTAGATAATGGCCTTACAATCTTACAGACTATTGCRCGGGAACAGCTGTGATCAAATGTTTCTTTTTTTATAGCTTTTTTCCTCCTCTTTCAGATCCGTGCTGGATCAAGAGTCTTGTACAGGCCAATTTCGGCATCTGTGTTGTCTAGGCCAGAGGTCAAGAATGGAGAGGTACCTTATAAACAAAATTCTGTATCTTCCTAAATTACCTGGTGAGCCTAAATGTCCTCAACCTAGAGTTCACTTGTACTAACTCAAATATCTGTAGTGTGAAACTTGCTTTAAGTCAAACACCTAATAATACTTGTTGCTGTCTTGCTGTTTCCCCTGAGAAGTCTTTCACATTTAAAGTTGATTGCTTTCAGGTGGAACAGGTAACATTCTGAAGTTTTAACTCTTAGTTATAGTCTCATCAGTTCGAAGAGGAACTGGACATTAGATCTAATACAACTTTTAAAACTACAGAATAACACTATCAGAGTGGTTGTAGAAAATGTGTCTGAATATAATGCTTTTTCATGTTTTGTTTTCTTAGGGCAACTCAACACTTAATGGGGCCCAAAATACTGTCTCCCGACTAGCACTTAGAGAATTCCAGACTAGTGCTATCAGCAGGGACATTGATACTGCTGCCAAATTTATTGGTGCTGGTGCTGCCACAGTAGGTGTGGCTGGTTCTGGTGCTGGTATTGGAACAGTCTTCGGTAGTCTAATCATTGGTTATGCCAGGTAATCAATCTCTCTCTTATAAAACTCTCAACTTGCATGCAGATGTATCTTGAGACAGCACCCCCAGATAAGCTAAGTTGTAGAAAGGATGATGGCACTGTAATAAGTTCTGTTAATAATTACTATTAATGATAAACATGGCTAAATAGAATCATATGAAACTGTAGGGTATTCATCAGGATGGCTCTGTTAAATTCAGAACTTTGTACACTCTACCTAGAGAAGAGACATGAAAGAAAGGAGATCATTAGACTTGGTCAATGTGTCAGTCACTGAAGTCCAATGTTTCAGCATTCAGTTCCAGAACTGAATTAGAATTCTAGCCTGGATCTTTTCCCGTGTGAAAGGGGAGAAGTCCTAAAGCAAAACTGTATGAAAACTGGTAATAAGTAATGTGAGTTTGTATACTTTCGACTTCATAGYCAGGATTGTTGTTTAGAAATGAATGCTTAATTCAGTTTTCTAACATGTTCAGCTTTGCATCTCAGAATATATAATTGCTTTATCAAATGAGTAATCATTCCTTCTAGAAATCTGAAGGGGGTGAGGGTGGGGATTTTATAGTAGGGATGAACTACTTCCAGATAAGTTTACAATGTTCCTGTAGTAGGAATAGTTCACGTGGTATCATGGAATAGCAGAACTGATAAAGGCATAAAAAAGCTTTACTGAAGGTTTCATGTTCTTCATTACTCTTTCAACCAATTAAGACTTAATTAAGTCTTATTTCTTAATAAATATTTTTAAGCCCTACTGAAGACAAGGAAGTTCACTTTCCATTTGAAGAAACATAAGTGTTTTCCGTACAAAACTAATGTCTCCCTTTTTTGAATTTGGCTTGAACATGTCAATAAGAGGTGGTAGAACATTACTTCATAATATTACGTTGAAGGTTGTTTTCTCTCCCRCACACTTCTTGGGGGGAGAATTCATTGCATTTGTGCAACGAACTGCTGTGTATTTCTGGTTTTTTGCTCTAGGTGGTTTCAGTACATGTATTTGTCCAAGAGCAACTTAAAATGTTACACACACAAACTTCCTTGGAATATAGTTCTAATGTCACAGATGTGAAATAAATTTATAAAGCATAGTGCTGATAGTTCCTGCATGGGAGGATGTAGAGAAGTCAAATTCAAAAGCATTTATGAATGTAGTCACAAAAACTGTGCTCATTTGGAAAAGCCATATACAATCTGCGTAACCTGAATCTAGTCTTAATTGCCAACTCATTTCAGTGAAATGCTTCCTGAAAATTACCTTTGCTTGGATTTATTGGATTTTCCTRTTATGAAATCTTTGGCAAGGAAGTACGAGGTTCTGAATCTGTCAGATGTGTTAAACTGTATGAAAAACATCTTAATCGTAAAGATAAAAAGGTCTTACACCTTCGCTTTCTTTTAGAAATCCTTCTCTGAAGCAGCAGCTGTTCTCATAYGCTATCCTGGGATTCGCCCTGTCTGAAGCTATGGGTCTCTTCTGTCTGATGGTTGCTTTCTTGATCCTATTTGCCATGTGAAAGGAGATCTGCCTGTAATACTGGCATTGGAATGTAACTCTGCATTTTATGGGACTCCCAAAATGTTGGTGTCGTAGAAATTGATGCTATTTCCAAAGTCATTTCATTAAAGATAATAACTTTAACTGTCAACCTGTTGCCTGCATTTATTATCTTTCTCACTGGGGTATCTGGAAGACAGCATCTTGTCATTCCGTCACCATGGATTTTTCCTGATAATGACATGTCACATAGGACCCTTCAAACAATGACTTCAAGTCAAACATTTTATTTATTTATTAATATATATAGGCAGGTCCCTTGTTTGTTAAAATTAATGTGGCATATCTTTGAAAGATCAAAGGATACATAGATTAAATGTGAAAGGCTATACTGCTGGCCTTGTTCCTTTACTTGTGTTTCAAACTTACCCAGAGCTGTTTCTGTGCACAATTTGTTTTTTTTCAGGCTAGCTGGCATGTAAGGTGTTCTGGCACCTCTTGATAGAAGCAGCTGAACACAAATCCATGAACAGTGATAGGAAAGTTCTCTTTGCATCAGTTTTCAGTTACACTATAAATTTTGATCACCATTAAATATTTTCCACTTGGTTCTGGCCAGTGTCTCAGTTGAACTAAACTAACGACTGCTTTAGGTTGGTCCAAGGCATTTAATTGTGGCACATGGATGTTATACTCAGTTACTGCATTCTGGGCATCACCTCATTAAAAGGGAGAACTTCCACCCTCCTAATTTTGTAAAGTCAGCCAAATTCTTTTAAGAGCAGTAGGATCAAAGCATTTTTAATAACAAAGTATCTACGGTATCAAGCTTTGCTTCTCACAGTATCTGTCTTTTAACAATCTAAATGTGTTTACGGTGTCTACACTTACAGCAACATACTGTGTGCTACTATATACTAATCAGGTGGAGGGTTGATAGGATCTCAAACTTTATTCAGAATATTAAATAATAGATCTGATCATTCAACAAATATAAGCTGAACTTTGGAAGAACATGAGCAAGCTTCTTATGAGCTTTGTTGTCCTACAGTTAAATGAGTAATTACTGAACTAGATCTAGTTTACTGTAAGTGGCCTATCCCTAGGGAAAAGGAGAAATGACTAGTGGCTCCCAGATCAGTGTGAGGTGCAGGTAAGACCTTTGTTTTCATCTGAATTCAAATACCAAATTGGTGTTCCTAAAGACATGGTTTAGTGGTGGACTTGGCAGTGTTAGGTTTATGATTGGACTCGATCTTAAAGGTCTTTTCCAACCTAAATGTTTCTGTGATTCACGTAGCCTAACTTGGATCTAGCACAAGAAGTTACTTTCCCCATATGTTCTTAGGAGAAAATAGTCATCTTCCCAAAAGGATTAAAAGTTACTGTGTAAATACAGAGAGCATCCTTTTATATATACGAGGTTTAACAGTAGAATATGCAGCGTTTTTAAATATTCAGCTCTAGCACAGTATTAGTAGTGCCTTATATGACTAGGTCTGGAAGTGGGTTTTTTGGTGGGGTGAGGGAGAGGTAGGAGGTAAAGTGTATTGCAGCTATTTTCCATATGGTCTATGCTCACGCAGTTTATTTTATGAACTGTCTATTATCTATGTTCATAAGCTATTCTGTTACAGAGCTGACATACAGTGCATTTGCCCTGGATGAAAGGCAGATAATGATTACTAGAATTCTAGGCTAAAGCTCATCTGTGTACTGCTGTTGTTCTGGTAGGTGAGGAACTTTGTTCTGTTCTTTCAGCACTGTGGACGTCTCTGCAGGCATCTGAGGTGGCAATCCATATTTCCTAATATTGTGGACTAGTCTAGTGGACTAGTTTAATTCAAGCTTCCACTTTCCATATCACTGGGATTTGGCCAAACAAGGATCTTCAAACTTGTCTTGGTCAAGCCGAGCTCCAGCTCTGTTAATCGTACTTACCAATTTGTTTGCATATAAAATGGTTCTGCTGAGTTATAATTGTGTATTTGGTGTAGAGAGAAGTTCTGGCTAAGCTATTGCTCCGTAACCTCAATGAGAAAGCCACCCGAGTCACCATGAGTTACTTGAATCAGGTTTGAATAACTTCTGGGATTTACATCCCATCTATCCCTGTGTAGTTCACCCTGTCAACATGTACCCTTTTCCCTATGATCAGCCGTGTCTGAAAGGCAGCAGACGTCTCAGGTGACCCTGTGTATAGACGTAAAGCCTGTCTATTTTAGTAGTAGCATCTCCCCAGGCTTCTTACCTTTTGACTCGCTCTTAGACTGGTGACTGCGGGCCAAACCCAAGCAAAATTGCTATTGGGTTATTCCAATCTTGAAAGAATCTGATCTCAGTGTTAAAGGCTGATCAAGGTCTTTCAAAACGTGGCAACAAACCTTCACACAGCGGATTATCCTCCTTATAGACAACAAGGGGCTTATGAGCGATGGGCATTTCCACATCTGAACAATCACAGGGCACATTGACTCCCTTTCTCTATTGCTCGATTTTCGCTGCTCTTGAAAAACAGCTTGGTTTCAGTGGTTGCTTGATTGAGCACTCYAACAGCTTAGTCAATTTGAGTGGTATTACAAAAAATGCTCTAAATTTGCCTAAAATTCTCACAAAATTCCCAACTATAGTTGTGTAAAAGAATAATTTTTTTTAAATAATTGGGCAGCAGCAAGCTGTCTAAAAGGACTCTTGGTCATCTTCCTGAGAGTTTACATCAAGAAGTCTTTTTCATAGGTCAGAGAAACCAGATACAAAGTTCCATGAGGTGATACTGTAGGTTTCACGTGCCTGAAACCTTTGTCACGGTTTTTCCRACATGGACCGTGCTGACCTTAGAGACTGTCAACTTGGGAAGATTCATGCTGTAGATTCTCCAGATCCAAAGACTGTGTTCATGTTTCAGTGTTGATGATGGAGCCAGCTGGAGCAGAGATCTTCATATCTCCGAATAACTACGCTGCCTGCTGTCCCAGTAGATCCAGCATCATTCCGCCTGTGATAGTGATGTGTGCAACAGTGTTATCCTAATGTATAATGAAGGAAATGTCTATGTTACCAATTACGTTCTCAAATTATTGCTGCAGGTAAAGTGATTCATCCTTTCCATCCTGCTGCTTTCCCTCTCTCTGTGTTTTTTGCACCAATTTCAGACTGAGGAACGGCAAAGAACTTGCAGTTCAGTTCTCTGTTAAGGACTGATGCTGCCATGTGATGGTAGATCTGAAACACTGAAAAATGCTTGTTTCCGATACAACTCTTAGTTGCTCTGTGAAGAAGGAAATAAGATCTCTGTTCCTCTCTTCTCTTTGAACTCTCTCACATTTGAGCCCTTTGCAATATGCTTACAGTAAAGAATAATTCCACCTCTAAGTAAACTGTACTTCTATGCAGTGTTTTTTATCCCACCTTATCTCAAAGAACTTTGCAAAAGTACTGTACAGTGCCCACCCAAACAATGTACAAGAAATGAAACATACCAAATCGTCTTTTGCAAGTTCAGTGAAACTTAGACATAATGTAATTTACTGGAACTAATACTTCTTTTTTAGAAGTATTTTTTTTTGTTATTCATAGTCTCATACTCTTGGGTCAGTCTCAGAACAAGATAAATGATACACGGACACAGAATAAAAACATCTGTGATGCAGAGCACATATTATCTAAACTGTGTTGCCATATATGATTACGATATTTTTTAACTCATCCAAAATGCTAATTACCTCTGTGTTAAATTTAGGTGGAGATGCTTCCCTTCCTTGCACAGTGCCACAGCATTTTTGATACAGTGTTAAATAAGGTGAATGTTTAGCCGAAGCACGACTTCAGCCGGGCACCCAATTCCTGCCCTAAGAGATGTGGCATGTAGGGAGAGGGGGAAACCAAAGGAATACAGCCAGTCCACGGTTTTGGAAGGATGATTATTCCAAAACTTGGATGTGGCAAACGCTTCAAGCGCTGTCACTGAGCAAAGCCGTGCAGCGGTTTGGTCTCTGCCCGCTTTCTACTGCCTTCCCCTGGCAGCGGCTGCCAGCCCTCCTGCAGAGCCACCGGCCGAGGGAGGATGGGAGCTGCATCCCCGGAGCTCCCCATCGGCATAGCTGCACAAATCCTCCGCCAGCAGCAGCTGTGCCCGACAGGCGGGATCGCGCACGGACACCGTTTGGCTCGGCTCTCGTGGCAGATGTCCAGATGCGGTCCCTGGCAGGAGCCGGTGGGGGTTTACTGCTCTGAGCACTGGGTAGCCGTTAACGCGACTAACGAAGCTCCGACGCTGAGAGCTGCTGTTAGCGCCCTACGCTGCACCCTCGGCGAGCAGCGCCGCGGTCGCCCATCCGCGCGCGGACCGAGCAGCCCCGGCTTAGCTACAGCCGTGTGGCGGCCCCGCTCGGCCACACCCAGGCATTTGGCGCTTCCGGCCACACCGTCCCCAACCGCCCCGCCGACATTGCCCAATCAGCGGCGCGCGGCATCCTCCGCCCCGCCTCTCCCCGCCACGTGACCCGCACCTCCCCGCTGCCCGCGGAGATGTCAGCTGAGCTCTCGCGAGAGGTGACGGAAGCCTGTAGGGGACCCGGCCTTTAATGTGCGGTTCGGCCCGCGTTCCCGGGGTGAGTTTGTAAACACGAGCGCGGCCCGGCCCGGCCCGGCGGCGGCTCCTCCCTCCGCGCTGCGGCGGCGCCCGGGCGGGAGAGCGCACCGGGGGCGGAGGGGAGGGAGCGGCCCTGCTCGGCAGTAGGCGGGGGATACCCGGGAGGCAGTAACATGGCGCCGCCGCTCCTCTCCACGGCAGCCCCCTCCCCCACCGCGGCCTGCGGCTCCCGCCGCCCCTAGAGCCGGGGCGGGGCGGCCCGGCCGGCGCCGCGGAGACCGTTACCCGCCTGGAGGTAGGGGTCCTGGCGGGCGCCCCGAGGGAGCGGGGCGCGGCGGGGAGGCGAGTGGGTGAAGGGGGCTGCAGCTCCCCGCGCCCCGCATCCGGAAGCGGGCTGCCCCGGGGGGCATCGCCGGTACCTGCCCCGGGCTCGGCCCGCGGCGGGGGCGGGGGGTGAAAGGCGGGAGGAGGGGGACAGCCAGGCCCGGCCTTTCTGCCTCAGCTCCGCTCCAAGGAGGCCTCTCCCTGCATCCATCTTCTGCTCCGAAGGGAGATCTTGGGCCGTACCCGGTGCTGGTGCGGAGGGTGCCGAGAGGGGTACGGTGGAGAGGTGCTGGGGGGGAGGGTAGGAACAGCTTTTCTGCACCAGAGGGAGGTGTTGGCCTGCCTGGGGTCTGGCCGTGGACGTGGACCTTCTGGACCAGTTGCCCCATTGACTTTGCCTGTYGTGCATTGTGTCTCTCGAGTTGTCTTAATAAAAGCTCTCTGAAGCTTTCACGTGAAAAACTACACCACAGACCCTCGAGCAATGGTGGCTGCACGATGTTTTAGGCACAAATGTTTTATGCCACAATGCAACTTGATGTTTGGAGTTAGGGGATATGTGTGCTGCCATRTTGCTTCTGCAGTCTTATTCATTCTACAGTCTTTTTGTATCCCTATTCTTGGAGTGAGATCCATGAGTGTGTTTCCATTTCCCATCTGTGCACTCCATGTCACTCATTTGCTTTTCATTGTGTTGCTTTTTTCCCCAGAGATATCTATCTTCAAATAGTGATACTGTCACCTGTTTCCTTGCACTAGAATGAGAAATTCTAATAAAGCTGGAAATTCTGAACCATCTACTACTTTCCAAATAGTGACCCTGAATACGGGCAAAATGTATTTTCTGTTCCACCTTTTAAAATATTTTCTTCTTGTCATATTCTACTCATGGCAGTGAATTTCATGTCCCAAACTCTTGCTGAGTGTAAAGCTAGATAGAATTAATAAAAACAAATGTTCCTGAAGTTAAGGTCATAATACTGCTAGGTCTATGTTAGATGCTAAATTCAGYGCTAGCCGATAGGATGAGGAGGACCCTTCCTTGTGCTCCTAACCTTCCATAGGTGTTCGAGACGTGATTTCTTCAGCCTTCCGCTGAAACATAAGTTACTGTCTATTAATGGACATCCAATTGCAGACATAATTTCAGAGGAACAAACTATAGTCAAGTTAGGCATTCACTTGAATTCTCTCACTGTTTATGATTCTGTGTGCCAGCATTGAAATCAGAAAGTTGTCTTATTAAAAACAAAACAGAACTTCGTCAGGGACTGCTTGTTATATAATGCATCGAAAGAAATGTGAAATAATAATTAAAAAAAACCCTTAATGTGTACATGGAGTGAAGCAGCATCTAACATAAGGTGCTTTCAGGTCTTAAGTTGGGTCATACATAATTTTATAAATAATTTTGGTTTTCATGCTACTTCTCTTTTGTGACAAAGTGTTGAGCAGCCTGAAATATGGTATTCTTTTGAATCTTGTTTAATTAAATTTTGGGTGTATCTAGTGCCTAAAATTACTTTTCTGTCATCAGCTATTCTTTTTTTTCCTTCCACTATTAATTAGTTTAAACTTACAAATGCACACTTTTAGCTCTGAGAAAGTTTACTAACTTTAAAAGTTTATATGTTATTTCTAACCTCAACATTTTGTTATGGTTTCTTAAAATAATCTTGAATTTCTGTATAAAAATAATGCATTAACTGTTTTCAAAGGAGCAAACATGATTCAATACTATTAACTTCTATTTTGGAATAATTAATAGAGTTCAAGTTATCGTTGTCCTCCTGCATAAATTAACTGCATTTCTTTCAAATCAATAAGGTGCACTCTAAGGAGGTATTGGATATAGTTAGTTATAGAAATATGAGTCAATATTTAATAATTATGCAACAAATATTTTTTTTCAGGTTTATGCTATACTGTTTCCAACTTTGCTCTGTGTCAGTTTCAGTTCAGCCTGAGAACTTTTCCATTAGCTTCAGTTCAGATTGGAGCTTCTCTTCAGTAAGTTATTCCAAACAACATAGTATGTTTCCCTTTCTAGGAAACTGCCAATGGTCATTTATGTTACTGCTTACAGGAAAGAAAAAGTTCATTCTGTTTTAGTGAGCCATGGGAGTCCTGTAGTGGGATATTTATGACATATTTAAAGATTTTTTAAAATTAAATTTGTAATTATTGTATTCAATTTTATACTTCAGGGATGCAATCTGAAAAAATGTAAAAATGAAGTAACTTTTTGTTAAGCTTTCTTTTTTTAATTTGTTGAAAAAGAGTGTAGCAAAAGGAGATTGGATTTCTAATGTTTGTTAGGTTGATGGGCAATATTAAGACGTTCAAACCTAGATAAATGAGCTGGGGAAGGTAAGTCCTAATTTCTAAGCAAATTCTGAAAAGATCGGTGGAGTATTAACCCCATTTCTTCTCTGAGGTTCGCTGGCCTTTCACTTATCTATAAGAGCTGTATCCACACAGCATGAATTTCCAGTAAGGCAAAGAAAGATCAAGGTGCCTCTGAAAAATAYGTAAGCCAGGGGGTTGGCTTCGGAGGTGCCATATTCAGCCAACAGGAAGCATTAGGCCTAAGGACCTTTCTTTATTCCATTAGTGCTCTCTGTTTACCAGAAATGTACCTTCATATGCGAAAAGCCTGCTCCTTCAGCAAAACTGAAGTAACTTAATTGCTTTGTTTCTGTACGTATGACTATCTGTCCAACTGGCTTTCTTGTTCTTATTTGAACTTGTTAAGTCAATTGTCCTCACTTCCTGCATCTTTTCTTCTTGTCCAGAGGCTCTCCCCTTTATAGAATCTTAGACAAGCCATGGAAGGTGTGGAATTAACTTTAGATTCAGTTCCAGGCAGTTAACTAATAACATCAGTAAAAAGTGTCCAACATTTGACTTTTTTTAAAGAAAAAATCTGAGCATTATGCTACAAGCATTACATTCTTCCTTATTCTTCCACAGAACTCTCTGAAACAGATCATGTGTCTTCTAGGAAATAGCACAACCATTCTATTAAGCAGTGAAGTGTGAAGAAGCTGCTCCCATTTTCCTGTTTGCCACTTTTTGAGGTTTACAACCTTTAAATATTCTGGACTATGGCTTACAGTTTTCTTGCAGAATCTACTGAGCTACTTTCTGGTGATCCCACTTTATTAGGAGGAATTTTTTTATTTTTCAATTTTTTTCTCCTCYGTTCTCTTCATCGTTCAGTTTTATTTTTTAGGAATGCTAAATTCTGTGGCATTACACAAATACAGTGAGTCAGAACACTTTTGAAAGTGGACTGTAATGGTCAAGTATTAATTACACCACTTTTGCTTCACCTTTCTTCTTTTGCTTTATAGGAAACTGAAAAAATAGCTGTTCCAGTCCCTCCAGGTAAGTGGAGCAATGATTTTTTCCTTTAAAATACAAATTTTGATTTTATTTATTTATTTTACTACTTATTAAGTGGTGTATTCTACCTAGTAACTTCTGATTTTTRCAGAAAGCAAAACGTGCAAATCTGCCTCTATAGGAAATTGTGGAAATATAGATAGGCTTAAATGTGGGAGGTGATTAAAATTTATGCTGTGCAATGCTGTATGCAAGTATTGAAAGTATAAAAGGTGCCCTGTTCATTTTGATTTGCATTGATTTGTTTGGTTGCATGAGAAAGCCATCTCTTTTAATTTTGAAGTGTTTAAATTTGGAAAACAAAAATAGCTACTTTTTTTTTTCCTCATCTACAGAAGCATGTCTGTTAAAATTCTTGTATGGAGCCAAGCAAAACACTAAATTCAGCTCTTCAGGTAACCATTAAGAGAATGTTATTCTTTACTGTGCAAATATATTCAGTCCACTTTACTTTGAAAAAGGATGCACCTCAAGCGGAACTCTTAAAGTTGATAAAGACTGACAAATTTTGACCTTGCCCTTTTATGCTTGTTTCCTATTATAAAATGAAGAAGCTTTAGAGTAAAATCTTAAAAATCTTATACTACCTAAAGCAATTACACACTATGATGAGATCTACAGAAAGGCTTACTAAGAGTTAATAATTCTGTATACAGTAAGGGTTTGTATCTTGCAGTGAAAAGGGACACAATCCCAGATCAAATGTAAAGAATAAAAGGAAATGTTGACTAGACACGATTRGTAGTGAGGAAAAGCAAACATCCGTAGGAAAATACATCACTGATTCTGTAACTTAAACACGTTGTTACGTATAGACCCAGGGGAGGCTTGATGCTGATGGACTACTATAATTCTGATTTGTCTCAATGGCCTAATACAGTTTTTGTCCAGCTTTCATTTTTTTCAAACCAGAGTGTACAGATGTTTCTTGAGTTGGAACCACATGGGAGTGGTCAGTCTAGCTGCAAAACTTGGGTTTGCATCACACGAAGGCAGTAGTAGATAAATCAGCTACTACTGTAGCTGGCAGACTGTCAGATTGTCCTCTATGGACCGTCCAGTTTAGGCGGGTGACACACTTGTGAGAATGTGCATCTCTTCTTGCTTGCTGGCCAGTAGAGGAAGGCTGACATTTAAAAGTTTTAAGGCTTTGGTGGGTTTTTTGTTTTGGTTTGTTTTTTTTGTGTTTTGTTGTGGTTTTTTGTGGGGTTTTTTTTTGCTATGTTTAAAGTGTCTGTCTTTTCTGTGTTCAGCTCAGGCTGTTTTCTTTCATGCKGTTTGTGTCAGCCCTGACGTTACAGGGGGGCAGTCTCTGTATTGCTACAGTGCTTAGAATAGGTAGTCACAGGGTAAGACTGCACAGCCCATGAGCAGGTTAGTGCATAGAGGTCTTTTGGCATACAGCATACTTTATACAGGTAAAGTATTCAGWGGCTTTGGCTACAAGTCTGATGAATCTTTACTAGGTATGCGTGAAGAATGATTTTTCTCAGCAAATTTGGAGAGGTTTTTGCAAGTATTATCATAAACAACTATTTAAATGTTTAATAGAAAAAAAAATTGAAACGAGGTGTCAGTTGTGTTTCCCATGCTCCTGTATGTAGGGAATTACGAGAAAACAGAACAACCTTTACCAGTAAAATAAGCCAACAAGACATTGCTTAAGTCAGTGTATGATTCTATTCTTTTACAAATTGTCTACAGGAAGGTATTTTAGAAGCAAGCCTCARAGTGTGTAGTAATAGTTTCCAGAAAGTGTACCTAAGATGTGTAATTAAAATCTTATAAAAATATACAAATAATTGTTGAAGCTATTTTTGTAGCACATTTAGATAAACATTAGTGTGACATTTTATAGAAACATCTTTATTTTTCAAATAAGCACGCTGTCCTAAATATTAGTAAATTGCTTGCAAACCTGTTYATATTTCTCTGTATTATACATATTTTAAACATGTATATATACCTATTTATACGTTTTACTGTACTGTTTGCTTTCCGAAAGTGATAAAAGAGGCTTATGACATTTTAAATAGGGGTGATGTGAAAGTATTTTACCTTTGCGTTGAAAGTATGGAGCAAACACCAAAAAAGTGAGATTACTTTCTGATTTAAGTACCAAAGTTGATTATACTGCCGAGATTGTTTCATGGTTTTCCTATGTTCAGCTCTGATCCTGTTTCTCAGTGTAACTCAGAAGAATTCTATGTATGGGTTTCTTTATGCTACTGAAAGGAATTTAGGGTTGGAAGGCTTACAGAAGAAAGTTGCAGTTCAGTGGACTGTAGTAAGAATCATTTCACTGAACTGTTCAGTTTATCTGAAGAGATAAGGCAGGAGTTTCACATTCAGATTGGATTTCTTCAGGAACCATCTTTTTTCTATGGGACAAAGTGTTTGCTGTTGCCTGGGTAACAATCCAAGGTGGCTATAATTCATCTCTATAGGGTTAGCAGTTTACGTACTTCATTGCTCATTTGGTCAGGTGAGTAACGTTTTTGTCAAGATGGCGTTTAAGTTGCTATTTTGGCTTTCAGGGGAAGAGTATTTTCTAAGTTCTTCTTTCTTATTGTGGTATTCTCTCTTAGAGCAGTCAGTCTCCAATAGCCTTTTGAAATCAGAGTGACAATCACAAACTTCTTTTCTGAAAATTTGCCTTCTGTGTTTTAGTCTTGTTATTCCTGTCAGACAACAAACAATCCAGAAAGAAAAGAGGAGGCAAAGGATGGGCTTGGTTGGTTTGTTTGTTTTCTCTAGCAGCAACAGTTTTAGTTGTTGGGCTGTAAGGTTAACCACACTAAATCTTCTAAAGCTGTCAGAACATTACCCGTTTTGGATTGTCTTTTGCTGTTGTTCACCTCCTATGACATCTTTATGATATACTTCAAATTTCAGAGTTATCTTGGATTGCTCAGAATTTCATCCTCAACTCAAATTTTGAATATCTCCAAGGATGGTGATTCCACAGCCCCACTGGGCAACTTGTTTCAGTGTTCAGCTGCCCTCACTGTGTGTTTTGTT
The DNA here is from genome assembly GCA_030449065.1 of Oceanodroma leucorhoa. Taxonomy (NCBI): domain Eukaryota; kingdom Metazoa; phylum Chordata; class Aves; order Procellariiformes; genus Oceanodroma; species Oceanodroma leucorhoa. The sequence goes on along the minus strand of JASVER010000003.1, from coordinate 13,354,566 downwards.
TGTTTGTTTTTAATATCCCCCCCCTCCCCTTATACTTGCTCTTAACCTTCTTGGTGTGACTTGTGAATGTTGCATCTCATGCTTTTATTGTACACTACTCAGAGTCTGGATCTGTCTTCTCTGTAACAATATATTAGGTAGTGTGAGACAGCAAGTAGATCCTTCCTCAGCCTTCCTTCTCCACGCTGAACAAACTTTGCTTCCTGGTAGTCCTCTTGTATGTAATAGCCCAGCATCCTAACTATTTTGCTGGGGCCTGTGCTGGTTTCTCTCCAGTTTGTCATCTGTCTTGAGGGGCTCAAAACTGGACAGCACTCCAGCTGTAGCCTCATGAGTGCCAGATAAAGGAGAATAATCACTTCCCTTCATCTGGTTGTTGTGTTCTTGCTAATTCAGCCCAATAGGCTGTTAGCTTTCAATGCTGCAAGCGACGTGATGCTGAATTGTGTTCAGTTTGTTATCCACAGGAGTTACAGGTTCTGCCCCAAAGCTGCTTGACAGCCACTTGGSCCTCAGCCTGCACTGTTGCATCTCTTTATTTCGTTCTAGGTGCAAACTGCATTTGTCTTTGTAATAGGTAAATACAATCCTTACTGATTTGGCTACACTAACAAACGTGAGCCCTTTGTTTTCCCATCCTGTCAGATCCAGTTTCTGTTTAGATTTATAATGTCCGCGGTCTTGCTGGAATGCATGAGTGAACTTCTTTTCTCTTTTAAGTGCAAAAATTTCAGTGCTTCAGGATACTTTTTTTATCCTCACATGTTAGCTGGAATCCCTTTACAAGGCATTACCTCACAAAATTCCTTGTGGCCTGCAGTCAAATAATATTACAAAGATCAGGAAATGAATTTATCTCCAACTTTTTTCCAGTAAGCTTGCCAGGAGGACAACGCTTCTTTTCTTTTTCACAAGGATTGATTTTTAGTTTATAAATCAGGCATTCAAAATTCACAGGCTTCACAAACCAAAACATGGAACTAAATAACAACTTCACATGCAAATATGTGTTTTGGTAATATTCCCTTAAAAAACAAAATGAGCAGACTTGAAAAATTGATCTTTACAGCTTATGACCTAAGAAAAATACTAACAGTGTGGACGGAGTAGATTTTATGGCTGATACTATGCACTTGTCAAAGACTGACAGCACACTATAGTGGAAAAAATGCCCTATGTGCACTTTTGTTAATCAAAGTCTTTGTCCTTTGGATAAAAAAAAAAAAAAAACAGAATTGTTTCTTACACCTTCAGACATTTCTGATATGGATATAACTCTTCTGTTCGTAATATATATCCACATGTGCATATTGTAGCCATATATAACTATATGGTGGCCCATGATCAAGATTTAACAAAGCAAATTCCTTTTGAGATCTAAAGGAGACTGACCCTCTTAGTTTTGAACCTGCGTTTAAAAAAATCTGACTGTTGCATAGCTGAACAAGGATAATAAGCTCATGGGATAGCTTTTAAGTGTCTGTTGAAGTTTCAGATAATATAAGGATGTAATCCTAAAGCTTCATTGATAAGGGCCTTATTTTTTACCCTGAAGCCTTAGTCGTGAGTATTCAAACTTGCCCATAACCTTGTTAATACTCTTTATTGGTAACAGTACCAAGTTCATAGTTTGAACAGTTCAAGAAATATTTCATCCCTTCAGAAACTTGAGACAGGTTATGAACTCTTTGTAAAGAACAACAGAACAATCTCCATCCCTGATTTGCTTTGGCATCCTTTCTTTGGGACATACATGTTTCCCTGAGTTGTCAGTGCCAAAGACTCTAAATCTGGCAGCCATTCATCTCTTCTTGGCTTGTGATCTCAGCTCAGTATCCTCATTCTGTTGAACGTATATATTTAGAAGTGACACTTTGGAATCTCCTCCACCCCGTGCTTTGCTTCTTTGCTATTTGGTGCCCATGACCAAGGACACTGGGATCTCCTTCTCCTTGAAGTAATACCCAAAAAGTCTATACAGTAGTTTTTTACTGTACAGGTGCAGGCAAAAGGATCAGGTAACGTGTCCCCTGCAGATCTCTGAGGTATTAAGTCTTAAATTATTTGCTTATGCTTACTTGATCTTGTGTCTAAGTGGTGTACCAGAAGTATACATTCTTAGGATGGTTAGACAGTTTCAGAAGCCTTGCAACTTTTCGTGACCAGCCTGTTGGGGGAGAGAGATGGATTTATTCTGCTTATGATCTTTAATCATAAAGACATCTTTATTCATCTTTATTTGCTTCATCAAGCTAAGCAGTGTTCAGAACTAACATTGTTAGATCTCTATACAAATACTCATATTTAAAGATGAATGTGTTTCCTCCAGGGCAAAACCACAGATGGGTTGAGAGTGCTTGTTATCTCCTGACTAATTAGCTAATTTGGTATAGTCATTCCCGCCTCCCCCCCCCCGCCAGCCCACCCTGTTACTTGACCTTAAAATGAGGTAACTTTAGTGTTGAGAYTAGTTACTAATCACTATTGGGTTTAGTGATATGACAACAATATCTTGATTTTATACGTTCATTGTACTAGAACTTTATTATTTTTTGTCATTGATGTCACAGCATCCACATACTAGTTTTATGCATTGCCCAGCACAGGTTGGCTCAGTCCTGTCTGTGTCCCTCTTTCTCTTCCTGAAGCAGAGTGATACTACCTTGTGATGTTTGTTCTGTGCTTTCAGGATGAAAGAGTAGAAGCATCTCTTTCTGTCTGAGAGAAGGCTTAACTAATTAGAGGATGTATTGAAGTAAACCATTTCTTTGAAAAACTGTTGTGTTTCATGGGTGAATAGTGGGCATTATATCATTTACCTTTACAAAATCATGTATTAGTACATATTTAAAATGCGTAGTAATTAATATATTCTTTCAATTACAGTTCACTGCCATGAAAAGGAGGATATGATAGTTTGCCCTATGAAACAGGTTTATATGTGAAATCTGACAGGTATGTGTATTAGTATGTGTGGTGAGTATGCAAAACAGCACAAAATATAATTTATATCTATTACTTCTTAAATATTTTTTAGCCTCTTGGTAGTTCAGTTGTATAGCTGAGACATTATTAAAGTACATGTTTTTGTAGTTAAATTTGTAACAGTTTACATAAAGGGCTATCTGCTAACTTACCTTTAAAGATGAGCTTTAAAGATTATGAAAAGACTAAGGAATCAACCACTTTTTCTCATCTGTTGGCACTGTATTCTTGACTACTCGGTATTGTCTGCTGCTTTGTTTTTTTTTTTTAACTGTGGGAATTGGATCATTATTACAATGTATTTTTGTTTCAGTAACAAGTTGTCTTACTATTTTTTCAGATACCTTTTGCAATTAGTCGTGTTATGTATGCATACTTGCCTTTCCAATTGAAATGTATGTTCAAAACCTACTATTTCTCTATTGGGTTTCGTGTACCTTCCTGACAGAGCTTGGAATCGAGACTCTACTTGAATCCTGGGTATTTAGATTCTCAGCGTAGCCAGAAGGCAGAAATTCTTGCCCATGGAATATTAAAATATCCTGTGGATGTTGATGTATTGATAATTTGTTGCAATATTTGTAAAATTTGTTCCATCCTCATTTTAATACAGGTAGCACAACGACCTGTGGAATATGAGTGATGACAAACCCTTTTTATGCACTGCCCCTGGATGTGGCCAGGTAATGGTCTGACTTGAAGTTATTAACATTGATCAAATAAAAGTAAAACAGTGAAACGTATTTCTAGAGATCGAAGTAAAGGAGATTTATGATAATTGTAGAAACTATCTATGTTTTGCTGAAAAGCAGGAGACAGCACGGATTTCTAGCATTTTGTGTGTTTATTCAGAAAATGCTATCCATAGAAGAAAAAAACTAATTAAATTACCCTTTCTGAGCTGAAAAAAATTTCATTTGTTAGCCCTGCTTTATTTGCTTTCATTAAAAAAATAAATAAATCAAGAAACATCCTAATTTTTATCAGGTAACCTGTATTTTTCAGAATATTTTAATGTTAGTGGGGAGCTCATTGTGAAGCTTGCTTGTCACTAATTTTCACAACTGTGGTGACTGCAAATATTTAATGGCATAATTTTTATTTATGTATATTGTTGTATATAGGAAGATGCTAACAGTATGCATGCCACAAAATGTATTTCAATTCCTATTGTAGTTTTAATGTATTCTGTTAAATATCATTAGTAGATATAGAGCTGAATGTGAGCAGAAAAGTAAAAATATTATTGAGTGTTTAGCAGATGGTTGCTTAAAAGGAAGCTGTCTTTAACACTTTAATTTAGTAACCTGAAAATAAATGAATTTCTATTATCTGCTGCATGAGATGGACATCCTGCATCTTTTATATAGAATTAATGTCTTAAGCTGAATTTTTCATTATATTATCTCTGATGCCTTTATATAGAATTGATTTCTTAAACAAGCTGTATTTTTTCATTATAGTAGTGCACTTGGATTTATTTGGATTTTCAGTTGAAAATATTTTCATTTTTATTCGGAAAACTTAGCTTTTATGATGAATGACAGCATTAATGTTATATTAATGGAGCCTTCTGTATTTAAAGCGGGAAAGGACTAAGATTTCTTATTATGTCTAATATGTTCAGAGACATCAAAAGTAACAGAAGAGGACTGCCTTCTCCTAAGCAACATGTTTGTCCCCATCCTATTTGAATCTCGTTTCGATGTAAGCTCTGTCAGAAGTGTTTGGGCAACTAAATCTCATAGAAGATGCATCATGGGGCTGCAGCAATCCTTGATTCCAGTGAAGGAGAAGAGAGAAATTCATGGCCCTGAAAAGGGGCAAGGCTTCTCCAGATGCCAGCTCATACTATAAAACAGAGACAGGGAGTCAGGATCTGGAGACCCTATTCCCTCTGAAGGAGCCTGTCCGTCACATAGTAGGGACAGAAAGATGCGCTTAAGTCTCTTAGTGTGATAGAACACCAAAGTTTCTGGCTTATGCTGTATCTAGATATAAGGCACAGGAGCTATGGAGAGCTGGGCATTCGGAACCCTTGGCAACAGTTCTCACAAAAAAAGTGCCTGGCCTGTATCACCCTGTCTTTCAGTGATCCTGTATTTTTAATTTCCCTCTCAGCTCCACACATACATGTCCTTTCTCACAGAAATATTCTGGATGACTGTACTCTGAGGTCAACTAAGCTTTCTGTATTGTTTTCTGAGGGATAACGCTTGGTGTGTATCTGTTACAAGATACATGTGGAGTGACTTAAATTATTGAGGAATAATCAGAAACATAATTTGGGACTCAGATGTTCACAAAGAAAAGTAAGAATTTGAATATTTTGTAAAATGTGTTCTTTTTAGAAACCTGCATCTTGGGAAACATTTTCTTAGATTATCTCAATTGAAACACTAACTTTACCCACAATTACAGATACATAGCAAATTTCAAGTTAGTAAAAGTAAGAATATCTATTTTACAGCACCCAGTTTGTCTGCTTACTGCTTTTTTTAATAGAATGTACCCCAAATCTGTGGGGAAGTATGCACAAAACTGGCATAATTCTGAAAATTGAGACATTTTTAAAATGCTGATAAGATTAGTTCATTCACGGCTTTTCAGTTGTCTGACATTGTTCCAGTGTTTCCCATTCTGTCTGCCTCCTATCTTATATAGTAAATGGTCAGGGGCAGGAGCTATACTTCATTTTATTTTTATGCCRTTAAATACAGTGAAGTCTGTGTTTGTGATTACAGATCAATTCTCATTATTGTGATAATACACACAATACAGAAATCAAATAGTGGTAATCAATTACTAAATATTGTCAAGATCCATTAGTATAGCAAATGGCTGTTTGCTAACGGTTGATGAAGTCTGCAGCACTCTGAAATTTTATCTTGGACTTTTGATGAGTGCAGGTACTTATACTACCATTTCCCTGATATCATTACTATTTACTGGAGTTATATAATATTTCTGCTTGGTACTGTTGACCAAGGAGCAAGATATATCTGCCTAAGAGGGTTGTCTGCTAACGTAGTAACGGTACTTTTACGTGGTGTAAAAATTACTTTTTGTAGAATTGCATTTACTTTGTTCACACTCAAAATTACAACTATTTCTTAAAACTTTCTGCTGCAGCGTTTTACCAATGAGGATCATTTGGCTGTCCATAAACATAAACATGAGATGACACTGAAATTTGGTCCGGCTCGTAATGATAGTGTCATTGTGGCTGGTTAGTATATACTTTTATAACTAGTTTATTCATTTTTCTGCTGGAATGGGCATACATTTTATGTATTTTCTGTACATAATGCATAGACTTATGTTAAGAGGATATGAAACATTTTCTTCACTATAGTTGTCTGCAATGTGTGCTTAGGCAATATTTTCATACCTAATTAGCTTTTGTCAGAATTTGAAGCCAGCATTATTCTCCATAAGTAACTTTTATTTGGATCTGATATATAATCTAAATATTTTTCAATTATCAATAYTTTAATAATTGATTAAATTATGTAATAAGCATTCAGTAGGAACACACACTAATAAAGGCTATGCCTAACAGGATCTGTAACTAGATTAAACTGTATTTTAAGTTTTAATTATTCATTGATATTACTTGTCTCTTCAATTTTAAATTATGTAGTGTTTTTTACATAGTATGGTAACATTGGAAGAGTGAATCGGTAATTAGTATTCTTTAAATGGGATAGTAGAAGAAAGGTAAAAAATTCTTGTTTTAATTTTATCTTAAATTCAAAATACTTTTACTGTATTTCCACCTCTGAATTCATGGTATACCCTTGGTCAGTTGTAACTAACTTTTTGGTTTGTTCAAGATCAGAAGTAATCACCAATGGATGATTGATTGCATTATAAATTTTAAAGTTCTTGAATGAAGATAACACATGCTAATTTTTCTGAAGTTATAGTCAGACACTTTTTTTCAGTGGTGGAACAGCATAAATGAACTTCACAAAGGCTTTCAGACATTTTCAAATTTTTTTTTCTTTGTAAGTGGCTAATTTGTTAGGACAAGCAGACAAAAAAATTGTTACTCTTAAACCAGCAGTTGTACATTTTAAAATTCTAAACATGCTCCTCAGCAATTGTACCATAAGAAAGGGGACCTGTCAAATAATGAGGTGTTTGAGAATGAAACCATGGCAGTGTCTGTCTCTTCGCAGCCACATTCCAGCGTATGGACCGTTAGTCATAAATGCCAGCTTACATTAGTAAGGTGCACATTAATACCRCTCTGCAGTATTTTAAATGCAGGTAACTTTGTGGCAAATGTGGTTAATTTTGACCTGATAATAATTGTGAAATAAGAGGAATTTACATAGTAACACAAACTTTATAGAAAGACTTTTCTGAAACTGCTTCATGCAGTAGTCAGCCAGATACCAGAAGTCTTACGATTCCAGCTTGACTATACAGGCATCAATACGATCTTGTGTACAGGATCACAATTTACTTCCTTTTATAAGTTCCACACACTTGAAAGTAATCACTACTGTTTTCAGTAGTGAAGAAGAAAAGAAAGAAACAAACTGTCCATGAGAGGAGCTGTGCACTTTTCTCTCTCTCTCTTTTTTTTTTTTTTTTTTTTTTTTTAAATTAAAACCTTCATGTAGGCCTTACTTTATTTGAAAATCGAGCCTGCTTGCTCACTGAAGTGATCTGCTGTGCTGGACTAGGCACTTGAGAATAGCTCCCTCTGGTTTCTGGACCCAGACAGAAGAAATGCTTTGATGCCCTCTCAAAACTGCAAGGGGCTTACTGGTTTGCAAACTTCCCTCGCTTGTCTCCAGCAGGTGGAGTATGCCTTCTGGTTGGCCTCCCTGCAAGGCAGAAAGGAGCCTGCTTGCAAGGCATAACAGAGTTCTTGACCATGTCATCTCTTTCTGTTCGCTCTTATTCTGAAAAATATTTATGATAAGTAGGTTCATAAATGGTATTTTAAAATAAAATTTTAAAAAAATTGTTCATTTCAGATCAGACACCAACACCAACTCGATTCTTGAAGAACTGTGAAGAAGTGGGCTTATTCAATGAATTAGCAAGTCCTTTTGAAAATGAGTTTAAAAAGGCTTCTGAAGATGACATTAAGAAAGTATGTTCAAAAAGGTTTTCTTCTCAGTGCTTCTACTTTTTTCGTATCAGAAATTCCATTAAAAAAAGCAAACTTTGGATTTATGTATTGCCTTCTAAACTATACTAATAATCATTTGCCAGCTGCTTATATATGTTGTATGGAGAGAATACAAATCTAAAATYACTCTTCTGAAGATTAGTTTACCTGATTAATTTTATATAGTTAGCACGGACAATGGGACATATTGACTTTGTCTTAATTCTTTAAGTATCTAGTCTATATATGTTGAAGTTAATCATTAGCTTTGATTGACATTTCATTAGGCCCTGAATAAGCAAAAAATAAGTCTGAAAAGTAAAGAGTTTTTGCAGAAAAAAAAAAAAACATTTGCAAGAAACCCATGTGAAGAGTATAGTATGTTAACACTGATTATTTTGATTAGTTTTAAAATACCGATGTTACTCTAAGAATCAATAGTAATGATGATGAGAGTTAAATACTTACTAAATTTAAAGAAGTGTCAGTAATTTGGTTATAATTACATTCACTATGTGTTGAAATCACTTTTGCCTAGAAATTATTGATCACAACCTAAACATCTCCTTTTTTTAATGTACAGATTGAAATATAAGAAAAATTCTCACTGTATCTGTCTGGCAACTTCATGTTTTTATGAGGAACTTCCCATACATTTAAATGTGGTTTCTTCTATTTATTTTCGTACTTCCCAGTCATAACTGGTTGGGGGCCCAAACATTTAAACACTTCTGCAAATGAAAAATTTTGTTCAGTCCCTTTGGATAGTTTTGCCTTTGGTTGATTACCTGGTTGACTTCCATGGGCAGTGATAAAAATATCTTTTTATACTCATATACACAGATTTTGCGGAATCGGTGTCTGCTTTTTCTTTTTTTCAGTAAAGATTTTAATAAGTACTTGTGAGTAGGATGGATTATTACCCATTCGTGACAAAGTCTCACCCTTGCTTTGTTACCGCAACTATACCAAATCATGATTTTTTTTTTTTTTTTTTTTTTTAAATGGGTGTATGTTAACTGTTCTTAGAACGCTACATACGGTAATACCGATTCTGGATTTACTAATACCATATTTTCTGTGTAATTCACCACTACCTTGGAGGAGGTTATAGATATTGAAAATATTTTAAACTTTTTAACAATTTCTTTAAATTATATTAATTTTTCAAGCTGCCTTCTGTGTAATGAGAAGAAACACAGTCCTGCCATATCTCTGGTTGACTAATATACGTAAACAATCATGGCAAGGGGTAGAAAAGCTTACCATAATAGCACACTTTCTAGTGGGTTGATAGTTTAGTTTTTTCCTGTAGTATTTCATATTCAGATGTGGTATGAAAAGAGATTCCACTTTTAACAGTCTTCCCTGCCCATTAGCATCTGAAAGAACATAAGTAGAAAATGTGCTATGGGGGAAGTTTCTTCCAAATGTCTAAATGGAAGTTTCTTCTATTGAGATAGCAGACTAGACAGGAGTATAAGCTTTCAAATCTATAGTATTGCTTTAAGTATTTTTGTAACTTAATTTCTTTGTGGCATTTCAGATGTCCTGGTAGTTATATCTGTGTAGTAATATGAAGCTTGCTTTTTCAATAATTGTTTGCTGCAATAAGTTTGAGATTAATTGTCCACAGTACTTTATTAATTTGGAAATGTGGTTAGGATTTTATGCTTTGTGGCATGTGATGCAATAATTTATAGAAGGATAATACCTTCCTTTAACTGTAATTTTTAGTGTAGCACAGTCCTTCCTCAGCTATAATTTTCCCGTGACTTTTGGGAAAGGAAAACTTTAAGAGTCTTTTTAATTCTTAAGAAGAAAATAGTGTGACATTGGTGTTGAAAGACAAAGTGTTACTGAAGATCGGTATTCATGCAGATGCTGGAAAAATAGCTGTGACTCGTAATGCATCTGCATCAAGATCTTCCAAACATCAGCACCTCCCTGTTATTGTAAGGCTGATACTTCTCTTTAGTTGTTTACATTTTCTTGCGTATTTTAAATTTTTAGAGAATGAGTAATTTTGTTTTACACTGTTGTTCTTAGATGCCTCTAGATCTGTCTCCTCTTGCAACACCAATTATAAGAAATAAAATTGAAGAACCTTCTGTTGTAGAGACGACTCATCAAGATAGTCCTTTACCTCATCCGGAGTCTACTACCAATGATGAAAAGGTCAGAACCCTTTTTTTTTTTCTTTTGGGAATTAATTTTTTGAATCTTCTGATGATCTGCAAGTTTGTTGTACATGATGATAGCCACACTACTTAGCTGATTGAAAGAAAAAGAATTTTCGTTTGCCATATTCCTGTGGATATATACTTAATTTGTTCAATTCTTTAGTTAGTTTTGCAGTTATTTCTTTGCCTCACACTGGCCATCCAGTAAAGCCAGAAAGGAAATCAAATTTAATATTCATGCTATGTTAGAAAAGGCTAAAGGGGCTCTTTATTCTGTGTTTTACGCATCATCATTCATGGAGAAGCAAAGAAAGTTCAGCTTCTTTGATTTTTTTTTTTTTTTTAAATAATGTCAACAGTTTGAGACTCTTCATGTGTACATTTTTATGTTTCTCCTATGTTTTACCATAAATTGTTTTGTAGAATGGCAGGGGATGTTCTACAAAAATGTACAGGGCTGAATGGGCAGTCTTTCAAAGCAAAGCACCAGATAATTTTGTTTCAAATTTTATACTGTTTAGGCTATAGTGGTATGTTTAAAAGTGGTGATCTCGGGCATTTGCTTGTTTAGTGTTCCCTTGAATACTCATAGAAGACTGAGGTGTTGTCTGTCACTAGAGGATGTTGCAGTCAAATCAGTTTTAGAACTCTTGCTCGAAAGAAGAAATAAATGGTTTAATAGTAATGATAAACTCAATATGTGACTTGCAGTGTGTTCATCATGAGGAGTTCTCTTGAAGAACACAAAATGAAGCAAAATCAGCAAAATGAATTAATTATTTGTATTCCTATTTCAATAAATAAAAATATTAGGAGCAGAACATAATAAAGCAATATGGTTGCTCTAGTCAGTCTTTTTGCTATGTGCATCTTCAGTGGGCAGTCTGCATTTGAGGGACTTAGCTACCTTATTCCCAAAAATCAGCAGGACTTTTTAGGGTCACAGGGTGATTCAGATTGGAAGGGACTGCAGGAAGATCCTGGTCCAGCTTCCTCCTCAAAGCAGGGGTTAGCTCTGAGATCAGACCAAGTTACTCAGGGCTTTACGCAGTCTGGTCTTGGAACCTCTGAGGAGGGAGGCTGCACAACCGCTCAGTGCAACCTGTTCCAATGCCAGGCTGTCCTTGCGGTGAAAGTGTTTTTCTTTGGATCCAGTCTGAATCTCTCTGGTTTCAACTTGCACCCCTTCTCATATCTTGCCAACAGGCACCAGTGTGAGAAGAGTCTTAAGTGTGTGACAAATTTAAGAGATTTTCAATTCAGATTTGTCTTTACAAAGCTTCGCTGAGTTTTAYTAGTTAGGAAGGATGACTAATCATAGGTGATCAAGACAATCATGTAGTCTCAAAAATAGTAAAAGTAGTTTAAAGGAGTACATGTAAAGAGCTGCTTAGATTAAGCAAATCACAGTCCAAATCCTAAGTCTTCTTTATTTAATTTCTGCTTTATTTCAGAGGTTAGTTTGTTTTTTCACTGTGAATACTTATTCTAAGTACTCTAATTTTGGCAGGAGATAATATTAGTGTCTTTATACAGTAGTGGTTCAGTATCTCATTAGCATCATTACACGTGAAAATTATATCTCAATGCTTGGCAGTACTTATAAACTTGTCTCATTCATGATGTAATTTCAGTGTTGTCACTGTAACAGTGCTGAAGTGAAAAGCTGCTGCTGCTCAATGCTGTTCTGATGTCTGATTGTAGAGGCAAGCTGAGCAAGGATGAGGGTGCTGCTTGGAGTGTGCTGCTGCTGAATGTGGCCTGCAGAAGTTGAGAAATGTGAGCAGAGTGTTGCTGTTTTCTCAGTTAGATTTTTATATTCTCCTTCTATAGTTGTACTGAAGGAGGGAAGGTTTGTTTTTTCAGGGCATAGCTTGTTTTAAAATATGTATATGCCACTGTAACCATTTCATTGGCTGAATATATTTTAGTAGCCTTAAATGATCATTGCCTGTTAATGTATGTGCAAGACAGTTCTAATTTTCCTTGTAGTTGTCAAAGGAATTTTTTAGAGACTCCTAAAAAATTATGCTTAATTCTTTTCCTAGTTTTCCAAGAGTTCCCTGAGTTCTGTTAGGGTTCAATAAGAGTTGATACTCTGCTTTGAATAGACCAAGATATCGTTAGGAGTATATAAAGCCTTTTAGCCTTAAAATAATAAGCAAATGAAACCTAATTTATTCTTCGAGAGCTTTCAAACTCATTATAGTCGCTTATTAACAGTGCTTTAAAGGGTTACCCTCAACAGAGTTTCACAAGTTGCTTAGTTGTTGTCAGATAGCTAATTGCCTAACTTAGTTATTTTAAAACCAATTGTTTTCTTACAGTAGTAATCAATTACGGTATTAGTTCTGGCCATCTATATTTCTGTATAAAGAATTCTGTGTGTTCATTGATAGCATTAGGAAGTTATTGCATGACATTTGCTTTTAGATTCAAAATGCTTGCAAATACGCATCTCTGAAAACACTTCTTAAATGAAGTAACTATCCTCTTCTGTAAAATATTTTCCAATTCAGTAGTTTTTAGTTTCAAGAATAAAAGGGTTGGAGAGGTCCTTTGAATAAGTCTCTAATATCTTTGAATAGGCTTGAACTTCTTTCTTGTAAAGGTGAGTAAAGGTAAGATCACTTTGGCTTAATCTCATGATTGCAAATTCATCTCTTATTTYTCTTGTTTTTTAGCAGAATATATTTACAAACTTTTTTATTTCAGACAAAATTTATACTTCATTAGTGCAATGCTTTCATGACCAATTAGTATCTTCCGTCAGACTGATATGCCTATGGTTTTGTTTTTATATGCTAATAAAATGTCAGTTTCCTTTAGATCCATACTTCTTAAATCTGCAGTTTGTGTAATTGCCACGTTGCAGTAACTAGCACATGCATGCATTTTTCAGAGTGTAGCATAGAGCAAGTTAGTGTAAGAAGTAAAGAGGAAGCTGAAAATACTTTGTTCTCAACTGTATAAACACACTTGTCAGTAAATGTGTTATTCCTTTAATGGTTGAGGATCGTTTCTGATCTTTTAAACAAAGCACAAATGCTGCCTTTCATAASACACAGAAATAATTGTGTGCATGTGAGGTTTCTGTTTTCAGAATTTTATAGATTTATTTCAGAATTTTATACATTAATCTTCTGACCATTGCTGAAATCCGGTTTCCACAGAGTACTTTGTCTAAAAGTTGCAAATAGCCTTTTTCCTAGTAGAGGATCAAGCCAGGCAGAGACCCAGTTTTACAGTCAGTATTTATTAGAACACCCATGTTATTAATAGCCAATAAGTATTCACAGAGTGCCATAACTTGCTCACTTGTACATAGTTAACTGGTTGCAGCAACAGTTGGGAGGCCAATACCAGCTGCTTGCTCAGAGGTGGAAGGTTATGCTGACATAATGGTGACTTCTAGGTAGGTGTTCAGAAGGCAGTCAAGGTCAGGTTGGTCGGGGCTCTGAGCATCCTGATCTAGTGAAAGATGCCCCTGCCCGTGGCAGAAGGGTTGGACTAGATGACCTTTAAAGGTYGCTTCCAACTCCAACCGTTCTATGATTCTATGAAAGTCCTTCAAGGGATCCGTTCTTTCATCAAGTGTATATATAATCCTGTAGTCTTTGTTCGCATATAGCAGGCACCATGGTTTTGGATGTTGCCTGAATTGTACAGCATGTTCATGCTAGCGTATGGATTCAGCTGGTGTTCTGAGTTTATGAATTGTTGCAAATCCAACAGGGCCAGTTTTCTCTGGAGCTTATCAGTTCTCGGGAGACTTCCACACACTGCCTCTCAGCACTTCTCTTCTTGGCCTTCTGTATTTTGGTAGCTATTTCCCCATCCACACGCAGAGGTACTTACAGAAGCCACTCRCACAAACCTGTACCGAAGGGGCTGTTAACGGCATTACTGTTGTTGAGAATGTGTGAATATCTGGTTAGTTTACACTTTTGTATTAAAGCTATATCCATGGCTCCATGGCTGCTGCTAGCCAGCTGTCTTTTTCCCCTTTTTCATGGAAAATAGAATTACTTTGCCATAGCTATTTATTCTGTGGTGTTGATATATCTAAATTTATGTTTATACCTATACTTTTATATATATGCGGTTGCCATGTATGCAGATGTTTCAGGTGAAAGGAAGAACAAGAAAAAGAGCTCTTACACCTCCTTTGGCTGTTAGGGGCAAACGTGGGTGTTCCTGTGTCAGATCCCTACAATGGGAATGGACTTCCTAGTGGCTCCTTGCTCACAGTAATGAGACAGGTAATAGTGGCAAAMAGCAGACAGAAAAGGGTGAAGCTGAAACCAGTGAAGAATGACACAATGTTAATTTCTGAATTGACCATTGCCAAAAGATTATCAGTGCAAGTATTCTCACCTTATGCCTTTCTGTAATTTCCCACAGTCAAGCAGTTCAGTCTCCTTTATGTTTTCCCTGTGGCTCTTCTCACTGAATAAGATCTGTATAGCTGTTATACCAAATTCCTTATTTGCAAAGGAGTGTTTAATCCTGTCCTAAGAATATGCATTAGTCAACTCTTCCCAATTTTTTTTCTGTTTCTGCAACTCCATACTGGATGTTTTCTTCTTTTGACTGAATGGTCATCTGTAACTCTAGGTACTGTGTTCAAATATTACAACATTTATAAATACACCAGATTGATACTAAAGAAAAAATTCTTGCTTTCCTCAATACAGCTCACTGTTATTCTCCAAAAACTCTCATTCACTCTAAGTAGTCTTTTAGGTCCCTTGGGGAATAGCCTGAACGAACTAATGAACCCTGATGACAAATCTAGCCTCTGAGCTTTTGACGGGAGAAAATTTCATCATCTAAGGTCCGTTCTTTTTTAAAGCCCACAGTTTGCCAGCCCACTTACAGTTCTATGAAGTGCTCAGAGGGGCACATATATTTTGCAATGGATGTGTAAGAAGAGAAACAATCTGTAAGACAGCTAAGACCTTACTACTTAAAGCTTTGTGGATGAATTTTAAAAACTTAAGCTTAATTCAGAGCAAATGGTAATGAATGTAGCCTATATGACACAGATATGAGATGTTCTCTTTGAATTACAGTTTAACAATGGAGCAAATGAAGTCTTCTGGTCTTGAGAGTGTAGTTTTATGWGCCATTGATTGCAGTAGCTAATGTCAAAAGAATAAGTGACTTGGAAAAATCCTGTCTGAAGGTAAATCTGAAGTCTGACAATATCAAGGGTTTCCTCAGAGGAAGGCATTGGTTACAATAAGGCATTTCTAGGTTTTGAAACACCAAATGCAGATACTACATTCTAATTGATAGTGTACTTTACCTGATTGCTAAGCTAAGAACTATAGTCAATTGTGTCTATTTTTTGCTTGCAATTAAGAAAATTTAATTTCTGTGCTGAAAGCATTTCTTCTGCATCAGGATACGCATATATTTTGCAAAGCTATGAATGTAACACTCCCAAGTATTTTTAACTTAGTAGCACTCTAGTTAAGAGAAGTACATGGGTAAAGGATAAAGGCTTAAAAAAAAAGACAGATTTTTTTTTTTTTTTCCTTTTTACTGAACCATAAAACTCTTTTGTTTCTCTTGTTTAAATCTGGAACAATGGACTGAAACTGAAATGTACATAAGGACATCATAAAATGTTTTCCTTATTCAAAGTGTGTGTAGACATGAAGGTGCTGATAGCACCATGAGTTTCTTGGCAAAAAAAACGTAATACCTGATCAAAACTGAATTACAAGTAATAGTAGCCTTAGCATAAATTGAGCCAGKGTTTGTCATAAAACTAAAATTGCTGTCATTGGAACAATTTCACTTTGATGGCTTAAATGATTCATCTAAAGAGGTTTTTTTGAATGTTTTTAATTGTATAACTGATTCTACTTGCATAATGTTATAGAAATTCTGATTTGTTCCATCAAACTGTGTTCATTTAACAGTCGGAATTAATGGTCTGTAATTGTATTTTACAAACTGATTAATCTTCGTTTTTCCTCAGGAAGTGTCACTGCAGCAGACTGCGCAACCTACATCAACAATAGTTCGTCCAGCATCGCTACAGGTTCCTAATGTACTACTTACGAGTTCTGACTCAAGTGTTATTATTCAGCAGGCAATACCATCACCAACGTCAAGTACTGTTATTACCCAGGCTCCATCCTCTAACAGACCAATAGTGTAAGTAACATAAATCTTAGTAAAATGTTTTCTTACAGAATTTGAAAATATTTTGTCTGTTTACTTTCAGTTACTGTTTCTGTAGTTAATGTACAAATTTGAGATGCTTTAGTGTAACGTTGTGCTTTACTACATATGAAACATACAACTTTCACTACATGTGAAATATAATTCCATGTTCTCCACATCACTAAGTTCATATTTTTAATCTCCAAATAAATATGACATTACAACTGTAAACAAACAAACCAATTTAAAGTAATGTGTAAACTTGTTCTCTTCTCTGGATAAGTTTTCTTTTATATAGTTCATTCCTTTTTCAGTCCAGTTCCAGGTCCTTTTCCTCTGCTGTTACATCTTCCTAATGGACAAACCATGCCTGTTGCTATTCCTGCATCTATCACAAATTCTAATGTGCATGTCCCTGCTGCAGTTCCAGTAAGTAAGCAGATGCTATATTAATTTGAAAGTGGAGCAGATGTGCATAAGTGCAGCATAGAACTTAGTTTTAAGCAGCTTGATAGCTGCTTTGGCTTCAGAGGGTAGTGCTGTCATATGCTGTCTGTTATGATAACATACTCAGGTTTTCTTCATTTTTATACTTTATCTGGTCAGCTTGTTAGACCTGTCACCATGGTGCCTAGTATCCCAGGAATCCCAGGGCCTTCCTCCCCACAGCCAGTGCAGTCTGAGGCTAAATTGGTAAGTGAAAAACTCCATTATTCCTCAAGAAGAATAACTTGAGAAATTAATTAAATTCTATTGCTTTTTAAAACAGCTTTAGTTTTCYTTTTTTAGTCTAAATTCTGCAAGTAAAAATTTAATAAAAACACAAAAATAACAGCTGCGTTTGTTTTACAGTTATTTCAAGTTCCAGCCTATGTTAGTTCTGTTGTTAATGGTCATTTTGATCTTGTTTTCGGTCATTCTTTTAAATGAACTAGTTTTTTAACTAAACTCCTTCTTGCTCCTTGTATTGGAAGATAGGAAATGTTAGTTGGAAGAAAGACAAGACTAGTAGCATGTTAACAGTGAACATCACCTTCAGAGAAGCAGAATATGTTTCCTCCCAAAGGATATGATATTTCTTTAAAAAGCTAGGAAAAGAAAAAGTTTTTTTATGTTTTCAGAATCTCAACTGAATATAGTCCACTTGGGAAGAGTTTTGTAGTTAGATATGTATTACTCACATACTTAGGAAATTGTTTTGTGTGGAGGTTGTTCCTGTTGTGTTGGGGCAGTTTTTGAGGTTTGGGGATTATTTGGGAAAATCATGAGTGAAACATGCAGAAGAAAGTTTATTTTGTTTTTTTGTTTTGTTTGGTTTGTTTTTTTTTTTTTAAATATTAGTGATCCAGTTATGGTGGTAGTTTGACTTAATCAATTTCTTGAAAAATTTTCTGCAACATTAGGTAGTTGCTTCTCTGTTTTTGCTGTCTTGTTGTTTGTTCCAACTATTCTAAAGCAATAGAAAATCTATTATTAAACAACTAATTAAATAATTAACCCATTTATGTATTTACAAGATGCCTCTGTAAACAGTATCTGTCTTGTGAAGTAGTGTTCCTCTTCTGACTCTCTCTTTGTGCTAAAAAAGAATCAGGAACACCTGCTAGATAAAATTTATTTTTGTACATCAATATTGATAAGTGGGAGGATGCCCTTAACATCCTTTGATATCTCATGTCTCTTGACCTAAACCTGTGGGCTTTCTTTCCTTACCYGTTTTCTCTCCTCAAACCACAATATGAAAAACAATGAGTCTGGGAACACTAATTATTCTGCTGTCTGGAGTAATGRGATTCCAGTATAGCGGGCACAGTAGACCACATTCACCAAATACTGAAACTATTTGTGGAGAGCTGGTCACCAGTGCACTGACTTTTCCTAATGCTGTCAGGTTCATCTTCCTCCTCTGTTGAACACAATGACTTCTGAAATAGTGTGGAGAGGGACGGAAAGGAAGAAGGTCTGTTGCTGTGCATCCTTGTCCCCCTAGGAATGGGAAAATGGATCCTTTAATACCTGAGGAAATATTTAAATGTAACCGGCTCTGATGAGATGAATTTATCGTAAATCCAGGAGAGAAGAACATAAGAAAGTGAAAACAAGAAATTGCAGGTTCCTTAGAGTCAGGAGACTCATGCGCTGAATTCTGCTTTGTGAAATCCAGGAGGAATTGGTTCCAAACAATTTTTTAGATGGGCAAGAAATTAGTTTTTTAAGCATATTACTGAGTGATTTGCTCTTACAAAGCTTTAAAGGGGGGAAGGAAATACATGTATGTGGTGAAGACTTTGATCTCACGTTGGAAAAGGCAATCACTCAGATGCAAAGAAAAACAAAGATCATTAGACTTAAAATTTAACAGTCTCATTAGTCTTCTCGTTAGAATTTAGCTAATATATGCACTTCAGTGATTGCTTATCTTTTTTTTTAAGTGAGACTGTAAAAAGGGTATTTGCAGTATTTCTTCTTCCCTTTCTTGTTGCTTAATATGAAGCATGAGCAGAATTTAAGAGTATCAGAATTATGTATATTTCTTATGCTCATTTACTTTTATATAGTGCCTATTCACAAAAATAAAAAACTTAATTTCTTATCACTCCTAAAGTAAAAGCAATTTAATAAGAAACTTAATGTTTATGTAGAAAAGCGTCCAACAGGAAGACTAACTCACAATGCCATGTGATGCATTGTTGGCAGATATGTGAAGGTTTATTAACTGTAAAGTTCCATTTAATTTTTAAAATTTAAGTCTTTGTGATGCCAAATCCTTGTTTTTCATGCTTCTCTTGGAAATAATTTTGCTTGCTACATACTAAATTCTGCAAAGGTATGGTAATCAGGTGTATTTTTCACTTGTGTTCCTGGTTAAGCCAACGGAAGACTTACTGTTTAGTTTTACAGCTACTTGTTTGCTTTTTATTTCATTAATAGTTCACATTTAAAGTTGAAATATAAGCTATTACACTGAATTAAATTTAATAAGTGAACAGTGTATGTTTCATCTATTAACAGTATACTGCAATTTGTGGATTTATTGGTATGTTTAAGTTAGCAGAACACTGAGAACACTTCTTGTGTCCTTTTGCCTACCATAGCCACATTTCTGCTTCAYGTTGGGGTGAAGTCTGTCAGCCTAGTATTCTTAGTGTCTTTTGGACAGAAGGCTGGATGACGGGGCGAAGCTATGACTTCTCAGTAGTCAAAGCCCAGGAGTCAGGATTTTTCTAGATCTTGGGGATTTTCTTGGCTGTTGCTTTATTTTATTTGTTTGTTGGGTTTTTTTAAGAATTTTTTGTTGTTCTTTATAGACAGACCTTGCAGTCTCTCGGATTTTTTCATATTGTATTATAAAATGTAGGAATGGAATATGTAGCAAATATAGAAAACATGCTCGAATAGTTTCCTAATATTGCAACTATTCCTCAGATATTAAAGTAAGTTTGATAGTGTATGGGATGCAAAATTTGGAAAGTTAACGTGTTTTTTCATATTTCCAAAGGGTTTTGTCATATATGCTTTTGGCCATCGTTGGTTGAATCTTTTTTATTCAAAGACCATACTTCCCTAATATGTATTCTGCATTTTCTTCTATCATATGTATGATAATACTATTTCAAGATATTCTTAATTGACACAGATTTACCTACTTCAGAGATTGAGGAAAATTCTTGAAGAAGTGTTCACAGTAACTTTGTCACTTTAAGATGCAATATATAAACTGCTGAATTGTTATCAGATATAGATCTGTCCTGTGTAGAAGGCACAACTCCTTATGTTTTGGATGAAATACCTGGCAGGAACCAGGCACTTCCCTTCGTTTGTGCTTTGTGCCTTTCTTTACAGACGCTGTTTCTGCAGTTCATTTCTTGCATGACATTTCGAGGAACTAATGTATTYTAGACTTTTGTAATAAGAAAAGCCCTTTTTGCTCTGATTTCATTCCTCATCTCAATTGTTCATTTCTCTCTTACCTGTTTACAAAAGGCTGCTGTTGTGTTGACTTCCTTTTTTTTTTTTTATTTTAAGTGAAGGTGAGAACTAATTTGATAACAATCAAATCAGACATTGTAGTGCCATTATTTCCTAATGCTATGGAGTTTAATTATTTAAATATGGATTTGGGGAACTTAATTTCTATATTTTTATTAAKGTGAAAACCCGCACTTTTTCTTCTATTTTGGTGAATACCTGTTGCTTCCTTATGAGTTGTATATACCAAATTGTACATAGAGCATCATATATTTCTTTATATAAAATCATGAATGAACTTCAGTAAAATAAACTGACATTTTGATTTCTAAAAGCTAAAGCTTAAAATAACTGGCAGAAGACATCTTTGGTAATGGGCATAGGATGCCTTCCTATAACATGATTAAAATTTTTCTTCAGCTATCCTAGAATTCTTAAAACCCTTTAAAGATAAGGGAACTAATATACTTGCTGGGTATTCTTTTTCCCATTATGGACAGCTTTTGGAGACTTTTTCAGTTCGTAAATGGGCTCTCTTATAASATTGGAAAGTGGTTTTAGATTAGAGTGTCCAAGCTTAATGCATAATAATCAGAACTGTGTATTTATTTCTATATTTGATAAAGTTTTCAGTCTGAAGTGTCAAAACTCCTTCAGCATGGCAGTTTTGGTTATTCATGTAAAGCGAGTTACTGAGATGTCACTTCTAGAACTCTGCTCGTTCTTTGCTGAAATGCTGTTTTCTCTGGTTACCATTAAAGTTGCCTGACACTAAATGATCACATGAATTCCATAGAGGAACAGTTGCGTGTGAGAACAGGTTCACTGAGTGAAATAGCAGATAGAAAAATGTATATCAACTGCAAGGAATAATGACTTGGAGGAAAAAAAAAAAAAGAAAAAAAAAAGCCATGAGAGACAAAAATTAAAAAATTGGCTATGCAGTGAGCCATATCCTTATGATGATTATTGCAAGAGGCTCTTGACTGAAACAGCTGAAATTTAGTGGAAAAGTGTGTTAAGCACAATCATATGTGTCTACTTCAGCACTGAAACATATACAGTGCTATATGTATTTCAGTGCTATGGGATAATTATGTGAAATTAGATTGCATGTTAATTTTGTTGTCCAATATTGAAGTTATTGTAGTGAACATAGCTGCTCCATTCACACCTGTGAAAGGCACTGTTACTATAGGTTTGAACATCTTTTTCTCCTATTGCTTGTAGAACTGAAGTGAAATATGACTAGAGATTTTATTCAGACACATGCTGTCTTTTACTGCTATTCTTTTGAAAATATCCTCRTATCTTGTACTGAGAATGACATTCAATAGGAGTGAAAATGAGTTTCAGAATTCTATGGCACACTTAATATAAATTGTTAGTTTTTCTCATGTGACTCCATATTTGTTGTGATGCTAAAGAAACTAACTTCCACATATTTAAGTAAAATCAAATATGTAAGTCAGTTTTGTTGTATTTTAGAGAGGCTTAGAAGCAGATGTAATAGCTGTGTTTAAAAACAAAACAAAAATACTTCCTTACTAAGATAAGGAGGCATGATTCTAAATATTACAGAATTGCTTCTGATCTCTTTGTGAGAAGATCTGTAAYTGTATGCTTTCTGTATATGAAATGTGAGCCATGAGCTACTCCTAGTTGTAAATCATCCTTTTTTTGAGCGTACAGCTTGTGGATGCAAACTTAATGTTCAGAACCTTCCGCGTAGATTGCAGAAGTTTCTGAAGAACTTAAAAATTGCTTTAATGTTTCTCTCCGTCTCCTCCTACCCATATAAAACCTTTTGTCACAATCTGAGAAATACCTTGCACACAGTGGGCAACCAGTAGGCTTTCTGCAGGAGGTTTCTACTGAGAAGTGGCAGAGGGCAGCTTGGCAAATGTTCAGAAACCGAGATTAACTTGGTAGAGCCCGGCATGGGACCTTGTGTTCAGCAGAATTCTTCTGACCTGTCTCTCTGCATGCCGAGCTAATCAGCAAACACCTAATGAGCCTACTCTAAAGAAACAGACCCTCTCACAACCTACTTCATTTTCATATGTTCTCTGGGGGTGGAGAGACAAGACTTCATAAGGACTGATGATGCYGCAAAGACCACAATAATGATAATTAACTTGCTGAATTTAGAAGATTATGCTGTTAATTAGTTGCAAAATAAAGATAAGTAATAGAGCAGCAGATGGTAGGATAACACCCAGGAGAAGGAGGGTTATTACTCTGATGAGCTTTTGTGGCAGATATGAAATATGGATCTGAGTTTTTCACAAATTGTTTCTGGAGAATATTCTCTTGTTTCTGTGAGCTCTTGATGGAATGATCTAGTCCTACCAAATTTTGACAGATGTGGTGAGGATTTGTTTTCAAGGATATACATGAACAATAAAACCTTGCCAATAAAGATTTTAAAAGCTATTAAGCTATTTGAAA
This sequence comes from Oceanodroma leucorhoa, assembly GCA_030449065.1. Lineage (NCBI taxonomy): Eukaryota > Metazoa > Chordata > Aves > Procellariiformes > Oceanodroma > Oceanodroma leucorhoa. The sequence continues at coordinate 13,331,667 of JASVER010000003.1, read as the reverse complement.
ATACCACTTTTAGTTTGCCTCTAATAACCAAATAATATCAAACAAACCTTGGTTGTCATCAGGTTTCCCCACATAATAATGCTTGTATACATTTATTCTCATACTTGGTTCAATATATATGTGATTTTTAAAACTGAGATTCTCRTTGTATTTGGGGTAACTATCTCACTACTCGCAGGAAGCACAACATCCATATAGTATTTTACTCCAGCATTACCTTCTAAAATATGAAACCTTTTAAATACATGAGCTGGATATATCCTTGTGAAAACCTGTAGATATTCCTCAGATTTTCACAATATTTCTGCATTTGTGGGTAATTTTAATCATAATTATTTCAATTTCAACTTTTAAACTCTAATATAAAACTAAAACCAATTGTTTTCTATTTCTGCTTCCATAGTACATTACATTTAACAATGTCATTTTCAAAAGGAGTTTATTTACTTATAACTTTACAAAATTATAATGTTTAAATGCTAGCATTACAATAGGGAAAGTTAAGTCCTACTTTGACTGTTTGCACAGCTGTTGTGCCTGATATAGATCTTTTATAATGTAGATAGGATTGTGCTATTTCCTTCACTTTCTACCTCCATTTTCAAATTAAATGTAAAATATACAAATTTAGTAGCATGAACTTCCTTTCTTTTTAAGTTAACTTTGCAAATATTTCTTTAACACAGAAATGCAGAAGTAGAAAGAATGGAGCTAGACAATAATAACAGTTGCTTGCCTTACGTGCACGTTAAAAAACCAAACCAAACCCTAATTAGTTCTGTTTCATCTCCCAAATCTTCTGAACTTGGGCTCTCTTTCACTAAGGAGAYGGTAGGCTAGTGAAACTTTTTCTTTAAATAACTGACTTTAAGCAAACACTACAAAGCATTTCTAGGAGTTCATAGACTCTGTTGTTTTGGGGTATTTTTGTGGAGGATGCTTACATCAAGATTTGCTCATGCAGTCACAAGCAGAGATCAGACACTGCCCATAGACATACTAACTGTATAAATGTTTATACTGCACTGCCATGAAAATTAGAAGTTAGCTTGTTATCACTGAATTTACATATTCAGACACTTGAGTTGGATGAAATCTAATAATTTTTACTTCTTATGGCAGTGGAAGAGGAGTATGCATATGGTAAGTTGCTATGTCTTGGTTGAGTAATTTTTGAGACAGTAACTTTTTAAAACCTCCTAGTATGGTGGCTTCAAATAAAAGAGAGCATACCCTTTAAAACCTCAGCAGAAGTTAAAATACACATTGTAACTAATTTGTTACAACTCATTTGTCCTGTCACTGCTGTCTTGATTTTGACGCCTGAAAGTTTGTCACATCCTGCTAAACAGCAAGTTATGATACAAGAAATACTTCTAAAGTAATTCAGATAATAAATGAAAATACATTGTGAAAAATCAGATGTTAATAACTTACAGAAAGGATATTGGATAAAATTGTCATATTAACATTAAATACTTGAAACTTTCTTTAAAAAATATTTTTTTGAAAGTGATTTGGAAGTGATGTGTGTCCCTGGTAAAAATTTCTCCTTAGAAAATTTTACCATTTAATGACCCGGATTAGTTAGAATTTAAAGGGGGGGTGGTGGTGGTGTTGTGGAAATCATCTTATCAATTGTTGTAATTAGACCATAGAGTTTGGCTTTAGTAATTTTAGTTAGAAAATTAGAAAACACTGAGGTCTTTCTGCGCTTGCTTAGCTGGAGACAGGGATTGTTTTTCCACGGTGACTCAGGAAGGTACAAGTTGATTCTTGAGTTTGTTTTAATGCTGTAAAGAGAGAGTTAAAACAACTACTGAAGGGCTTAGGGTTTTCAGAGTACTGTATATATACTAAGAATTATAGGCATGTTATCTTAAAAATTTTTGTCATCCTGCCCTAATGCCTGCAGCTATCCTAAATTCTTTTTGTTAGAGCTGAGCACTGGGGAAATTACTGTAAATTTGTCTTGTGTATTTTTCTGAAAGCACCTTCTTCATTCCGAGGAACAGAAAGTTGATACAAAAATGAGGTGAGGAAGAGAATTCATTAACACTGAATTTTTATGTACACTTTAACAGTCCCTATTTTGGGTAACGTGTGCTGTTACATTCAATCTAGAGCAGTCACTACGGAAGAGACTTACTACAGAAGTCACTGGCTAAATATTCTGTAAGAGCAAGCCTGCAGAGGAAAGTTGGAGTTTCTCAGTTCTCTTTGTAGTTCTCAAATGGGATATCTGCTGGTGGTGGTTAAATGCTGCAGCCAACTATATGGATTTGATAGTTGATATAACTTGCCATATTGCAGACCTGAAGATTTTTTGCAGTTCTGACAGAGGTAATCTGCAATCTGTTGTTCTAATTGTAAAATAGGATCCAGGAAAGCCTATCATCATGCAAGGTAGGAGAGAGCTGTCCCTATATTCCAATGACTTAATTACTGAGAGACATTGGATGCTGCAGTTTATAGAGAATATCTACATACATAGGTGCAAAGTCTTCTGCTTATTTTGAGCTGGCCAAATGCAGCCTAGCTCCAGCATTTTTAAGACATTCTATTAATATTAGTACTTTGGCAATACTTTGTTCATATTCCAAAATATGATGATACAAGTTATCAGAGTTTTCATAAACTGTCATGTATTAAGTCATTAATCTTTTCTTAAACTTGTATTAGATTCTTTAAAAATCCAATGCTCAGTAGAAGAACATTCTTTAATACCATTTGTCTAGTAAGGTAAATTCTTAAGCAACACAGAAAATTTCATAATAAATTACACAATATTAATGAAATTTTAAGAAAGAATCTGGAATTACAAGCAGTTGTATCTACTGAAAGTTAGTATGACGTTTTATCACTTACGATTAAGAATTTGTTATAAATAGAATATATTATCTGTTATAGTTTTAATAGATTCTACAAAAAGTTCAGTGAAATAACATTCAAAAGGTAGTCAATAAAATGCTTTAAAATACTCTATCAAGTTGTCAGTAAATCTTGAATGTATTATGTACAACTGAAATTTGAAGTTACTGTTCTTCGTAGTGGCTGTGTGCAATAAAGGAAGAACTTCAAATATTTTAGCAATTTTTTAATGTAAAACAGCATGCCGTAACAGTTATCTTGCATATTTCTGTATAAATAAAAGCTAATCTCTACATACAACCTGAAGCTTGTTACTGTTTTTTGCATTACTGAGATGTTTCAGCAAAGACCTTGGCTTTTATATAATAATTACTCATAGGAAGGATTGGAGAGGTTAGTATTTGAAAAGACCATGAAAAAGTGGAGTCATAACAAACTATTTAAAAATGGATAGAGAACACCAGAATATTTTAAATGGAAAGAAGTTTGTGTTCTGTTTTTTACCTATTTTTCCTCATGTGTGGTTGTTTTCTTTCTGATCTGTGCCTTGTGTAATACCAGCCTCAGCAACTGTTTGTTCATGGCCTTCCAGTGATCTCTTTGTGGGCACAGTTCATCATGAAGGAGGCTTTCTGTTTACTTCTCCCTACAGCTTACCATCCTTCTCTTTCTGAGATCCTATGTAAAGCCTCATTGCTATTGTCATGCTTGCGAGAAATTGTTACCTATTAGTTGGTATATGCCTAGATCACTGTTGAAAGCCTATAAAAAGAAACAGCTATTTTAGAGTTGGAGCTCCTGTTTCCAAAATGGAAGTAACTGCTAATATAAGTCATTAATAACACCTCAAGTTAGCATGATAGAATATTCCCTCTTTTTTTTCCCCTTTTTTTTTGTTTTCTGCTTGCAGAGATTGAAAGCAGCCTTGACCCAGCAGCACCCTCAGGTAACAAATGGAGATACTGCCAAGGGACATCCAAGTGGGTTGGTTAGGAGTCAGTCAGAGGAACCACGACCACAATCACTACAACAACCTGCAACTTCAACAACTGAAACACCGGTATGACAGCAGCGTGGACATGTACTTCCTGCCYCCTTCATTGTTATGCAAAAAAAAAWAATCTTTTTTCTTTACTCTTGATTTGTAAAATAGAGGTTAACATGAGCTACAGACTTCTCTTGGAGTCAATAGTTCTGTAGGCGTAAAATGTCTTTAGTTCTTACATGTTCTTAAATGCTTCTAAAATGTATTATCCAAGATGATAATTTCAAAACAGGTATTATTTACCTGCTCACATTTAGAACTAAGTCCTCCTGATTACTGGAGTGCGTTAAAAGGAAGTTCTCTGGTAACTGAAAATTGTACAACTGGTTAATATATATTTGAAAAAAATAAGTGCTTTTATTTTTTATTTATATTGCATGTTTAATATTTTAGATCATAAACACTTAAGAATTTTTTTAACTGCATTGGGTATCATGCTTATGTTAATTTGCTTGAAAGGTCTCTACGGGGCTGCCACAAGAAGAATCTCAGCTGTGTGATTAAGTGTACTGTGTAATCCTGGGTACTGAAAGGGGGGCTCTGAGTTTAGGAATGGTGTGCTGTCCCTTTGGGATGATAGATGAGAATGGAGGAATAAAGGACAAGAACTCTCGAGTCAAACTGGAAGTGGGAGTGCTGCTCGAGGAGAGAGATACTTCCATGGGTGAATCCTGGAGGATTGCTGCTGTTCTACTTCAAAAAAACTTGCTGGAATGTATTTTCAAAATGCTTTTAAAAATCTCTAAGAGTATTTTCAGAATTCATAGCTTAATACCAGTCTTATAAAAGCTATATACTTGGCCCAGAACCAGAAGGACCTGCATCTGCAGTGAAAGCCCTCAGATTCTTAGACTGGCCAGTGAAATCAAAACCAAATATGTTTGGAGCAAAAAGAGGAAAAAAGTTACCTGTTGTAAAATGATCTTCTTAAGGCTGCTGTAAGAATATTTTCATAATACCACATAGCAGAATTTTCAAGGTGAAAAGCTTGTTGTTTGGTTATTTTGTGGTTACTTTATAATCAGGATTTAAAAAAAAAAAAAAAAAATGCGTTTCATTCCTAAAAGGCTGATTTGAGTTCCCAGGTTTTTTTTAATTATTAGCTGTCTAGAATTTATGCCAAATCAATATGCCAACTGATACGTGTTTGCAGTTTTTAATTTAAAAATAAAACTTTCTTACTGTGCTAGACTGAATGTGGAGGTGCATTGGTGAATATGTCATGGAAACAGTTATATTCTGTCTATCCTATCACTTGAAAGCATTTTAAGATCCATTATATTGTTATCATAATTCATTAGATCTTTGCCTAGGGTCTGCATACAGCTATGAAAGGAGTATAATGTATAATTTAAAATACTGAAATATTTTGATCCTTTCATAATATGTGGGTGGATAATGAGGGAAGTTGAAACGCAGTGGTGGGGAATGCATCAACAAGTAGGAAATTGCTATCTGGAGATCCCAGGGATCGGTGAGTATCAGCATTGACAGCATTTGCCAAACAGCTTCTATATATTGGGCATAAACAATTGTGTAGTATTTCAGTTGTGACTAGGTTTGTGGGAAGGTTCAAAAGTAGAAAATTTATTTCCTGCTAAATGTAACTTTTAAAAGCTATTTTGGGTAAAAGAGTTTACAAAAGGTAAACTTTAAAAAATACTTGTGTCATCAGAATCAGTAAAAGAATGCCTGAGAGTCCATCTAAAGAAGTATTGCTTCCAGGGTTTATTCAGTTGCCAAATGTAAATGTCATACAAATTTAACTCTTTGAAGTGAGTGGCTTCTTTTAGTGCAAGTTTAAACCAAAGCTAGAGCCATGATTAAAATGTTACATGTTAATGTAACATGGTAAGRAGTGTAAATACAGTAAAATATTTTAAAACATAGCTGTAGAGTTAAATGGCATAGCTTTCCACCAAAGAAATGTGTATAACCTCAATGTATTTAGAAATGCGAATGCTCTTCTCAAGATGTGACGTGTACTTATAGTCATTAATAGTATTATACTTAAGTCATTAATAGTGTTATACTGATAACTTTAATACTTTTTACTGTTTTCAGGCATCGCCAGCTCAGCCTGCGCCACAAACACCAAATACAGGTGGTCGGCGAAGAAGAGCTGCCAATGAAGACCCTGATGAGAAAAGAAGAAAGTTCTTGGAGCGAAACCGGGCTGCTGCTTCCAGATGCCGACAGAAACGGAAAGTTTGGGTACAGTCATTGGAGAAAAAAGCCGAGGACCTGAGCTCGCTAAATGGCCAGTTACAGGTATATTTTTTATTTTAAGTAAAAATGTATAAGCTTTTTAGTTCTTGGACAGTGATCCTGGATCAATGGAATTTTAAACTTTGCATGAAATCTGAAATAGAAATGGTTTTGTAACTGGTGGCTCAGGTCAGAATTGAAAATTCAGCATTAATTGCATATACCAGTAATAGAATGTAAGAGAATTCTCAGATTTCAAGATTTGTAAACTTTAGGATCATGCCCTTTTGTCCTTTGTCCATTTTAAATAACTTTCAGACTGTGATACTAAACAAGGATGACAGGATGTGTTGGAGTAAAGGCTTATTGGCAAAGTAATAGCCTTACCTTAAAAACATCTTGCTCTTAATAATTTGTATCACAGCCTGAGTTATTTAAATAAGATTTGATTTTATTTCCTTTGGTTCTTTTTAACTTCACTTTTTTTCCTTTAAAGTGAATGTAGTGCTCGTGAAAGGTGCCAGATTGACATCACTGGAAACTGAAGGCCTCTTTTGTCCACAGAACAGGTACAGCACAGGCAGTGGCAGTGCAAATTTCACCACACTGCCCTCCCAGTGTGCGTAAATCCTATAGTGAGGGAAGTATACCGTAAGATGGTAGCCTAGTGTATGTTGCCAGTCATTTTTCCACCTCATCTGAGGTCGTCAGCTGTTGGAAAGTTGTCATATGGACACACTTTTCCCCCTGTAAAACAATCCATGACCCTTTTGTTTAAACTACTATTAAATGTTAAAGCATACTTTCTTAATGTTTTCCAGCGGCACATGAGAATTGGCACAAAATATTGTTTCAAAATAAAAAGCCTAAAAGCTTTATTTTGAGAATTACAGAAAGGAAAAATGATGTCATTTCCTAAATGAAGCATTCATTTAAGAAATGCAGTGGAAAGTATTTTGATATTTTAAAGTTTCACTTCTTGTTCTTGCATCAGAGCTGTTCACTGAGTCAAATTCACAGATCTTTTCCTTCCTATTAAAATTCCTCTTTCATGCTGTTTGAAAAAGAAAATGGCCCAGCTTGACCAACAGGAAAGTAGGGCATGTTATTACTTTTTATCATGTAATCGAAATTGTAGTGTATCAGTCATCCTCATGTTCATGTCTTCAAAAATATTCAGCATCCCAGAATGTAAAATGTAAGAAATTCCTACTTAAGCACACAACATGAAATCATTTCCTGTGTTCCAAGAATCATGACACTGTGCACCAGTATTAAATTTCTTGCAAATATATACAGGTCTTCTCATACCTGTTCACAGTCTTTAGACATGTTCCTTTAATGCAGTCGCAGTCCTCACTGTAAATCCATTAATTACAAAATGGTTTGTAGCACTATAGCTTAAATAATCTAAGAAACAAGTGAAGGTAGATCTACAGGAAGAAAAACAAAAGAACAAAGATATTGGCTATATTTCAGTTTTCTTAATGAAAGTAATTTTTGGTATTATGTGAACTGCCTTTAACATATATATACACACCAATTTTTATAACCGAAAATGATGCAAGTACCACAACCAAAAGATTTCCAGATTTCCAAGAGTTAACTCGGTAATAGTGAATTCAAGAGAGAGAATTTTCTTATGGTCTGCCAAAAGCAAAACTGTTAACTGTGAAGAACAGAATGACTTGTAAAGAAAATTGAATGTCAGAGAAATAATTAAACTGTACTTTATGTGAAAACATTAGTCAGTCCTATATTTCCATAATAATTCTTCACTTGACAGGCTAACACAGCTGATCAGCATAGTGGGCAGTAATGACCCATGATTACTTACTTTATATTTAATAGTAAATTTAACAAGTTTGGAGTTTTGCCTTAGTACAGTTTTATAGACTGAGTGTTAGGGTTTAGTAGTTCATATTTTGTTTAACAGCTAAATGACCTGCTCAGCTGAATTTACCAAGATGTCACATCTCCAAAAGTAGGTTAATACCAAAATGACTACATTGCATTGCTTCACATAACAATTCTGACTGCTTTCAATGCAGTTAGTAGCTTTCTCATAATGTCTATGTCAAAGCTTCTAATGTCAATGTCAAGGTTTTTAAGACTGGAACTCTCTAACAGTACATACAAATTTTGCAGAGGTTTACTTGATTGATGTCTATTTTGTCCAGTAGTTTTCAGCTTTCTGTAGATTAACTTCTGCCTACTTTCTTCTTTTAAGTGTTTGAATGTAATTTCCTTTTTAAGCATTATTTTTCAAGTCTTTGCTTAAGGGAAAATTTCCATCTATTATGTCACGCCAGAAACATACTTAGGTTAGGTTGGCTTTTATTATAGGCTCTGCTATGTAAGTTCTTTTCATGCTTCCAAGCTTTTAAAGTTTATTTACTGTTTGATTTTTGTGGACTGTGTTTTCCACTACTATGTTGATTTGTTTATGGATCTTGAATTTTATGTACCACATTGTGTTGCCTCTGTGCCTTGCACAATACTGCAGGGTACTGCAAATAGGGTATTGCTATATAACGTGTGAAGGAAGTATTGGCAGTGTGTCCCCAGTGGCCACTCAATTGTATTGCAGGATCAGATGCCAAAGTTCATTATATGGTCTCTATTTGGTCCGTGTTGCTTTAATAATCTTAGAGGGCAAAATGCTAGTAGAAGAATGGCCTGTCTTCCTCACGAGGTCATTGTAGGTTTTAAAGGATCAGCAGTCAGTGGCAGTTTGTACTAATGCTGCAGAAGCTGCTTTTGGAAGGCTAAATTATGAAAGAAATGGTCCTTATCCGTACAGGGATATCTGGTTGAAGTTATCCAAAAAGAAACAGGAAGTGTGGTGTTTAACTCAGCTACAGACCATCCCCYATCCCCATAAGTCACATCTACCTGTCTCTGATGATAGCTTTGGTAAATAATACCTCACAAATACTGTCCCACACCTTGCTGAGTAAGGATTAATCTGGTCCCACTATTACATACGCATTTTGGATCCAAGGAGAAATAGGCAGATACAGAAGAACATATCATACACTGCGTGGTGTACCTTCATAAGAATAATACAGAAGGCAAAGTGTCTTTTGAAAAATGGAGTGCAGGAAAAAATAGATATGCTTTTCTCCAGAAACCTGCTTTCTAATGTTAGCACATTTTGAAATGTGGGAACATAAAAATTCTTCTAGACAGCATGTGAGGTATATTTCATGCTTATTTAAAGAAAAGTTGATGCCTACACTTGACTTGGTATCTCATTAATGAGGAGGACCTTTCCAGTGCGAAAACTCTAAATAATCTTTCTTCATGCCAACAGTTGAAGTGTTTATTCCGTGTGTTTCTTTTTGTTAGCCTGTTTCCATAAAGACTATCACATGTTAACATATTTCAGATGAGATGGAAAGACTTGCTATTGTCACATACGTGATAAGAAAACTACAATGTGTATAGGAGCTGGTTCTAACAACTCCTTTTTATTACCAGTCAGAAGTGGTTGTTACTGGTAATATGTAAATGGCAACCATGGATTGCCTTTCTGTGACATTCCACGTAGCAGACGTACTCTATTCTACTCTCAGGAATGATTTGTGCATTGCATATAGCACTGTTGGCAAACAGTGTTCATATTATTAACAATGCTAGCTGTGTATTCCGTGAGAATACCTCAACTTTTGTAGTACAGGAATGCTGGTCCATTTTTGTCAAATCTGCTTTAATGTAAGATAATATATTTGCTTTTCCTATTTCTGTTAGCAAAATTCTTAGTATTTATAATACAACTAACATTAATCTATAAACTGCCTTTTCAAAAATTTTTCATAAACGTTACTTTTACTTACATCGATAAACAATGACTTCATACTTACATGTGCTGTTTGTGTATAAAAGTCTTCCTTAAAATGTGGGAGATGAAGGTAGAAAATTTCTGAAAATCTTTTCCCGATTTGATCACTTATTTTGCCAACGTTCCTTTAAACTGACAGAAGTATTTTTCATATTCTTGGACACTGCTACTTCTGTAGTTTATCAAGAAGTGTCTCAAAACTACATCAGCACTTTCTTCCCCCCGCCCCCCCCAACTATGTCAGTTCTGTGCAGCTGCCTCTTGGCATCCAGATTTGTGGCTCCTCAGAAAATAACATGGTGAACTAAGAGGAGACTGGGAGCTGGAGGCAGAAGTAGTGTGATTTCTTAACAGTCCAAGATTTCAGGACATGTAATGCCAGCTGGTAGACATTTTGTGGGTTTTTTGGTTGGGTTTTTTTCATTACAACCTTTTTTTTGCTTGCAATCATATTTTTCTTTCATTAGAAATGTCCATGAAGTCAGATTTTGGCTTTGTTTCAGCTCTTGTTTTTGTTTTAAATATAAAGTTTCTAAAAGGGATATGTGGCACAATAGAATGACTGAATAGAGAAGTAGTCCTTAACGTTTAAGAGGATTTTGCAAGTATAAAGGCTTGAAATTTTTTGTCTCTTAAATGGAGAGAGAGGACACAGAGGAGTTTTCTTTTAAAAATCTGGTATTTTAGTTACAGTATTTATAAACTATATTACTTAGTGTAATTGAACCTAATAAATACTGTTCTTAAAAATTTTTTTCCTTATTTTGGAATCCTTTTATTTATAATTCATCTCTTCTCTGACTGCATTGCCTTATTTCTAGCTTGCAAGTAACTAGATTGACTTTCTTGTGTTTTTTTCCCCGCATAATTTTATTTGCAATCCAATTTTCCTGTGTTTGTTTTTTCTTTAACTTGCTCTCAAATGCATAAACATATGCATTTACCAAACAATTATGTCATGTGTGGGGTATATTATGCTAATGTGCCAAGGTTCTTACAGTTTAAGTAACTTCAAGTATCAATGGAAAGGATTTATCTTTAAAAGAAATTAACCCATAAAAAGCATATTTTGTGGCAAGATATGGGTATCACAGAGCATTACAGATAACTTGATTCTGTAGCTACATAAACATTTTTCTACTATTTCAAATGAAAATGGATCTATCAAAATGCCATACCGTTCTTAATTTGGATGGTTACATATAATGCACTTATGTAGTGCTTCTCATCAGTAGATATCAAACTGCTTTCCAGGGAAGGTAAGTATCACTGTCCTCCATTTTACAAATGGGGAAACTGAAGCACAAAGAAGTAAAATGACCTTGCTCAAGGTCACCCAATAGTGGAAAGGCACAGCCTGGAAATGAATCCAGTCACTAGATTCTGCAAGTGCTGTCTCCTAGATTACACTCCGCTTCAGTGACATAAGTTGACATTTAAGGATTTTGTCACTAWTATCAATTTTTCCTTCATACAACATGTTATGTATGGTTGCCAAAGAGAAAATTAATATGGAAATCAACAGACGTTTACTAAATTATTTTCCATTACATGAGATTTTCTTTTTCAAAGTCCAAGTACAAATATAGTCACCAAAAATCATTCTGCATTGGCTGATTTTTTAAATTTTTTTTACATTTTTTTTTTAATGTTGGTTGTGGCATCTGTTAAAATGTGGGTAGTTAAATGTAGGTTTACTCCGATTAGAATTCACCACAAAACCTTGCAGAAGAGTCTTACAGTAGCTGCATCATGTGAATGAGACTATATGTAGACTCTGCATCTGCAAACTGAAAAACATATGTTRTATTTTCCAAAAAAGCATTTCCTAGTTTAAGAAAATCATAAAGTTAGCCAAGTTTCAGCTAATAGTTAAGTATTTTGAGATAAAAGAAATGTATATATTTTTGCAACATATACCAAATGGAAACTTCTTGTATTTTATCTACCCCTAAATGAACAACTGAAAATCCTATAAAACTTAATACTTACCTTCAAAATGTGTGTAGTTTGAGCCTGGTAAAGTATATAACTTTCTTCTCCTTTAGAATGAAGTCACCCTGCTGAGAAATGAAGTGGCACAGCTGAAACAGCTTCTTCTGGCTCATAAAGATTGCCCTGTAACCGCCATGCAGAAGAAATCTGGCTATCATAGTGAGTAATGTTCCATTACCTATAGCCTTAGGCTGCATCAGTGAAATACTGCCAAAGTGAACTGAATGAACATTAAAATTGAGGAGTGCAGTTCTAAAATTACATTAAAGATTTTTTTAAAAAAAAAAATCTCAAAGGTTATTGGAAGACAGGAATGAATATGATATTTAGAAATACATTTTTAAGTCTGTTCAATTGAAGTGTTGCATAACATTGAAGGTTTTATGTTGGTTTAATAAATGCATATGATAATTAGCATTTAAGGACTATCGGTTACTACACCTGCTTTGGAAAATATAATTAAAGTATTAAGAGCACATGATAAACCATTTTTATACTTTATCTTAGCCTAGTACAGTGGAAGGTCCTTGTGGGTTTTTTTCCTTCATCGTAATGAGATTTCAGTAGAGGTAATATAACAGCTGTCCTCATTTACCATAACATCCAGGATCAGTCAAGCCGTTAAAATAATCAGATGCAGGTTCATGGCTCCTACTGTACAATGTCTTCTAGATTGTTTTGATTTCCACATTAAGCAGCTACTTTTCTATAAACAGGGCATTTTAAAAAGCAGTTCTAATACTAAAGGGAATACTGAGACTTTCAGTAGCATTTTTTTTCCAATACCTATTTTTACTTAAAGGTGCTCATTTGATTTTCATCCTACCAGCATTTTAAAGGTTAATTATGCTTTCCTGACTTGTAACTTCATTTTTGGATATGATACACAGTGCCAGAACCAGCTGCTACTGCTGTAGAATAAATGGCCAATTTTGTCCATTGTACACAAATTTGTTACAAATAACTGAGCTGGGAATGCATTAGGCAACATTCATAATATATAACCCACAGCTTTCGTTTTTATGATTTAGTGATATTTCAGGATATTTGTAAATGCGAAGATTGTTTCTGCCATATGTAGCCACTTCATTTTAATTTGCCAGTGTCAGTAATTCAGGAGAATAAAGGAACATTTTGTATTGCATGCAAACAGATCCTCAGGTGCTTGCGATAAAACTTAATGGCCACCATCTTTACTTGTAGTCATTGTAAGCAGTTTCATCAGAATGGGCAATATTTTTTAATTTAAAAGATTCAGGAGATTTAGCAACTCTCTATTGCCATATATATTTAGAATACTGATTTTGTCAGTTTTGAGCTTATAAATCTTGGTCCTTTGATCTCCAGTCATTTTGACGAGACGGAAAATAGCATCTTGGAGTAAATTGGAACAGTATAGAAATATGTTTGGGATTTATATTAACAATGATTGCTGCAGGGATGAGGCCATTATGGCTCCCATCTGACAGAACAACATAATTTCATACGGAAGCTACTAGGGGATAACATTATGCATGCAAGGTTTTTAAAAAGAAAATAAAAAGCTGAAGGTTTCTTGAATTTTGATGTTTTGAGGATGCATGTTCCTGAATTGGCATGAAAAATATTTAAACATAAGTCTTAAACTGGTAAACTAATTATGTGCTAAGGATTTCTTTGTTGAAGAATTAACGAACGGCCTGTTTAGTAGTGCTCATTTTCTGCCCTCAGAAGAGGACTATAATGTTCCTAATTTACTAAAGAATGCAAAATGAATAAGAACTAAAATACTAGTCAGTGGAAAAAACCTATATTTTAGAAAAAAATAAAGCAATGGTAAGCAAGGAGATTGGAAGCATAGCTCACCTAGTTTCTTGAAAAATCTCTTGAAAGTCAAAGTTCAACATGCATGATAGTTGTAATGCTGCCCCTCTGAAAGGATTTTGTCACATTATCTCCATGTGAACATTGTTAGGAAAGCATGTTGGCTAAGTTACTTACCCACAGTACAATTTATGAGAGGAAAAAATGGTTTCGGTTAATACATTCATGAAAATGGTGTTCATAAAAAGTATTTTTAAATGAACATATTATGTTCATCAAGTAATCTAAGTTGAATTGCTTCAGAAACGTGTTGAGTGGTTTAACAGTCTGTCTCTGTGGAAGAAATTGAAGACACTAGATTACAGAGCTCCTGCAGTGCTGAATATTGTGCACTGCTGAGAAAGTGCTGTTTTATGCCATGCAGACCATGTTTTAACAGCTAAGTCCACTATTTAATGGGGTTTCATGTATGATGCACTTAAATAGGCACAAATAATCTAATGCTTTTCGGGGTATTTTTGGCACCTACTTTTACATATCTTTTAAGATCTTTTGGATTTCCCAGGCACTTCTTTGTCTCAGGCCAAGTGAAAAGCACGACAGTGCAGATACCCCTTTCTTCTTCTAAGATTGTTCTTGAGATCATATTTTCCTTATTTAAAAAGTCTTGTGCCTGCTTCAAAAGAGGGTGTCATCAGGACAGAGAAACCAGAAAAATGGTTATTGTGCTTTGAGGCAGTATGGGTGAATTTCTGTTGCAATGTTTGAGTTTTCAGCCAGTTTAAACTTTTTTACTTCCCAAAGAAGGATGCTATTGGTTCTGAATGCRTCTTTAAACACTGGGGGGGGAGGGGAAGTGCCATGTATAGGAGAAATCTAAATGCCATTCATTTATTTTTTTATTTTAGCTCTTCTATACCAGATTATTTCTAAAAGTCTTCTGCAATACTCCTATATTTTCTCAAGCTTTTTCTGGACTTGGAGCAGGAAAAAGGTGAAAACTTCTGAGAAGGAAATGTGTTGTGAAAATTAGAGTTGTAAAAAAAAAAATACATATATAAAAGGGTGTTTTAGGTATTTTTCATATTTTTCAAAAGGACATCATAATATTCAAGAACATTTGTACAAAACTGAATATAAAGGAAGATAAATAGAGGCTGCAATGTAGATGGTATTAAACGGGGTTTTTTGTGTTCTTTCTCTAGTTAGTTTTAAAGAAATGGTAGAAGGTGACTAGCCAGTTTCAGACCTCGAATAATTTGAACCACTCAAACCACTATGTTCCTACAGCCTGTTCTGGACAGGCGGCAGTCCTTCAGTGACTGCAGGGGATATTCACACAGGCCAGCTGACTGGAAATGAGCATTTCTAGGCTTGAGTCCCTCTGTAGTCCATGGATGGCCTGATGAGAATTACCATGATGCTTCCTTTCTAGTGATTATCAGGGGACCAAAAGGAGTTGTGGATCACATGTCAATGCTTGCATACTCACGCCCATTTTGGTTTTGGTGGGGTTTTTCTTYTGAAAACTGAAATCCTTCTTTGTTTGCTTACCTTACTGAAAGCTATTGGTAAGCAATGCTGAACAGCAAATAATAGCAATATTTGATGACTCTAAAAGGGTACTTTTTAGTACATCCTCAAAAGCCTCCTCTGTGCTTTGTTTGGTATTTTTTAAATCTTTTCTATAGCTCAGTCTAGTCCACATTGTGTTCCATTACCAAAGTGGCTCGCTCTTCTCATGACGCAGCCTGTCTAGGAACTATGGAGCCTTCAGGAAGGTTCATGTGATGTAGGTCTGTAAATTTTCAGCCTTCTAATGTACAGCACACGTTACTTCTGTAGATTCATTTCTGATTTGGACCGTGCATTTTCCTTGGTTTAAGGCAAAGCTGGGGGAGCCATTAAAAAGCTAAAATGCCTAGGCGTTTTTCTACATTGTTAGCTACATTATGATTCTGGCATGTATCAGTTGCACTCTTGAAACCACAGTCCTGTGCCTGGCAATTCTCTGGTCAACTAAGAAAAAAGAAAAAAGTCTCTTAGAATTTAAGTATGACTTTCCTGTGTTCTTGTAAAAGCCTTTGTTCTTCATTCCCAGTCWTCAGGCTTAAGAAAACAAGTCACCTTTGTAATGAGGTGGCTTTAAGTATCTTCTATATTCATCGAGTAGATTTTCTTGTTTGGTTTTAATTCTTCAAATGGACTTCTGTATTCAGTTTCTGGCTGCTGTTCCTGTGAAGTTAGGGCTACGTAAAGAAGGGTTTTGAAGGAAATCTAAACAGCTATTCTTTAGGGTGGCACCTCATTATCTAGATATTACTTTGTAGTTATTGCAAGGATTTACACTTCCAGTCAGATTTATTACCATAAAGTAGTGTTAGGTTTGTATCTTATCACCTGCCTGCTGTAAGCTCCCCGCCCCTAGCCCCTGGCTGTACCTGAATCATGTGCTTTTGTCTCTTCAGCACAGTATGTTTGTTCGTCTGCTCAGTGATAGGAAAACTTCTGTTGTACATTGGTGATCATAAGTATTCTCGTAACTGTTTCTTCCGTTGCATATATGGTCTTCCTGAGCCCATCAAAATCAGAAAATCAAGCCTTTTACATGTTCTTCACCACTGTGATATTACTACAGACATTTCTTTTGAGTTAAGTTAACAACATACATGTTAAGGGAAACAGAACAGTGGAAGACCTTCCTTTTCTGGCTGAAAGATAATGATCTACTTTACTTCCCCTCTTTCTCCTGCTTGTGGCATTTAAAACTAACCCTTTTTCTTGAGGATAAGGAAGATTTGGCCAACAAGGAAATCAGGGATCAGCAAAAGAAGCATAATAGGAAGATTGAGATTCATACGAGCATAACAACATCTCTGAAGAGGAGGAGCAGGTGTTACATCAGGGAGACTGTATTCGGTACATGTCATCCCGCTTGCTGCCATTTCATTCTGTCTGAGAGGAAGAATATGCTACTCTCATAATTAGTAATTCAGTATTTTTCAGGAAGTGGCACTAGAGTTTCTGTTTTTAACAAAGTTTGCGTGTGTTCCTTCTTACTTGTTTTTACATGAGATCTTGTAGGTCTTCATAGAGATGTAACAAAGATGAAATCCTGTTGAATAGTGTTAACTGAATTGGYACTCGTTCATGTTCTTTCTCTTCTTTGAATGGGCAAATCCTACTAAGAATCACAAATGTCTTTCAGAAGTATTTTCATTTTCTTCCTCTTGCTGTATACAGTTACCATGTAACCTTAGGATATGTGGTAATTGTCAGCAGACCTAGCTCAGTATCATCTGTCTCTATCTCCTTTAACGCCTAAAAAATCTGGTTTTGAAAAAATGCAGTATTTGTAAAATAGTTGGCCTCATGGGTAAGAACGTTATGATACTTTCAAACGATTATGTCCATACTCTTATAGTAGAGGTATAAGAGAAATTGCTACCTTGTTCATGTAGGCAGTATTTCTTAGAAAGAAATACAGCAATTTTGCTTGCTTACTCATCCTTTTTGACCTTACTGTTCTTTTCCAGAAGTGGTTGATAATGGAGCTGTTGTTTTCAGGCTTTGAAGAGGAGTGTGTTCTTAGTATGCATGGGGTTGCTCAAAGATCTTTATGTTGGGGACTTGACTTGCTAATTTAGTGAATTTTCTTACCCGTAGCTAGYATGTCGTATAAACCTCAGTACATCATAAACTTCATTTCATCATTGTTTGTTCATGCTTAGTGTTCCTTTTAGTTGCTGCTATTATCCTGGTTTTCTGCGGAAACGAGGCTATGATACCACAGTGTTGTTCATCTTTTAGTGTTAGTGTCATCCTTTCCCATCCCTTCTCTTCCCTGCTTAACTTTTGAATTTGTAGGCCAATCTCAAGCAAATCTGAAAGGGATTGCAAAGACAAGTCTAGAGGAAATCAAACTTTGTTCTATTGCTATGTCACAAGCAATAGTTCATGCTGCCTCTGTATATRTTTGTGTGTATCTTTCTATATTGTTATGTTATACAATAGTCAGTAGCGTTTTAAAAGGGACTTCCAGTATTCCATCTGTATACGGGGCTTAAGTCAGCACATAAAACTATTGTGAAAAATACTTGAAAACACTAAGTAGCACAAAGTGATACAAAAAAGTTATAATTGAATTCAGTGTTCATACTTTTAATTTTGAGTGAAAAACAGTAGGCTTGTTTTCTTTTTTGTTTTTTTAGTCTTTAACTCAGCTTTTTGCTTGACAGTGTTTGCATAATGCCTTGGCTAGCTTTTGCAATTGTGGAAGAAAAGGATGATTTTAGCATGACTATGATGTCTGTGCAAGAAAGACATTTTAAATCATGCTCACTTTGTAAATTCTAGTTTTGCACAATGAGAATTATTTTTTAATTTGTTTACCCCCTGTCATGAGAAAAAATGATGCAACTGTGTGGCTAATTCACTTCAGTTTTGTGGAGAACACCTAAAGTATTCTTGAAGATATTTTTAAATCAGTTTTAACAGTTTTAAATCTTATTGAGAGGCATTTGTATACTGAAGAAGTTACTGAACTTCACTCTGTGAAAAAATGTGGGTTGAAAACTTGTGGAAGTATTGTCCAATTAATATAGTGGTGGAAATAATATTTTTTCAGATACCGTATTTGTGATCACGAGTATTAATTACTGAATGTAAAATTACTCTTGTTTTATTACTAGGCAAATGCAGTACCTAGCTCATGTTAAAAATTTAAAGCCAAGTCATATAGCACCAAGAGGTCCGGTAGCATTTTTAATCTATAAATATTGCTTATTTGACATGAGCATTCATCGTTAGAATTAGGTGTGGTACTCACCAGCTGATTTACTAGGCAGGAAATCGGACAATTTTAATCATGACTTTGAAGATGTGAAAATGTTCTTGTTTCCTGAATATTCCATACTGCAGTCCATATTTTTTGCTTACAAAGTAGTGTTTCTTTAAAAAATGAAAATAAGATTGTTTTGCAATTTGTGCTGCGTTACACCATGAATTTTAATTATTTAGGGGATGGTTGCTGCTACCTGGGATGTGGTGGTGTGCATTCCGGGGAAAAAAAATAAATGAATTTTTCTTCCTCAGCTGCAGATAAAGATGACAGTTCAGAAGACATATCAGTGCCAAGCAGCCCGCACACAGAAGCTATTCAGCACAGTTCTGTCAGCACTTCCAACGGCGTAAGCTCAACTTCCAAGGCCGAAGCGGTGGCCACCTCCGTTCTCACCCAGATGGCGGACCAGAGCACGGAGCCGGTGCTTTCCCAGATCGTCATGGCRCCTCCCTCCCAGTCGCAGCCGTCAGGAAGTTGATTAAAAACTTGCATTGCATCAGTTTCTTAGAAATACATTTGTGACTTTAAAGGGAAATCAACAAAAGACCAGTCTCCATCTAGGAGAAATTGTAGCTTAAAATTATTCGTTTTTAAAAATCCAACTTAAATTTGGCTTTAACGATTGGCAGGTGAAGATGAGACAGAACCCCAGTTCTAGTCTCTTTGCAAAAGACTTTTTTTTTTAAGTATTAGTTTTACTAGTTATGTTTTGTGCTTAATGTGTAAAGTGTGTGTACAGTACAATGTGGTTTATTTCATTTTTAATCTGGTATTATTTCAACAAACATTGGGGTGAATTACTAAAGGTCATCCCCAAGACTGTGATAGTAATATTATGTGACATTTTTATACCAAAGTTCTGCATAGTCCCTATTGACTTTGTAACGTTAGCAAGGTCATAAAGCACTAGGCAAGAGAAAGACAGTAACAGTAAATTTGCTTTTAGTCTTTTTGCCTTTTTGTTGTTTTGCACATTATGAGAGGAAGAACATTGGGAGAAAAACGTTTGGGTTGGTTTATGTATAGCATTTTGGTTGGCTTTTTAACTGTTGGGGTTTTTAATTTGTTTAATAGGGCCAGTACAGTATATGAGATACAGTACTCTTATGCACATACCTGTCCTAGATGAGGATCATTACTAAATAGATTTGATTTTTTTTTTAATTTTAAATTGATGTCAGGTGGGTTTTTTTCCCCTCCAACACTTTCACTGTGGGGGGAGGAGAGCTTTATTTCTCCAGTCAGAACAGATATCTGTAACTACCCTTTGTTGCTAGGCTGAAACCAGTAAGCATATTGTAAAATACAGGGTTATCAAATACGGAATACTTAGTATTCCAAAGTAGGTTGATATTTTGTGGATTTTTGAGTCGCAGACTAAGGAGTTTCCTCATGGTTTTGGATGCCAGAAAAGCCTAAAATCCCTCAGACAACTCAAGACTTTTTTTTTTTGTCATTGTCTTGTATTTGCAAGCTAACTTGTACTTAATTCTTGTGTAAGCACTGTCATCTTTTAGTAGCAAAAATTTTGATACCTTTCTTGTGGGGAAAAAACAAAATCAGTATCTACCGTATCTTGGAAACAATGTAATTATAATGTGGTGTGTGTGGTGTGTGCGTGAGAATGGTTCAGTAGTTAATGCCAGCAGTCTTTTGCTTGAATGTTTAAAGATGCCTTCAATGTGATGCTGGCTGATAGGTGATTGCAGTTTTAAAATGTTATTTACTGTGCGAACTTGGATAACTAACATTCCATGATGTAGTTTGTTTCTGATGAGATGATTGTAGGTACACTTTTTCTCATTATCCAATCATCTGTAGGATATTGAGTTTTTTAAATGTGCCATTATCTATTTTGATTCTGTACTCATGTTCAAAATACAGTACAATATTTTACAATAGATTACGTTGTTTAAAAAAAGTAGATGTGTGCTTTCAGGTCGGAAAACTTTGTATAATAGCAAAAACAGATGCGTAGTAGCAACTGGCAGTAAAGCAGGATTCCATTATGTATATAACAAAGATTTAATGCATTTATAATGGGTTGTGTAGTTCATTTGCTCTTCCTTCTCCACACTATACTATGTGTTTTTAAGTGTCAGTGCCATCAAGTTTCTATTTGATTTAGTTTTAAATCTAAAAATGTAATTGATCCACAGGAGAATCATAATTTCTACAATATATATACAACCATACTATAATGAAAACTGGACAAAGAAGTATCTAAGTCATATATGTATCATTGCAGGGCTTTAAGCATGAAAATAATAGGGATTCTAAATATTTTGTATTTTGAAACTAAGAAAGTTGAGT
Source organism: Oceanodroma leucorhoa (assembly GCA_030449065.1). NCBI lineage: Eukaryota > Metazoa > Chordata > Aves > Procellariiformes > Oceanodroma > Oceanodroma leucorhoa. The sequence continues at coordinate 13,310,745 of JASVER010000003.1, read as the reverse complement.
TAATAACCTCATGTGTTTAAAAGTCTTACTTTCCCAATTTCAGGATAAAAAGCTGTAACAATTATTGAATGTTTCCAGGATGGTGAAATACAATGGACCTCTTGTGAGAAGGAAATTGATTGCAAAGGCACAAAATGTGAATTCTGCAAGAAAGCTATACAGTCACTTTTCATTGTAGTTTTGGTGGACTAGATAAGGCCTCATTGACTATACTATAATTTGCTCTCCTAAACACAAAGGCTTTTAAATCATATTTATATAAGTGGAGKTTTTTTATAACAAAACTGTCGCGCTTGTAAAATAAGTCTACATAAGTGTATAGGAGACGTGTAAACAGTTAATGAATTTAACAGTGGGGCTGGAAAAAGAACCATTAAAATCTGTGTTCAGCAAATAGAGAAAAGTTATTAGTCGTACTACCATGGATTCCGTTTTGAGACGTATATCACACTACTTCTGTACTTAGCATTTTGGGTCTTTACATTTGACATGTTTCACAAACTGTACTGTCTTCTTTTATGTGCAGTTTGCATGAGTAAATCATCAAAGAGAATAAAATCTATCTTTAAGTTATGTTCCTATTTTAATGAAATTATAATTGTTCTAAAAGGCAGCACTGTCTTCAGACTTATTTCTTCATCCTTGCAATTATCAGCATTTTTCTGGAAGTCTTTAATGTCAATTTAATGTTATCTAAATAAGAACACATATGTTTCCTTAGAAAATAAGCCAAATTCCATTGCTCTGCAGCCGAGTTCCAGCAGCTTCTGAGGAATCAGCCTTGGATCATTAGTTCCAGGAGCCCAAGGTAATCCGCAGATAAAGGAGTTCATAAACATAGCTTGGTGATCCCAGATGTTGCTCGGCCATGTCTGGTTGCCCTGAGTTCTACAGCAAAAGCGTTGTGTGTAATCAGAGTTTCCAGCTAACTTTTTCAGGTATCTTAATCTTATCGTAATATACATGAAGCTAGGAAATAACATCTATAGTCAGCTGAACTGCTCACAATTTTGTTGTGAAAGGTTGAGAAAAGATCATGCCCTCAGGTTTGATTTTTAGAATATTAAAAATGGTTTGGGCTTACTTATGAATGTTGGAAACATGATATACAGCGTGGCACGTCCTGTTACATCATMATTTGAAAAGTTCTTGACAGAACTCTTGATACAGAGGCTTTGGAGGGGAAAAAGAAAGGTAAAGTTGCWGTGTACTTGCATTTATTGCATGTTGACCAAAGGAAGTTAAATTTAAGCTGCACACAACTTTGAGCCCAATATGAGAATAATGCCCAAGGCCTCTGCTGCTTCATTATGTTCTTTTTCTGACTATAGGAGTTACACTTGTCACTCTGAGGAAAAAAACACGAAGGCGTATAACAGGGCAACTGTGGGGGGAACCAACCCACTTTTTATTGTCTACACTGTAAAAAGACCCGGTTTTATACCTAACTATCCAATCCAAGTAAGCTGCTTCTCTTTAAAATGCTAATAGAGGCTGGGCAAAGAAAGATACTACACTGATGGAACGAGATGACAGAAGTGTTGGATGAGTGGTGATTTCGGCTACCAGAATTACAGAATTAATTTGCTTAGACACAAACATTTTAATTGGTCATCATAAATGATAATGAGGAGAAAACATAGTGAAATTAAGTGCATCCTAATAAAGTGAGGTATGTTAAATTGCACTGAAGGAAACTTCAGCAGTGCTTCTTGATATGATTAATATACTCATGACAATGTGTCTAATGAAGGTTGTTTGCATTTGTATGCTGCCTGTTGCTTCCCTCAGTAGAGAAATAATTAGAACTGCACTCATTTACATTGCAGAACAGTGAGTCTGAGATTGGCTTACAGTAGTCTTTTCCTTTACATTTATTTTTAACCATTGTATCAACAGTAATACAGGTATGGTTTATTTAACCTGTGTCTTGTATAACACTGTGTAGGGTAGGTCCAGATGACAGTATCATAAAATAATTTGGATTTTCAAAGTTTTACGTTCTTTAACAGTAAATCTCCTGACCTTTTAATTTTAGGTTTTAATGTGACTTTTTTTTTTTTTTTTTCTTCATGGAACTTAAGATCGTGACCTTTCTTGTTCTTCACTTTCTTCCTTTTCAAAATATTTTTTCTTTCTATGTGATGAGCCCCTGAAAGTGCTTATATATTTAGTGTGGAATTTCTTCTTTTTGCATATTGCTTCCTCCTTGGTTGTGTTAGCTCTCTATAGCAAACTTTCATTTCAGGATGTTAGTAGTCAGGAAAGGAATTTCTGCACGCCGTGTGTCTTGTCTTCAGCTAAAATAGATAGGAGAAGCTTATGAAATCATGACACTGACATCTTCCTAGAACAAGATATATTACAAAATACATATTGAGTTCTGGAAGGACGTCCTGAATCCCCAGTATGGAATTCGTAGTGTTGCAGAAAATTTCATTGCAGATTCTCTGCACAACCAACGAGAGCAGGTTGTATGCTGATGGCTTCATAATTGTGCAAAGTGCAATTACCTTCAAAAAGAGTTTCTAACTTYCTAGGTGTGGGTTAGTTATAATCTGATTACATGGCTGTCAACAGAATAACAAGACACATAAGCCTGATCCAATTTGAGTAATTATTTTATTTTAAACCTTGCTCAAAGTCTCTATCCCTCGTCTATTACCATCATTATAAAATGATGTATGTTGTTCCAAGCACTTTTTTCCTATTCATTTTTGGGGAAGAGGAGGGAGGGGAAAGAAGATTCTTAAACTTTTAAATAAACTACCTAAACACAATTTAATCTGGGAAAGAATACTTAATCAGAAAAGTGTTGTGAAATCATTATGCAAGTATAATTATTATTTTTAATCCATAGGTAAAGAGACAGTACCTTAAACTGCGTAGACTGGAAATGGTAACAAGCRTAAAAGGTACAAAATAGCTTGAAGTAAAGAAAAGGCATCGTGCTTCTAGGAACTTTTGTTTGTTTGTTTTTAATACCGAGAGCAGAAACAAAATGGAGTAGGGAGTGGGCAGTATTTGTAACTGCTTTGGASAGCATGGCCTGGTGATACTCCAGCTTACAATGAACGGGCTTAAAGGATAGTACTCTGTGGCTTAGGGAGATCTGCCAGTGCGAGACTGAGAAGAGGAGCTTCAGGAATGAGCGTGCTCTCACACCGGTACCTTCGGAGGAACAGAACTGCAGGTAACCAGGTTTTCCTCGCCTAACGCTGGCCTAGGGCTAGCTTAGTACATCAAAGTACAAACACGAGCTATTACAATTCCATTTAATACCGTCTGTCCCCAGGTGGATTGAATGCAATGAATGCAAGTCTGACGGGTGTGTTTAGCTACCCRTAAGACAAAAGTTGAGGTCTATTTTTTTTCCCACTGCCTAAAAAGTCCTTGCTCTTGTTTTGCTGCAAGCTACTATTGGCATGGTACATAAATAGTATTTCCTTTCCTTTTAGCCGAATTACTTGTTCTAGACCGTTACAGAAGGCAAAATTACTGTCCTTGATAAATCACTGGACTGATGCATTTTAGAAACTGAATGATTTCGAAAAGCCTACTAATTTGTTTATGTTTAAAAATAAAATGGGAAATTACATCCACGTCTTACATCTGGGATTCTAATCAGGGGAAAAGGGAGACAAGTAAAGAGAGAACGAGCCCTCTGCTTTAGCAGCAAAATAAATTGCCTTTCTGAATAAATTAAGAAAATGAAATGGAGGCAAAAAAGTCCACACCATTTGCCAACTATTCCCTCTGGACAAGAAGGTGCTGTGTTTCACTGCTCCGTTATGCCAGCCCTTTTTTCTGACACGCTCACTGACACGAAGATGCATTCTGTGATGATCTGTTTCTTCACAATGTTTACAGTGATGTTAGGAATGTTTTGATCTCACATGAGCTAAGTAGCATAAACATYGTGTTATTCATGACTGCTGAGAAAGATACCCTTAAAGGTGATATAACCTATAGTACGGTCATTCCGGTTGTCTATAAAATGCCAACAAACTTTATAGTCAGCACGGTTATGAATTCAAAACAAGCAAAAGGCTAGTATTTCAGTTTTCTTGTGTTCTGTCCTCCCTTTCAGCAGAATTGCTTTAAAGGGCTAATGATTTTTGCTGGGAAAATAGATAATCCTTGTAAATGATGAACAGCTGCTGTGTATTTCACTGGATGAGAGGAACATTTTGAACACTTGATCATTTTGTTGAATATTTAATGAATCTCAAGCTAGTAAGTTTACAATTTATGACTTTTACATATGTGTGAATATATAAAAGATTTCTTTATGCTGTCTCTAACAGTTTACCCAAACTTTTTAGAGCTCTGATTCTAACAGGACATAACTCTTTTTTCTTTTATAAATTACGCAGCACTCTCTTGAATGCTGTGTAAGAAGGCTGCTGGCCATAGATCTTTGAGCTCTGTTTCCAGTCACCACACAACTGGAATATCATTTCTGAGTTGTCAGCGCAGTTGTATTTGTCATTTCTGCCTATCCTATGGCACAGCATCAGCTTCCTTGGGATGGAAACACGTTATACTGACTCGGATCCTTCCCTTCTACGGCCTCTTTAAATCATAAGTACCAGGTTGTTATAAACTCTGGCCTCTTCCTTGTTCCAAAGGTCTGGCAAAGTCATTTTGTTTCAGGAAAGAAATGCATGGTCTTTACCTGCTCTCGTAATTTCATGTCTAGTTTAGATTTTGTTGTTGTGGTTTTCACCTCTTGGATAAGGGCACACCCCCCCAGGTAACGTAACTGCCCTTTATAGTCCGCCAGGCACCCGGCCGTGTTCCTTCGGGTGCAGAAAATCCTGCTCGTCTTGTCTACCTAAGAAAATGTCACCACTTTGGCAGAGTTAGATTGTTATAAACACAAACTTTTAGAGAGTTTCAAGTATTGTTTTGACATGTCCATTGATTTATTTCAGTCTAGCTCATGTTGCTGGAGAATAGTATTAAGCTAAATAAAAAAAAAAAAAAAAAGTGCACATGTATTTACTAAACCAATACAAAGCCACATAAAATTTTGCAGTACACCATTTTTTAAAATATTTTACTTAAACCAAAGCAGCTTTCCTACAATGACAATTTTAAAGAAACTTGTGCCTGTTTTATGAAGAGGTGAAGATTAATTTCACTCTAGTGAAGTTAGATTCCTTCTGTAATGAGGCTTTCCCAAACAAGTATGAGCGCAGGATCTGATTTAGCCAGCTGCTAAACACCATCAATGCTTCTGTCAGTAAACATAATTTAGTCAAAGAAAACTTGAGTGATGCATAGACTTTCTGTGCATCATGATCCAGCGATTATCTCTCTTTTCTTCTTCTAACTCAATATTGCATTTCTCTCTAAGGCCCAAAGTTACTCCTCAGAAGTCACTGTCATACCTAGAGCCTTACAGTAGCTTAGTCTAAGCAGGGAAGTTTTTTCCTGAATATTTTCTCAATTTTACTCTTCAAGTGATCAGAAATCTGTGATATTAGTGTTTATGGGTTATTTGAATGCTGCCATAAGCCTCCACCCTGAAAGATTTTGATAACGTGTCTAATCTACCAAGAGCCATTMAGCCCCTCATCTGCAGCTAGCAGCAGTTACCGCTCCTGCTGCCGCTGGAGCTGAAGACCTGCTAAGAGCAAGGGACCTTGGTGCGAGACCTTGTACTTTAGATACATTGAGTATATATTAAAAAAAGCTTGAAAGTGAAGTATTTCTGAAGCATGTTGGTATGCAGTTTTATACTACACAAAAAACTTCATTGTTTTTCAAATAGCATACTTGGAATATCTTTTGGGTTCTGTTCTGGGGTTTTTCGATTATTTTTTGCTCTTTCAGAATTTCAGTGGGAAATGAAGTTATGTCAATATTATGATCGCTGCATTTTGCTGTGATGAACTKTTAAAACAGGCTGCTATATGCCCAGAGCCAGCAGTACATATGATGATCTAATGAAAAAAACTCATCATATTGTGTATATTTGCATACATGCAAAATTAAATCAAGTACATTTATTGAAGGTGTTTGACTTTCTGTAAGTAAGAGTTAACTGTACTCTAATCTCTTTTAAGGAAAAAGTTAATCGTTCACTTCTTGGTCTCCTGTTTTGCTGCAGAGTAAGGGAAATCTTCTTGCTTGGTTTTAATCCAGCATTGAGAGGCTTATGGACGTTAAACAAGCTACCTACATGTCACCCCAGGATGTGCCCAGTAGAACTTCATTGCACCTCTCGGTATGATACCTTGTACCCTGCAAAGATTAAGAATGGAAATGTCATCTTGTATATCACAGCTTGTACAAGCTGAAATTAAAATGAACCCCTGCAAAGTATAATATTCATAAGTGAATATATGGAATTATTATTTCATAATAATCAAATTGTAACAGCTCTTTTCCTGAACAGGAATTATTTATTGTAATGCAATCTGTATTAAAGCTTTATCCAAAAATAACACAGGAAATACTGTGTACAGTTACTGGAGCAAGGCATTTCTGGCAGATTTCCATGGCATGCTCAAAGTCTGTGAACTGGCCTACATTTGTCTTTCATTTAAAAATGTGGAAAAGATTTTTGGTAAGTGCTGACTACAGCTCAAACCCCTACCTACTAGGCAGAGAGTTGAAGAGAAGAGTCACAAGCTATAGTTAAATAAAGGGGATTTACAAATTCGCAAGAAAAAGTGTCTTTTGTTAGTGATGTCTTGCTTATACAAGACAATGGATAATAAATTATTAACCGAATGAGGTAAGTAATTCCATTTCCTGCTGTTTCCTGCTGTCTGTGACAAGTAATTCGAAACCTGGGAGGTTCTAATTTCTCAGGAACAAAATGCCATCTAGTGGTAACTGCTAAATATTCTGAGAAAATACATTCTTTATATTGTCATAAAGTTTTTATTTTTACTTTCCTGACATTCTACATTTTACAGCGCATTAAGCTCTTGAGAGAGAAAGGTAGAAAGGTTGGGGAAAGGTGCAGCTCCCCCCAGCCTGCGCCTGCAGCGGCCGCGCTGCCTGCTGCCCCGCTGCTTGAGAGCTCCCTCCCGTCCCCTGCGGCCAGCCTCGGGCAGGTAGTGGAGTTTTCCCCTGCTGGGGGTTGAATGAACTTTCAAACAGAGTTGGCAGGCTGCACCTTACTGTTACTTGATAATAAAATACAAAAATATTAATTTGGCCAGTGCTGTACAAGGAGAAGCTGAAAGCCACCTCTGCTTCACTGGCTGCTCATCTGTCTCTCTTCTGGTAGGAGGCTTTTCCCTCTGGTTTGTCATTCTCCAAGGAGAAAAGGGGAAGCCATTCCCTCTGCTCTTCTGATGAACTACCAGAGAACGGTAGGAGCCTCTTCACAGCACAATTTGCCTGCTCAACTCCTTAGAGAAGCACATCAGCTTTTAAAAAAATATCAAAATTAAGATTTGGCCTCTAGTATACACTCTTGAAAAAGTAACTGCCATAAACTAGCTTCTAGAGTTGAATAACCGACGTTGCTTGTACAGCAAAACCAAATATTTAAAAAAAAAAACCACATGGAAACTATATTTAAATGCATTCATCAATGTAAACTGGGGGTAGGAGACAGCAGTCACACCCTGCATGTCATCTGAGCCCACTGACAGAGATACTCCCGCTCCATAAACAGAGCTGGCTGAAGAGAGCTCTGCAGTGTTTCATCTTTCTATGGTTTTGCACTCCATTGTGATAGGGGTTTTGCCGTTGTTGTTTATGGGTCTGCTTTTTCCATGCACTATTTGAATTTTACCCTGTTCCATTGCAAGGTGCTCACAGCAGCAGTCGCCAGGGCTGTAATTAGACCGAGGGTCTCTGATAGGTATTCTGYGGGCTGGTGCAGAAATCTAATCTGCCCTGCTGACGTTATTGTAGAAGTTGATGAAGATGGCATGACATCTGTTTGATGGGCTGTGAAGGAGTTTGTGGATGGATAAAGAAATCCTTCATTTTGGTTCTTGTTTTGTGTGATATTTGAAGTAAACTGCAGCAGACTGAAGAGTCTGATTAACAAGGACACTCGCAGCACAGCTCACCAAGAGGGTCATTTGAGAGTTGACACTGCCGTGGGCTCACTGCCCTTGCTTGATGCCAGCACTGGCACTCCTGCACCCCTCTGCCCCCCGAGGAAGCTGCTGGCTGTCGCCCTCGGCCACGGCATCGGGCAACGACCAGAGCAGCTGCAAAGAAAGGGGATGGAGCAGAAACAGGACTAGAGCAGCACTGCTTTAAGTGGGAGGAAATTGTCATGGAAGCGCGTTTCGGTAGACAGAAGAGGAAGAGTTTGGGGAGTGTTGGCAAATGCAGTCTGAAAAGTGTCAGGAAATCTGTCTTGTTTGTCCTAGCTAAAAATACATGAGGAAATCCCTAGATCTGGGACAATTTCTTAAAGCTAGAAYAGTGGCTTTCGCTGAGTAACAACGGTGGTCTTGCAGGTGTTGTGGCTGCATCTGCCCTTCACTCTCAAGTTTTCAGAGCAGCGGGATGCTTTGAAGACGATATGATTCTTCACAGGCAGAAGGAAGGTGTTCTGTTGTGCACACAGGAAAGAAAAGAAATCTTAAGCGCAAATGGCCATGCAATCAAACCTTGAAATAAAGGGGAAAGAATAGTGAAAGCAAGCTGATTAGTAATGATCCATCTGAACTTTGCATCTTTGTTTTCTGAAGMTATCAAGCTAAATACAAATGTAAGTGAATCGGTATATAGTGCCTACACAATGTTTTTCATTCCTTCAGAGAAGTGGACAGAGCATTGGCAATGTTATTTTTAATGTTTTTTTGTCTTTATACGGGTAATGATTATATGCTATAAAGAGGAAATAAATGTTAATGCTGTATAACATGATAATCTGGATTAATGATTTTGATTTTGACACTCTCAGAGAATAAACTAATTGGCTTTCTTTGTCCCATGTTCCCTTAAAACAATTTAAGACACATTCTTCTTAAAAATATGTCCATCTGAGAGCAGAAAGGAGAGCAGTTGTCCCTTGGTGGACCAAAGAAGCTGTTTTCTAAGAACAAGCAGCAAATTGGCAGCTGAGACTTTGCTGCAACCAACACTGAAGTGGTGAGGGCCTCGGTCCCCCTGCTCATGCACTAYGGCACAGCATTTGCCCAAGAGCTTTGTTTGGTTGCATCTTTTCAACACATATTTCTTTGACTTACTGGGGTTTAAGAAAAAAAAAAAAAGCTCTCTGGAAATTGTTCCTCTTATCAGCGACTCACTGCTGTAGATAAACTCTGAATTCTGAAGTCATTGTATTTGCACAGGCTGAAAGAATTGGTATCACATCTCTACTGCATGTAGAAAACCACTAGGAACTGAATGTTGGAAGGGCTAAACCAGGAATTAGTTTCCTATATAACTGTTTGATTGGGGATCGCGTGAATTTACAATTGAATATGTGAGGTTGAATTCCAGATCTGAGGTTGGTGCTGTGATGTGCAAGTCAGATTGCAAGATCAGTTGTGTGATCTCTGACGTTGTTTAAAAAAAACCTGCTGCGTGTACAGCTGACAAGTCACCAAGTGTTAGTAATGGTCTCTGGCATTGCCAATTTAGGACCTGGCTATCTGCTAACTTAATTTTGCTTTGTTGAAGGGCTTTCCACGTCTTGGTTAACAATAAGCAAAATGTGCACAACCATGGGATGTAATTATTTTATTATTAAAGGAAGGGGAAATAACAATTTTTTTCCTCCCTTTTCCCTCCCCTCCTCCCCCCGAAAAAACAGTGACATCAAGTACAGAAAGGCAAAATTTCTCTCTGTGGGGACCACATAATAAATTATGCTTTTTGGCACAGATAAAAGGGCTCAGAAGGGATCAGATTTTTTGATCCTTTCATAAGGATCAGATTTTGTCCTTTCATAAGGAATCTTATTGTTGTAAATTTACAGTTCACTAAAACTATTGTGAGACTGGCAGATCAATTAATGAATAGTGAAAATCTCAAATCCTAATTAAATCCCACTATTACTTCCAGGATTGGTTTATCTCCTCTCTAGGAATACTTGATTTAAACAGCTTGTTTAACAGGAAAAGCTATTGATCCCTTCAATAACACTTTAGAATCATTAAGAGGAAAAACTTTAATCTCCTTCAGCTCTTTGAAGTTGCTTTGGTTAATGTCACCTCCCTGCAATCCTAAAGAGCTAATGCTAGTCTTGAAAGGTATTTCCAACGTTATTCGATGCGGCTTTTTGTGCCCTGCTGCCATTACCTGCCTGCTTGCAGAGTTAGCTGTGGTAAGTGCAGTACAGCGGAAAGGTACCACTAGTACATGTGCTTGCTCAGTTTGGAAGGTTTTATATTCTCCTTCAAAAGTCTCCCTGGTGGAAGAAAACACACCTCTTGTAGAGATTTGCTGAACTGCAAATTAGTTATCCAGTGCTTTTGCTATGTCAACACTTTGAGACCTGGACTTAAAAGCATCTTCAGGTCATTAAAGTTAATTCTACAAAGGCACTTGATAACTCGATTGCGTGTGTCTATATAGCAAGAAATTTTCAGAACATTTCCAAAGTTCACTTCTTATTCATATAGTCCGTTTTTGAAACTATCACATAAAATTCAACTTCAAATTTGACATAGTTTCCCTTACCAGGGCCCATACACCCTTGTTCATATAAAGCACATAATTGAGCTTTAAAATACCCTTAAATGTTTCATGTGCTCTAAAACTTGGACATTCTTTCAAAGAACCCTAAGTATCCTAGAAGATGCAACTCTGAGAAGCAAGTTGCGTGGGATAACTAATACCATCCTTAAAAACGTTCTTTTTGGATGGCTTCAGTAACATGTACATTGGCTTCTTTAAGAATGCAGAAATCACTTTGAGGTCTCTGGTATTAGAAAATCAAATAATTGCACGAAGAGCGTGTAGGTCCTATATAGCACTTCAGAATTACAGGTTTGGGTTGCTTATGAGAAGGTTTAATTTCTTTAGCAATTCTTCAAAGCCATCCAGTGGATCTAGAAGTCTCAACTGATTGCATGAAGATCCACTGCCAATTCTGTGGCATAGCTTATGGCTTCAAGTAGGAGACCATCCGCTCAGGGTTGAAGACATTTTGAAAGTCAGGACTAGAAGTATCTTGCAGATTTTTATTTTTTTTTTTGCTGGCTAGCTTGTTCTTAGTTTTTAGTGTTTATAGATAAAATTATACTCATTACAGTTTATTCCTAAGACTATTTTGTCAATGGCTTGCCTTCTGGTTTTTTTACTTGCAATTTCCAAATTTTTTCAAATATATACAAGCACTACTTCAACTAATGCCTTAATATGTATTTCTAAGCATGGTATAAGAAGGAAATATTATGAAAGTTAAATAGAAGCTATAAGCTGCATTTTACAGCCAGTATAAACACACTTGGGTGTTTTATAGCCATCAGTATTATCTCCTTTGACACTTGAGGCTTGTCCCTAGGAGACAGAAAGCAGAAACTTCCTGGAATTTCTTCAATTAGCCTGTTCATTTCACTTAATAAAACAAGCAATCAAAACCATATTGTGTTTCCTATGCAGGACTCTTAAAAATGTAACTTAGTCTATGTAGCTCTTACATCTGAGCAAAAGTGCAAGCAATTTTGAAATTTCCTAATATTTTAATARTTTTATTAATAACTGATCTCGCATTAGAAGTCTGTGCTGATGGGATATGCTAGTAAGTGTGCATATGAGCAATAAGAAAGCTCATAAAAAGTCTGGTGTTAAAGTATATTCAGACCAGCTGCACATAAAAACGCCCTTTTGCAGTTATAAATAGTTTAGTCACTTGCCTATTTTGATATTGCTTGCTCTAAACATCACCTGGAACCTGTTGCGAGATGAAAGCTCCGAGTGTCCACATAAACCCCAACACGCTGAGTGACCACAATCCACGGTGAGCATTAGGATGACCAGCACCCTGTTTGCGTGCTTGCACCTTCAGGAAGCTCACACCCTAATGGAAGGTAAGGCTCACTTGGTTTTGGTCAAATCTAGCAATTTATGTGATAATGATTATGAAAGAAATTTGGGTAGCTCTGGATTTTCCCTTTCTATATAGAACACTTCATTTTTTAATGGTTTTCCAGCCTCTGTCCTTAGACATGTGGGAGACAGGAAGACTAGTCCTTCCTTGGCACAACTGTCGTGCTGGAAGTACCCGTAAATTTGTCTTTGAAAGTATTAGAGGAGTTCATCAATGTTTATTAAATAAATAATAAGGTAAAAGTGAAACCTTGGAAGAAAATAGGAATGGGGTAGCTCTTGACATGAAAGACAGGGCAGGATACCTGTCAAAGAACCTGAAAGTAGCCACCTAATTCAGAGGAAAAGAAGGTGCACTGTAGATGTACCTAGCCCAGCATTTTCCATTCTCCAGCCTACTTATGTCAGCAGTGTTAGAGCAGAGATGTGACTGAGCAGGGCAGCGGTAGATGTTCTTGGAAAGTGCTGCTGATTTTACCTGTCACATGGGAAAAGCTGGCTATGAAGAGTAGCTCAGGTGCAGGTTTTCTTTTTAATGGAAATTACATCAAAGATTAAGATCATATGATTTTGCCAAGATACATAGATAGCATCTACTATATCCTAACCGTAGTACCTGTTCATGATGTCTCATCACATTCATGCACAAGTCTTGGAAATCCAATTCAGTGGGAACCATAATGTAAAAGTCCTTAAGAATTATTTTGGAAAGGACTTTGTTCAGGAAGCATAGGCAAGAGTGAGCTTTTTTCCTTTGATGCAGTTTCATTCAAAGATGGCATAATGTCTCATAACATCAGTATAAACACAGCAAATTGTTTAGACATTAAGCAAACAGCTTTAGTTTAGTTTTAAAACTAAGATTGTGCTCCTGTGCTGCTTCCCCTTAGATCTTGTGGCATTCACTTCTAGTATAACCAGAAAAAAATCTCTCTCCAAAGCGTGTTGTTGTCACCTATGTCTGCTAAACATTTTTTCATGACCCAGAGAGCCAAAAGCAGGCATGTTAAGCCCATTTTTCATTTCATTGATGTACATCACCTACTGTGTACTAAACTGCTCTAAGTTGTTACAGGATATAGTGCAATTCCTATTGATCAGGATAGGATGCCAAATGTGAGTTTATAATGTGGTAGCTGTGATTTAAAACAAAAGGTATGGTGGATATGTTACACATAACTTGCTTTCTTTGGCAATGATCATAAAATTCAACATGCAAGTTCCTCCTAGTAACTGTTACTTTGCTAGTCTGTACCCTGTAGATAAAAGAAAAAAAATTTAATTACTACCAAAATCTACAGACCAGCATAGATCCCAGTAAAACACTGACTATGTCTGGTTTGCAAAGGTTGCTTATAGCTGCTGTACTTGATGCAGGGATTCTGTCTCCCTCTATRCCTGTACAGTGTTGTGTTTGAACAATGCCTGTGTTTGAATGACTCTGCCATTAATAATGAACAACAACAGTGTCCAAAAGATAAGCTCAAATGCCAGTTCTCTCACCAAAGGGAAAAAGATTATCCAAAATGCTGGTAATGTGCAATGACAATTATGGGTTTGGCGATAGGCTTGATGTTATGTTCAAATAGCTGTCATCTATATAAACATTAATTTTAACTAGCAAGCTTGGTAGTCAGTCTTCAAACTTCTTATTGATTACTTTTAAATTAGATAGAACAATTGAATTTATCTTACTGAACAAGAGATAGAAATCTGCCTTGCCATTTTCCAAGGAGTAAATGTTCCGTTGCAAATACTGTGAACTCCGAATCTGCTCAGTAAGGCAGCCCTTGGCCRCCTCCCCCCTGCCCCACAAACTCCCAGCAATTACGCATTAGAAGCTAAATTAAATTCTGCATGTGACAAGGCTTCTACAGTGCTGTTCTCCTGCTGTCAGGGGGGTCTGCTGCAGGAAGACACTAACTGTGACAAGATGCTACCCCTATTCATCAGGTAACATCTCACCGTGTCTACACTTTTACTGCTTCCCATTAATACAGGACAGCTTTAATTTATGGAGTTTTTTTCTTCACACAACGTTATATTTACTAGCTGGGAACCTTTCTTTACAGTTGTRTATAAATCTTTAAATGTCAGTGATTAATTTTAAAATCTCATTTATCACTATATGATTAGTGAATTAGTTAAGGTTTGAAGAAAAAATGTCTGGTAATTAGAAGCAATTTTGTACCAGACCCTCAGACAAGGTGATGGATCAAAGAAAGGCCACTGTGGAACATGGACCATTGCTCCCGCAGTGCTCAGCACCAAGAGCGAGGGCGCAACAGGAGAGAGGCCAAAATAAAAAAAACCCTAAACACTGGAAACCAACCCCAAATCCCAGTAATGAAATTTTACGTGAGGAATGAAGCAGTAGTAACTGACCGTAGTATTTAAAGAGCCTTGAGGCTTGGGAGACGAGGCAAGAAGCCTACTGAAGGACAACGAGCAGGCCAGAAAATAGCATGTTATGTATACATTTCTCTTCTGGAGACTTTATTCTTGAGGTACGCTTTGTAAATACACCCGCAAATATTCCTACCAGGTGGCAAGTATAATAGTGCTTTTTCTACAGAATGTGATGCTAACAAACCAATTTTGAAAAGRAGGGCTTTTCGAGGGCTAAAGATCCAGAAGAATGAGACACCARGCTCATCCTTGCTGCCATTTAAATCAAGGTTGTGCAAAACGGAGTCCTCTTTTGTGCTCTCCCCTGCAAAAGAACAAACGTATGAGCTGGGGTCTCTCTGAAGGAACAGCCCCTCTGGCTGAACAGGGCCAGGCTGGGGCTTTGTGCTCRCGGCTCGAGCGGAGCATCCGCGTTTCCTCCCCTCGCCCCTGCGCAAGGCGAGGGAGGGTTAGCGCTTGGTAGGCTCCAGCTCTCTTCTAACGAAATTCCCAGAGTTGTAGTTAAATCATTGTTATTGCTGGTGCGCTAAGATGTGCTGGCCTGATAAGGCATTATGTAATTTTAAGATAATGCTGTTGTTAAACAGAAGTCGCCATGAGGATTTCAGGTCCCTTYGAAAAGCAGGGTGTGGGGGAAGGGACCTTCACCTAGTGAACTTTGGGCTAATTTTTTTTCTGATTTGCACCTTTGATTTCTTCCTGCTGTGTCGAGGCTGTCAGCCTTTGTAAAAGCCAGAGTTGCCGTCGGGTAAGGTGGTACATACCGTGTATGGCCACTCTCCTTGCTACCCCCAGCACATTTCTTGTGCCAACACCTGCGAGGGCCGGCCCAGAGCTCTGGGTATGAGCCTGCCCGTGACGTCCTTCCCAAAGCTGCTGCTGTTCTCTGCAGGCTGCTGGCGCCGGGGCCAAAACATCCTCCCAAACCAAGCAACTAATCTAATCAGAAATAATGACTGAGCTCCATTTATTTTGAAAACAGATCAGCTGCAGAACTCTTCCTGGCACAGTAAAATATGACTCYAGTAACCAACTGTGAAATGACCAACACACTTCCCTAGGTTTTAGCCATAACTGCATTAATAGCAAAGGCATTATTAGGCAATTGAAATGACTAATCAAATTACTCAGACTGATCMTAACAACTGTAGTAGCGATAATGCCTATTACGAAAAATAGTGTTACCCTCTCTGGTCAGGAAAACATTTCTAATGTAAACACRCAGTTCAGTAGGTAGCAATAAAGATTTTGGAGTAGTGGAAGAGTAAAAGCTGACTATTTAATTGAAGGAAGTTGGAGTGAAAGCTTGGGATTTAATTCCAGGAAATGTAAGAGAAAAAAAATCTACAGAATTTGAAGTATGAAGATCCAACTTATTTCCAAAAAGCAAAGCAAAACACACTGTGCACACAAAGGTCAAATCATGTAGGCAGAATGGCAAAGATTTTTTTGTGTTGCTTTTTTCCAAACCATCTTTCATCTCTCTTTAACCTTCTTTTAGCCCTGCAATTAAAATATTATTTCTCAGTAGTCCAGCTGCTTAATAAACTTTATACATGCAAAATGAAAATGTTTTGTGAAATCAGGTCCATCATGCTAGAATTCATTTGGGAAGGAATAAAATGAAGGAAATGATAACTCTGGGATAAAATATTTGGGGGGTGCTTTTTGATTGTTTGTTTGTTTTTTTAACTTTGCACAGTAAGCAAAATATATCAACATAAAAACCTATGTTTTGAAATATTTGGCAGACATAACAAACCCCCATGTTTTTCTTGTTGTATTAAACAAGACTTAAAGATACTGAAAACTTTCCCACACAATCTTTCCCTTTTGTTCTCTACAAAAAGATTGGGTAGAATTCAGAGTATGAAAACCTGTGTGCAGCTAACGACATAAACCACCCATTTTTCAGACAGACCTTTATGTTTCAGCTGCCTTGTTGAAAGAAAATGTATTTTATCTACTTKCTGACCCTGAGCTACATTCACACAACTGGAACTATCAATTGCAGCGGCTGTAGATGCAGCCTACGTACATGTTCTTCCTCCTTCAGACTGTCCTACGGCAAAAACCTTGTCCTGAACGCGTGCCTCCCACTGCACGCCCGCTGTGGTAGCCGCCCCAGTGCCCCAAGCAAAGGTGAGACAGGCTGCGTGATGCTCATTAAAACACCTGCACGATCTGCTTGCCCTGGCTGATGTCTCCCTCCGAAGCAACGGCTGAAGGTTGTGGATGTGCACAGCTGTAATGCATTAAATTTGAGTAAACAATTTGTGTCAATCGTGCTCAGGCTGGATTTGAATTCTTGGCACACACAGCTTGCATCTGAGAGGCAAAGCAATACTTGCAAGTGAGAAAATACTGTATCACTAAACAAGGCTGGTCCGATTGTCCTATATATGGTGGGGAAGATCTGCTGAGTACTAACTAAACKCTGTTTTAAATATCTGTTTTCAGGTTAAAAATGCAAACTGTGTAAATGAGTTACACCGGGCACGATGCTGACTTTTCAAATTAAATGCTTTTAACTCTGAAATTTACAGTCCTGGACACTRAAAAATGATGGCAGCTGGGCTGGCTGAAATTTCTCGCACCAAAACATTTTGAGGGGAATTCCACAGTTTTGCTCTCTTCATGCTTGCTGGCATTTGAGTGGAAATTTTCACGTCGCTTTAAAAAAGTCATGTTTCTCACAAGACCCTTGGTTCTCCTCCCGCACCAGGTAGGCGCAGCCCCGCCAAGGCTGAATAGGCACAGGCCGACCCTGCTGGGCCGCTCCCCGGGGCCGAGGCAGCCCGGTACCCCGAGGCTGGTTTCCACAGAGAACGTCCTCGGCGGAGAGTCGTCGTCCGGGACGGCCCCAGCGGGTGCCCGAGGGACGAGCCGGGCGCGGCCGGTGCCACGTACGTGTGAGGGGATGGGGGCCAGGGCCGCCGTCCCCTCCCGCGGCCGGGGGAGCCCCGCTGGCCGCCCCGCGTGAGGGGACGGCGCTTCCCTTTGTGCCCCGGCTGGCGGCGGGCCGGCCCGCGTTGCCATGGGAACCGTCCCGCCGGCTGCGGCGGGAGGAAGGCGGGTCGTGTGGCGGCGCAAGATGGCTCCCCGAGGCGGCGGGCCGCAGCGTGAGCGCGGGCGGGAGGGGCGGGCGCGGGGAGCTCCCCGCCGCTGCCGCGCGCCCCCGGCCGTCGTGTGTCCCTTCCCCCCCCCGCGGGCCCTGCCCCCCCCTCCGCCGCGGGCTGCGGCCGCCCCGCTCCGCTCCGCCCCGCGGCAGCAAGTGGCAGCGGCGGCCGGTGCCGCGGGGCGCCCTGACAGCCCCGCGCCCAACTTGTGTTGCAGGTGCGCCCCGCCGCTGATGCGAGAGCTGCCGCGCCAATGCCAGCCCCGCGCCGCCCGGCCAGCCCCCGCCGCCCCCCGGGCCCGCCCCGCCGCCGCCGCCGCGATGGCTCTGACCTTGTTCGGTGAGTAACCGCCGCCTCAGCCCGGCGGGCGCGGGGCTGCCGGCCCCCATTGTCTGCCGCACGGCAGCGCCTGGGCGTGGGCGCCGGCCCGGAGGGCTGCCGGAGGCCGGGGCCCGCTGCACCGCTCCACGCCCGGGGCTGGCTGTGGAGAACAACGCGCCCCGGGGGCARCCCCCGGTGCCGACCGCGGCGTGGGCTCGGGCTGCGAGCCGGCTGTGGGGCGCGACAGACAGATAAAAGTTACGGTGCCTCCGCAAGCCCCCCGGTCGCCTGAGGAGCTGCGCGGCGAAACCGCGGGCTGGCTGAGGAGGGACCCCCGCTCTCCTGGGAGCGTCGGGGTACGGGGCTTAATTGCCCGTAACGATCAGATGCGTTTCTGTAATTGTGTTTAATAGCACAGAGTCAGGAAAGGACGGTTTCAGGAGGTAGTGAGTGTTGCTGTGGTTGGCTTCACAGCCTGAGACAGCRCAGTGGGAACCAGCGAGTGAAAACTGTAGTTTTAACTGTTGAACATGTGGGTTCTCTTAAGTAAGGTTATTAAGCTTGCTTGTGCTTAATACGCTTAATTTTACGGGGGTAAGGGGGGGGGGAAGCTGCAAACTGCTTCTAGCAACATTAGGTAAATGCAACAATGCAAAGGAAAACAGAAATTAGCATGACTAACATCAGTACCGAATTAACAGGATCATCGGGATACTCTTTCTCATAAGAAGCTCGTGCACCAGAAGTGATTTCTAGTGAATGGGTTTAAGTGATGATATGAAGTCTGTTCGTAGTGTTTAGACTGTGGATTTTACTTCCTGTGTAAACAAATGACTTGCTTTCATTCATCTCATGATTCTTGGGCTGGTACAATTTCTTAGAAGAATAAAAATGGTTTCATGGGTGTTCTTAAAATTTGACACCTGTTATATTATTGTGGCATATTAAGCCTCATCTAGAAACAAGTTTAGCACGTGTTGCAAGATAGTTCTCCGTAGATAAAATCTATGCGGTATTGGATTTAGCTACAGTGCTGTCACTCATATTTCCTGCCTGAGTTTTTCAGGATGCAAAAGGTGGTAAATCATAGTTCATGGTGGAGTAAACTGTCTCCGTCATTATAGGCCTGATCTTGTTACTGAGTTCACGTGAGGCMCCGGGCTTCTGGAGGAGTCGGTGCAGATACGGAGGCATATTGTCGGTTGCAGGGTGGGCATCAAGCTCTTTGACTTCCAAGCACAAGTGAACGTAAAAAGTGCTCAAATGGCAGGTTGGCTTTTGTAAAATAGCCTATTGTGCATATTACATTGTATCATTGTAACTTCAGCGTGTTAAGAAAAGGTGTAGGTTGTTACACAGGCRCTCGAGGTAAATATTGTAGTTGTCCCTAACGAAAAATCAAATTTTTAGGCTATTGAAAATACGCACTTTTTCCATGGTGAGTAGTCAATATGTCATTACAATCTTTGGCTGCAAAAATTAAGAATATTTTAATTTCAGCTTTAAAATAAAGCATTCCTAGATCAGGTACCTGTTTTTTTAAGCTTACCTGATTCTTTTATAATTTGCATATATTTTATCTACTTAATGACATTTTTCTATTAGTATAAATTTGCATTACAAAGCAAACTGAATTAGTTGTTTTTGTGTGCTATCATGTTTGTTGTTAGAGTAAATGACATTGATGCATGTAAAAGATAATGAGCAAAGAGAAGATAGAGTGGGGTACCCTGCTGTGTGTAGATTTTAAACAATATCTTGCCAAGGGTAAAACCTCAAGATTTCACCCTTTTAAGAAAACACGAAGTGATAAAACAATGTATCAAAGAAGGCTAATGTGTATCAACAAATGAATGTTGTGCCTTTCATAAATGCAAAAGCTTTACAGTATGCCTTAAACTATGAATGCAAGAGTGTGAGTGTGAGTTGTGTAAGTGCAGAAAATGTGCAATATCTTTGCAGATGAGGTTGTGATTAACTTATGGTTGAGTTAGCACAGCTTACGGTGTTGCTGTGTGTCCTCTGAGCTGAGGTAGCTTGCCACATTTTGTCTCTTAGCACATAGCAAACACAGACCACAACATGCTTGCTTTGAACTTCAAGAACAGCATTCAGCCTTTATCTTGAATTTTGGCTGCCTGTGGTAGTTGCATTCCCAGTTACTGCACCACAGCTGACCCTTAGTAACTCATTGAAAATATAACTCATGAAAGAGTTTTAATTTGTTTCTATGTAAGCCCCTACCAAAGCAACATCAGCAAATCTGGGCAAAGGCAGAATAAATGTGCCTGAATTAATGTATCTGTTTTGAGGGATTAAGCAGCAATAATTTTACTATTTTAAATTCATACCTATCTTATACCAGTAGAACTGTCCTGAGCAAACAGGTCCTGAGGGAGGTGTTTGCTTTGTTTCTGCTCATTCACATAAATTCTAGGCTCAATATTGCATTTTTTTCTTTCTAACCCATAATGGTATATCACACTGAACTAAATTTCACACATTCTAGGGCTGCTTCTAATAGGATGTGCTACAAAGCATGTAAAAGTTGAGATAAATTGCCATGTCAGCTTGGGCGGGAAAATCCACCAGGTTTGCCGGGTCCCTTTCAATGAATGTGTGTATGTGTGTAAGCACAGCAAGAGAGGGGAGAGGGATGCAAAATGTCATAACATGCTTTCTCCACGCTATTGGTACTATTTTATGGCTATTTCGGTGCATAGTCCAAAGACAGTACTAAAAGGGGCAGGACTAGAGAGCAGKGTGACATTGTTGTGGATTCTGGATTAAAACGGACATGTGATTATCAAGCAGTTGAAAGGTCAGGTATGCCTTATTTCTTCTACTTGGCAGAGTGGTTGGGTTTCCCGTTCCTGTTGGAGGTTGCCCTTTGCTGCTGTCCTCAGAGCAGCACCACATAGCTGCCAGAGCACTAACTGCAGTTTGCAACTTTGAGGTGGCACCTTGAGACTCTTTGGAAAGTTGGTTGGAGAAAAGAGCTTCTGGTGTATATCAGCAGCATTTTTCTGCTACAGTAAAAGGCTGTTACCCTTGGGCTATATGTGCCTCTTAACTTCTTATTCCTTTTCAGTTACAGCTTATTGTCCAGGTAATGATGCAACATTAAAGCACAAAGAAGGAAAATGTTAAGACTCTTCACTTTCTCAGTCTTGGTTATTTTAAAATTCTTTTCTTCATCTTGTCATATTCTCCCAGTCATGACCTTCCAAGGTATCCTGTGCTGACTGTTGGTTGTATGGAAGGTGGTAGGGAGCTGCCCATGTTCCCACAGCGCGGTGGTACAGCTGATGAGTCCATGTGTGGTGTGGGTTATGAGGGAGAGGGGGTCAACTGCTCCACAGAGATGGAGAGGAAGAGCAGCCCCTGTTGGAAGCAATCAGAGATGGGAGAGCATGGCAGTTGTTGGCTGAAAACATACCTCTGTTAACTATCAATCAACCACAYTGGCTACTTCAGGCAAAAGTGTCATCCCAACAGGGTTCATAGTTACAGAGAGTTATGGTGGCAGAAATGGCCTGTTGTGACCATAGGTGGTCACCCATATGTGACGTGGCTTTTTGTGATACCAGTAGGAGTAGGGTAGCTGCCCAGGGAAGTAGTGGAGTCACCATCCCTGGAGGCGTTCAAAAAACGTGTGGATGTGGCGTTTCGGGACATGGTTTAGTGGGCATGGGTGCTGGGCTGATGGTTGAACTCGATGATCTTAAAGGTCTTTTCCAACCTTAATGATTCTATGATTCYATGATTCACCAGTACATCGTTTGTGTTCTAGTGGCCAGGCACATAGAGTGCAGGTTTGATCTAACAGAGGAAAGCAGATCCTGTACTAGGACTGCATCAGCAGAAGACTGGAAGACAGTCGATATACCTGAGAAGTGGAAAAAAAAAAATGCTGCCTGATCCTGTTGTTTGTTGCAAATAATAGATGTGATGAATTTGATATCCATATTCATGAATTGCCTGCCAAGAATTGGCAGGGATTTTAAAAACATCTTTGTCCACAAAATAGTGCAGACTTTCACACCTGGTGTGTCTAAATGTCTGGAACTTGAGTAGATGTCCAATTCTAGTGCTGTTTTTCATCCTACAGCAGATTCAYGTTCCCTTACAAAAGGTTGTGGTGATTGCAGGTGTAGCCTCTTTTTTCTCTCTGACCATTTCTTTCTGCCTGCTGCAGCAGCTGGAATGGCATATAAGCTGGTGTCTTTCTCGGCTGTTTCAGCACAAAGTCCAGTGGCTTCACGCGCAGCCTTCGTGGAGCTGGGCTGAAGCCACTTGCCCGATTTAGCAGGGAAGCAGCTAAAGGATACCCACGGGTTCTGCTCTGCTGAATCCCTGCAAGCGGTAGCAGCTTCATACAGACAGGAAGAGCAATCAGTTATGTTTCTATGGCTAGACTTTCTAGATCCCATCTGTTAATACCCTAAGCTGTGAGATCTCACAGTGACACGGCTGAGGTGTGTGGTGTCATTCCACTTGGATGACTCAAGTATGGGAAAGATAACAAACAATGTAGAGGAAAAAGGAGGGGGAGTGTTAAGTTATCCCATTGCTACCGCTGTTTGCTTGTGTCTTTGAATGTCCTGAGAAGTGTTTAAAGAAAGTCCGCGTTGTACTTTGAAAGAAAAATAGTTTTATGTTATGTTTTAGTGCTTATCAGTTGTCCTTATATTTTATGAATTCCCTTTCTGTTCATTTGTTTGCTCATCAACTCTCTTGTGTGAACAAAGGAAGACGTATCAAAACGTCCAGGAGAGATCTTCAGGGACATATTTGTCGTTAGTTATTCATGCTCTTGCCTTCTTGCTCAGAGCCTGCCAATGGATGAAAACTCACCCTCCTGAATATTGGCGGATAAGAAATGAGAAGTGAAGCAATTCCCTTTTAATCTTTGCAGTGCTTGCACTCTGATGAGTGGCTGCAGATGAATGGGATTAGAGACAGAGCTGTAGTCAGCATGACAGATACGGTTATTTAAGGAGATGATGAACAAGGGCAGTTTTTAGAGAAATTTATAAGGAAAATATCAGATGAAAAGAAACAAGCAATACATTGCTACGGTCGGGAAGGGTAGGGGCAAAGAAACCAATTATACCTCCATTTTCGGTGTCTCTTTCAGTCTCTCACACATACATTGTTGAAAGAGCACGCAAATACTAATTTGCCCACTTAACAGAATTCCTTTCCACAGCTGCGAGCTCTGGTGTCGTAATGCACAGAAGTAATTTTCTATTAATCTATCTACTACTATGGGTATGAGGCAAACCGTTTGAAATAAGTTCTTCCATACTTGAAATGCTAATTAACAGATTACTATTTTAGGTTCTATGCATCTGTGATTACTGTTCTCCATGCAAACCATACTTACTGTCTTGCGGCTGCTTCAAAAAGTAGGGTATGCTTATGTTGGTATAAAAGCGTATTTTCTGATGTGACTATCTTAAAGATATTGTAGAGAAATTAAATCAATTCATTGTTCCCTAAATAAATGTTTTGCTTGCTTAGGGGAGGCTTTTAAATTTTACACTGCTTGGTTAGCTTAGTCACAGGAACATAGAAAGTAAATGTTCCTCTAAAAAATGGCTCACAACAGGTAATGCCTGTGGATTCTCTGCAGAATAGGAAATACTCAAAAATTAATCTGCTTATTTCTTATGTGCAGAGCCTTCTAAGAATAGGAGGTAAACAGATCACCTACAATTCAAGTTGTTCTCCTCTGAATTTTTATACGTGGCCCTGAACTACACTTAAAACTTGTGGCTAGCTGTGATGGTAAAAGTTTACTGGCAGAGCCCCTTAACTAAAGAGTCAGTTTGTGCCAGAAAATTGTTCRCTGAATCTGTTCCTTAATTGAAGTAGGTAATGGAAGTTTGTACAAGGAATTGGGGCATTTATAGTAGGGCTTTTTTTGCTACAGGGAACATAAATATGGAGTGCTGTAGGAATGGTATCCATCACTGGTGCTTCTAGGCCAAGAAAAATGCATAAAGAACTTCATTTCTCATCTTATGCTCTTGAAGCGGTGAGTACTCATTGCTCATCTTATGCTCTTCAAAGTGAGTACATACCCCACATTGCACTGCCTATGCTAGATCTTTTTCAGCAGTAGAACAGTGAATTCAAAGTGATCTTTTTAASCTGGTTACAGTAGATGCTCTTGAAGTGTTTAGCCCTTGCTTAAAATAATTGGGCTTCATTCAGTACTGACTGACACAGGCTAACTTTAAAGGAAATTTAAGCAATTCAACATCTAGTCACAATAGGAACTTCAAATAGTTTGATTAGACAAAACAATTTAGGGACATTCGTACAATGTTTGGGGGGCTTTTTAACAAGATTTAAAAATGAAGGTGATTTGTTAAAAATGGAAACCATGTTAGAGATCAACTCAATCTTCTGACTCCCATTCATGTATCTGGGAGGGAAAGCAAGCCGGTGCTGAGAATCATAAGATTATTTTCTCCTAGGTGCTGTGCTAACCTTACCTAATTTATGGAACCTAATGAAGCAAATAAGGAGGGCAACCTTGAAAAGGTTTTGCTGGCAATGCAATCTCAAGAAAAAATCGAAAAGGAAACCTGCGTAGGAACTGGGAAAAGAAGATGGATCTATTAACTAGTAAACTGGTATCAATTGATCAAAATATCAGAGAAGCGACGTTAACACTTATAAATGAGGATGAAAAAATTTCAGTCATGGCTTCTCAGCTTAGTGCGTAGAAGTGTGCTTCATGCAGTGGCTGRTATAAAATTGTTTTCTATTAATTGTGAATATTATATAAGAATCTTAAGAAATCAGAGGTTTGAGGATTGTTGCTGAAGCTGGAAAGGTCAGGTCCAATTGTGTGCATAAGTAATGAATTAAGATGAGGTTTTGGAATTTCCTCCAAAGAGATTCTCTTGTGATATCATCAGCTCAGGCACACCATTGAACAAATGCATCAAGTGACCCACTAGGAAGTGGACACAGTCTGCGTAGCACAGAATCTCATCCGACAGTGTTGAAGTGAAATACACTCTGGATCTGAGGATCCAGGAAGAGTTCCCAAGCTTTGCTGATGCACACTTCATGTCAGCCGAGGACTGATGTTTCAGGTGTAAGTCTGGGATTTGTTCTATTTGTTTCGGACTCAGCTGATCCTTTCTGTCTTGTTGGGTTTTGGGACTTCATTCTCTTACTAACTCTCTCCTAGAGTTCTTAACTGTTTTTTCAGATGTACTGAAAGATTTCCATGTGATAGAAAGCATGTCTCAGTGTCAAGAAAAGAATGTGTTTACATACAATGGCAGTACCATAGTTATGACTTAAATACTCCTTTAATCAGTAAACTTGAAGCATAAACCTAATACAAGCCTTTTGGAAGACTATGTTATTTTTGCCAAATAAAAACACATTAATCAGGATCCTCCAAGGGTGCAGGCATAGGTAACTGCTCTGTGCAGTCTAACAGTCAACTGTGCGTTGTTAGACGATTCTTACTCCTTTTTCTGAACTTGGGGCTTAGCATCTGCATCTCAGGCTATTTAGCTGCTCCACCTTGTGGACAGAGATCGTACAGTTCTGCAGAAACCTGTCTTCAGACGAAACAAAATAAAACAGACCCAAGACCTGGCCCAAGGGCACTTTTGTAGTTATTAACAGACTATGAGATGCTTCCTGCTCCCTCGTAAAATCATAAACTGGCTTGGTTGTCATTTCAGTGAGGTGGATTGTATCTGCCCTGTATGTCTTCATAAATGATGGCAGAAAATTAAAAACCCTCTAGATTTTGCTTTTTTGAGTCTGTCTTGAAATAAGGAAAAGTGTCATTTAAAGGCACTGAAATATTTGGTCTTYTAAAGCATTTAAAAATACAGCTAGGACTTCGTAATTGCGTGGCATCCGGGCCTGAAACACCCTCCCTGGCCAGACCCAAGAAGACACTGGGAAGAGTTTCTGCAGTTCTTCATGCTGTTCCGGAGGGTTTAGCTGTACAGTGGAGTGGTGGTCAATGTCCTGGTTCTAGTCAGGGGGAGGAGGGTTGATCACACCCAGCTGGGGAGCCAGGAGTATTCACTGTGTCTGCAACAGTCTCTGTGAATGTGAAAGAGCCGATTGACATCTGACATTTCCAGCACTCAAAAGATTCGTTCATCCTCTGTCTGAATGAAGAAGACATTTCTGAAGTGATTTCATAGTTACTGGGAAATGTGCTCATAAAATCCTATTTATTCCTGTGGGAGTCTGATTTCCATGATATATTTTCACACATTCGTCCCCAAATTTACTTCTGTGACTTTGTTAGCAGTTCCGTGATAAGCATTGTGGAGAGACTGTCAGGGCTGGTTAGCTTTTGGTTAAAATTTTGTTTAATGCTGATAGGATGTGATAATGTGGTCTGGTTTTTCACATGACCAAATCTTAGTCCCCTGGGAAAATGCATTAGGAAAACTGCATCCCCTGGTTGTGGACCACTGTCGAAGTTGCAAGCTAGACCTTGCTGCTCACAGTAACTGTACTTTTGGTCTCGGTCATCTCTGTGAGGAAGCCCACTGTCGCGTCCATCTTTGGTGCAAGTGGGAGGATCTGGCTCTGTTGAATACATCACGTGGTTGGGGATGGATGCTCCCGCTGCTGATGGGAGGTGGTGGTTTCCTCTGCTGCACTCCTGCTCCCCATCTCCTTCCTGCTTCCTTTGTTGCAAGAGCCACTGCTTATAGGTAGCCTTGCCATTTAARAAGCTGAAATAAAAACATAGTTTCTGACCTTGATCAGAAACTGAATGTTCTGGGGCAGCTTGCTTGTGGGAAGTTCCTACTCCAAAAGTAAAGGTAAAACACTGTTTCCTAAATACTGGAATAGTTTTGTTGCCCCCTGCATGGTAGTGTGCTACAGTGGCCAGCAGAGCCACAACTGTAACCATTTAAATTATATAGCAAGTACAACAGAGCATCATGTAGCAGTCTTTGAGTACTGCTGCAGCAATGGAGAAGGAGGTATGGAATTATTCCTCGTGTGGAGTAAATGGGGGACTGTGAAAAATGGAGTAATAGTACAGTTCTGAAAAACAAACCCAGTGTTTTAGTGCAGTACCTAACTGTTCCTTGCTTTCGCATTGGCAGGGTACAAGTCAATCTCCTCAGTGCTGAATTAGTATCTGATATGTATACAATCCAGAACAGACTATAAAAGTTGCTGATAATTATTTGGTAGGGCCAGTCTTCCATAGTTTTTCATCTGCACTTTATGGTTTCCATATGAATCTGGACACAATGCTTCAGTGCAATCTTGGATCATTTTTCATTAAAAAAAAAAAAAATACAACCCACAAAAAAACCCCAAACAGGATGTAGCTCTTCCTCACCTCTGCCTTACTGGCTGAACATGCACACATGGGTATATCCTTCCAATAAAGGAAGCATGATTTTGACACAGCAATTAATTTTACTGATTTCCTTTTCAGGTTTTTCAAAGAGTATATTTATAAATGGGACTTGAAAGTGTTGAAAAAATCTTCACTGGTTTAACAGAAGCAGAGAAGTATTTCAAAATAAAATAGTGATTCTTCTTCCTGGTGAGAAAACATTCAGAAACTTTGTGTTGCATATTATTTCAGTGCCAAAATTTACATGGTAAAGGAATTACRTCTGGTACTTTTTTATTGAGAAATAACTTTTGTAGTATAACAAGGTAAATATTTGCAAGTATGTAAAGGAAAATTACCAACCCCCAAAAAACAAGAGAAGGAGAGGGAACTTATCACAGTTCCATTTCCAAGGGTGAGCTCATGTGTATATAGCTGTGCTATTGCTTTATTGTGGTTCTCAGGGAGCTCCTGGGTGCACTGCGTATCTGCCCACTTCCATGTGGTGTCAAAGCAAGCTGTGGTCACAGCCCCCTCCCAGCACCCTTGCCTGCCCCTCCTCGGTGGCAGAGCAGCAAGCTCATCAGTAACTCGGTGGAGCATCTCTTACTGCTTAGGTTTTATTGAAATTGTGCTGTATAAGAAGATACCTTCCACCCCAATCCATCTCCGACTGCATCAGACCAAACCAAGATGATTGTTTTGTCCTAACTTGCTCTTCTGCAGGTTCAGAATTTGCAGGAGGTGAAACGTAGCCCCAGTGTTACTGCCACCCGGAAGCATAGCGAGCCCCGGGGCGGGACAGAGTATGCTGCACTCCTGGGACGGTAACTCAGGGGGATGCCTCCAAGCAACCTCTGCGATGAGAGAGTTGCAAACTGCTCTGAGGGAGAGCTCACGCTGGTTAACTCAGCTGCTAAGCTTGTTGGCATTTTTTTCCACTTAGTAGAAAGGTCTGTGAGAAGCAGGAAGAGCTTTTTTCTGCTTCTTAAATGCTTTGTTGATGGGGTAGCCCTGCTGCTAGTCATGACTCTTAAATGTAAAAACTCTGCCTTTTTTGGAAGGCATCTTCCTTTTCCCATTGCTGTGGAAGAGCAGCCATGGAAGATACAGGCAGGGCTTGCCATATTTCAGAGCTGTATTAGCATTTGCCCTTATTTCTGTGCAGAAATCCTATGTATCACAATCTCTGACAATTGCTTGCAGCAGTCTGCCTCTCAGCAGTTCCCATCTAGACACATAGGTAGGCCAGGACCATTTTTAAACTATAAACTGGATTTTTGATCTGTCACATCCAATAGCTCTCCATGTGTCTGTCTGTACGTGTCTTCCTGTGCTGTCAATTGCCACGATAGGGTTCTTTTTATAAAGTCAAAATGGAGCTAAAGACACCTAAAGAGCTGTTACCCCGAGAGACAGTGCTGGCTGGGGGATTATTGGGTTGGCAAGACTTGGGAATAGAGATACTGATCTTTGATCTGCAGGATGATCTCCTCTGCGTGGGCCTCTGCTTCTCTCGCCAGCAGCTATTCCTATTTTCTGTTTAGACGTCTCGTTCTGTAGGACAAAGTCTACTTTTCACTTGTGGAATCTCAATTCCAGTAAGGATGCATCAGTATCCCAGAAATGCAGCTAATAATTGTTGAAAACCTCCTGTTTGACACAGTGCCATGATAAAGTGAGAGGTAATAAACCCAAGTTTCCATTATTTGTGAACCAATTTGTCTGTCTTCTAATTAGCAGAAAAAAGGAGAAAGAACTTTGGAACAGAGACAAGAAAACCATCTGAATTAATTTCCTGGAGGAAGAAAAAAACTGTATGGAGTTTACCCAGAAAAGGACTTGGAGGTTATCTCTGAGCATCGATCATATTGAGCTTTCTGGCCAGCTCTCCTGTTCCCGCTGGGCGGTGACAGACCTTTGTGTTCAGCTYTCCTTCCAGCAGCCTGTTCCCAGCTCCCCTGCTCTGCTTTTATCCTCCCAAACACAGAGGGAACTGAGGACAAACGGGGGGCCCATGCAGAAAACCTCTCAGTGCTTGCCGAGCTGCTAAGCCACCTTTGAGGTGATTGTTTGGCTGTTGCTCCAGCCCCACAATGCGCTGGGTGGCGCAGGAGTGGATCCGGAGCACAGCTTCTCCACAGACTGGACCTCACACCTGTTCCCTCTCCTTTCTCTGGTTCCTGCCTAGTGCAGCAGATGAACCTGCCGAGGAGGAAAAGAGTTATGAAAAAGAAGGATTTAATACTATAAACAGGGAGAGGCTGGTGGGTAAATATCTTTTGCTGTAGTTCTTTGACTGCAGTTATGATAGTGAGCCATGGAATTGTCAAAAAGGAATGTGAAGTTTTCAGCTTTTCTACCTGGAGCGTCCTACTTTGTGCCATTGGAGGCCTCTTGGATGTTTTATATGATAACAGGAAGAGGTAAGGAATGACACTTGCAACTTTCAGATTGGGGAAAAGCTCACAGCAACTGGAGAATGGCTTTTGGAGTAAAAACTTAATTCCAATTCAAGAAAAGGCATCCCACCACATTGTGTCCATTTCCCTTTCTCTGACCCTGCCAATAATTTTTTGTAGGAGTTTCCTTCATGACACTATAAAAAACAGTCATGGTTCCAGGCAAGGGTACTTTACTTGGTAGTCTGTCTTCCTCCTTCCAACCATGAGTGTTGATGTATTGCATCTGTTCTGGAAATAAGGACGTAAATACAAGCCATATTTCTGCATGAGCAATGGCGTGTGTTACTGACGACTGTTTTAGAAAATGAAAAATCTGTTTGTAATAAGAATCGTAATAGGTTTGTTATAACTCTGATGGTCTAAGAATTTAAATGGGTCAAGTTTGGGGAAGGAGAAGCAACAGCATCTATTAGACCATCTGACACAGTTAGAGAGAGAGACATGCTTTGGAACACGAGTCCATCTTGAGGCCAGTTACAACAGCAGTCAGAAGTCAGATCTGCTCTTAATTTTCTCCTGGTGATTCTGATTTTTGCTGGGCTGCTAATGGGTGGTTTTGGTTTGGTTTGGTTTTCCCTCAGGAGGCTAATGAATACACAGCAGCTATCTTTGTCTAAAATGCAAGGGAGGACAAGTTCTCAGCAGATTTTTACCAATAGATAGGGAGGCAGGGTCAGTGTTGTCCTCTTTTGTTGTGGTTCAGCTTTTGGTAAAACCACAATGCTCTATCTAAAAGTGGATTTTAGAGCAGGAAAGTGAATGTATGTTCATTATCTCTGTGCTGTGTGTGAAAAAAAACCCAAGCGAATGGTGATAAAACATGCCTCCCCATTCAGCAAATTAGGGCATTATGCAGTGGATGGAGGAGTTGTATTTCAAAAGTGCCTGAAAGCTCGTCCTTTATTTAGGGTCTCTTCTGCTCAACCTTGTCCAGACAGACTTCTTATTCAGGGGAGGGGATTAATTTACAGCTAGAAGACACTTTTATACTATATCATATTGTTCTGTTTTATTATTAGGGTGACTGCTCAGAATGTTTGTGTAATCAAGCTACAATCAATATTCCCTGTTGGATATGTTAGAGAAATCAAGACAAAAATGTATTTTTGTGAATGCCTGGAGGCTGTGGCTGTAACAGTTGTCACTGGCTTGAAGTTACGGTAAAACTGATGTGCCCTTGTTGATATTATTAATGTTTGGAAGAAGTAAAACAAGTGATGGGAAATGAGCTCGGTCTCTGGGCAGGCAGACTTTTAAACAAGTCTTTTCTTTCCACAAAGAAGGATTTGTGGAAAGAAAAAATAGGAAAGGAAATGTCAAAGGGTAAATGTTTTCTCCTACATTATCCCTTGCCATGGTTGGAATGAGAGCAGTACAAGAGTAATAGCCTCGACAGGTATTTCTCCTGGCTTCCAAGAAAACTTCACTGACCGTGATCAAAACAGTGTCTCCAATGAAAACCAGTCTGGATTTAAACCAGGGAAGTTTGATTACAGTGTTCAAGCTTATGTTACCTGATGTTACTCTGAATTGCTCCAAGACTTTACTGTACTGATATAGAAGATACTTGGACAAATTATCTGTCAAATCTAAAAGATGCAATTCATCCAATAAAGGCATATTTTGTCAATTTTGAACTTGCAAAATTAGTTTACAAAAGACATTTCAAATAACCCTTAGGGAGGATGGGAAACTGCCTAACTCATTGATACAGCTCTTTGGGGCTGCAGCCAGCCACAGTCAGTTTTGCCACAATGAGTGTAAAAAAAAAAAAAAATATTGACAGGCTGTTTTTCTTTGAAATAGATAAATTAAAGAGGCAAATTTGATTTTGACAACATTTTCAGTTGGAAGTTGTTTACTATGTAAACCAGACATTTCAGGATACCTGTGAGTCTGTAGAGCTATCATAACTCCTATAGCGAGATAAAGCAGAGGGTTAGAGGCAGCTGGCAGCCTGACTCTGTTGTTGTACCTACAGCTAACCCGCAGCGCCGAGTCAGGCAGCGGTTCCCATTGTGTCTGTCGTTTCTCGGGAAGCGAAGATGGTGTTCCCAGAAATGCTGAAAATTGGCTCCAGCCTGTTGTCTGGAGGCTGAGATACCCCACTGGAAACGGAAAGCAACATTAAATTCTGTCTTTGTTAAATGCCCACAAGGTGGCACTTGTCATCTTTTTACCTCTCTGAGGTCTAAATTTTTATACTTACAGCAACACTAAGAAATAATTTTAGAGGTTTTGAAACTTTTCTTAAACAGTAAGCTAACTGTGCTTTCATGGGAGAGGTATTTCCCACCCCTCCATTAAACTACAGTGAAAAGAAAGAGGGCAACAGCTGTGTTTTGCTTGTTATCATTGCACATGTGAAAATGCCAGCTTAAAATTAAAAATTGATTTTAATTATTTTTGTTATAAAGGATTTTTTAGAATTTTTATTTGTCATCATTCGTGTAGTTAGATGCCACTATTTATCTGGCAAAGAGGAGGAAAAATGAGTACTTRCTTCCCTTGCTTTGGTTAAATGAAAATCTATAAACAGATCATTTGCAGCCTGGTCTAATCACGTAGAAGATGAGTTCATTTAACAGCAGCATTGCCTGTGATAGGCGAAATATTACTCATTAAAATTTTCCCATCATTCATAAAGAGGCAGTAATGGTAGACCTGCTAATAAAAGGCATTGAACTCTAGCTGTATTCGGTGGGTCTCTCATTCAACCCCATTCGAAGCATTCCCACATAATTTATTGTTGCCAGACCAGATGTTTGTAGAAACCAGGATGGTAGTGTGATCTTTTTTCTCTCTCCCCCTTGACAATTATTCAGAGTATGCCCTTCTTTAAGCCCTTTCACTTTTACTGAGAGTGCTTTCTTGTCTCCCACTTGGTCACATCAGAGAAATGGCAGTAGCCCTTGTAACTTTCTGGGGCATCGTTCACACTAGCTTTCTCTTAATCATTTCTACTCCAGTAATAATTAAAAACCTAATTGTACTTGTTTGGAGTTGTATAAACAAAACCATGTGAGGACGAAAGAGCAGAGAAAAATAAGTTTTGTCTTAAAAATTTCTTGGAACACAGTGTGTGATATAGTGCCATCCTGCAGCCAAAGGGATGCTTTTGTTWTCAGTACCTGTTTTCACTGGTTTGTATCTTTCCCTTAGATCGTATTGTACTCTTGTTCTCCTCCAGATGGAAATGCCTTTGGAAAATGTGAAGAAAATACATTCCGCTGTTTTTGTTTTCTTGCTTACGTAACTCATACAGTTTAATTTTAACAGCCCAAAGCTGCCTAGGTGCATGGGGTTTTATGGCCATTAAGGAGTGTTGCAACCTGTGCCAAAGGTCAAGGCAGCGTAGTAAAACTTTGCGTAAGGGGAGTTGTCACTGGTGACCGTGCCTTCTGCCCACGGGCTTGGGCATGTCCCTGTAGATGGATGGTTTTAGTGGTGGAGTGACTTAACTTGCGTGCCAGCTTCTCCAGGGCTGGCCTGGAAACAGTTGGGTGCAGTTTAGCTGGCTACCTGTAACCTCTGCCTGCCAGTTGCTGTCCCCTGGCAGGAGGTGACCCACGTAGGCTGGCGATAGCTCCTCTTTTGACCTAGAGACCATTTGTCTCTGTGATCAGACTGGGCTTTAGCTTAACGCTTAGCAGCTGCCCCACTCCAGCTCCCCACCGGAGTGGGTTGTGTCGGCAGCACAGCGGGCTCGGAGCAGGGATCCCTCGCTGGGAGGGTTAGCTGTCCGCACGCAGCCAGGACGTGTGCCAAGCTGACACATCTGCCTGCATGTTAAAGTGGACGCCTGTCTGGCATCTTTTCTCCACCTGGAGAAGGTGGAGAAAATAGATGTTGGTTTATTTGGAAGCTTTTGCGCAGAAGCTCCTTACGGTATTGGTGTCTGCCTGCCTGAGGAAAACATGTCTAAAAGTTTTCAAAGTTAGGTTTTTTTTTTTTCTTAATTCAAAGGAAATCATGTGCCAAGGATAACATTAAAGTAGCATCAAAGACTCAATAGCAGTCTAGAAATATCAGTCATTGTTGCTGAGTGTCATACAGCATATTGTATATTYGGGAATTGGGAGAAAGCGTGGTGCTCACTGCCTGGGGTGTTCTCTGCCCTGCAGGGATCTTCCCATAAACAAAGGAAATTCTGTTACGCCCTGCTTGTGAAACCCCGCGTGTTTTCCCCATGGGCCCAGGCCATGTGTGCCATCAAGTTCTTGTCATTAACGTCTTTGTTTTTAGGGACTAATAGAGCAACATTACTTTTGGATTAACATTATTTATTCAGTCACTTTTAAACCCCAACATTTTTTGTGAAATAACAATATAATAGTTTTTATTTAAGAGAAAGGGAATATACCAAAAAGTTGCCTGAGAGCTCTTAAAAAGTGTGGTATAAGCCTGTGCGAGGTATTTTGGTCAGAAATAATTTGTTAGCCCTGTGCTATGGAAAGGCGAAAACGGGACAAGACTGAGCCAGAAGATCATTTCCCTTTTTATATTCATGTGGAGGAGCCAAATGCTGAAAAAGTGTTTGTTCCTAACAAAACATTTCATGCAAGGCAAGAAAGGTTGACCACGGCTTTCTCTCTTGTTTACCGAGCACCGGCTGAAATGAACTTCTCTGCAGCCTTTGGCGGCAGGGCGCGTGGTACCCTGCCTGCCAGGGCAGGGGTGGCTTGGTTTCTGCAGGACCTTGTGCGACGGGCAGGTGGCCACCCACGGCGCTTCTTGCTCTTTCCATCAAGATTCTACCACCCTATTACAGACCGTCGTTTAACTTACCGGCTGCTGRTAGCGGAGGCGTAGCAGAGGGGTGGAGAGAGGCTTTGTGGGAAAAAAAAAAAGTGGATCCCAAGGTCTTGTCTAGGAGTCACAAAGGACCTTTGGTGTGTGGCCTTCCTTCTTCAATACACACGCAGTAGACAGGAATATTTTGGCCGTTCTCTGCACTCTCCTCCTTGCTGCCCCCTCTCCAGGAGCCACCTGCCATCACCTTCCCCTCCTCCTGCTGTCAGGAGGATGGGGACTTCTCCAAAATGCTTCCAGTGCTGCTGGGTGCTGCCACAGCCAGTGATCAGCTTCTCGTATTTACCCTGAAACCATGGTATTGTAGCCCATCTGTTTTACTACCGCTGCCTAGGGCAGTGGCTGTATTCATCCTTTAATTACCTTAATGCTGTTTGAGTTTTATTTTGGTTGGAGGGCATAAAAGCCCTAACTGCTAGGGCCTGCTTGGCTGCTGCTTAAAATGTTTCATGATGGCTTGAGCTTAGTTTCTGAAATGCTGTTGGCACTTGGACTCTGAAAAACATGAGAGATGAAATGACATTTTCTGTTCAACTGCTCTGGTTTTGTGGCTTGAGAATCTCACCAGCAAATAAATTATGGCTTTGTTTCTGTAAGTCAAGTGATTTTATGTGCATCCTTTGGGCATAGAGAAGGTGCTAACAAGCAAGACTCTGAGGCTGAGGAGGAATTTTCTAGAAGTTGTTTTTTGGGCACAAAAAGGAGTCTGTTGTATGGGTCAGCAATTGGCCACGTCTGCTGGTCATGCATCTCTCCAGGAGTTAAAWTTTAACTTGACACATGCTGCTGCCAAACAAAGCAAGATTAGCATCTTAAAACACATGTTAACGCTTACTGGTTAGTGCCTAGGCTGTAGCTTACAGAAGAATGTTTTATACTTTCTTGCATCTTTTCATATTTATGACTTACAGTATTCCTTGGTCGTGGATTGGTTCAGAAAACATGAAATCGGATTTTCTTCTCCTGATAGTGTTGGTGTTTGGTCCACATGGCTAAGAACTGGCCTCTTCGACAAGGTTCGCCACTTGAGGCCCCACCTGTGTTCAATAGAGATATTGCCAAATAAAATCAAAGTTTGGGGCAAGAGCTGCTGTGTCAGCAGATAGCTGATTATTTCCTCCCAGAAACTAATCTCCAGCATGATGTTACAGATCACCATGCTGCAGGGAATGATGTACAGTAAAAGAAAAATAAAACTGAATTCTCTACAGGAAACCTCACAGTAAGTCCTAAATTGCTTTATGGGGTTACCATGTGTAGTTAAGCTGCTGCTGCTCTACCCTAAAGCTGCCTGGTCTTCAGTGGGGAGAGAGAAAGAACCATTTCAAGCAGAGGTAAACATTTTTATTCTTTCTATAAAAGGAATACACAGAGACAAGCAGTCTAAACAGTTTGAGGCAATAGTAACAGTTTTCATATCTGCAATTAAAATGTACACTCTGAAAGTACTACAGTTGTCCAGATTTATATAAGGGTTAAAATGGAAATGGGTAAGAAAGAAGGAAAATAACGAAGGGTAATGCTACGTTGTAATGTCACAATTAGTCACATTTGTGTTTATGGAAAAATCTGAGATGCTCTCCTAGTGTTTGTGTATGAACTTCTCCTAAATGGCTGTATGATTTTCTATTGGCAGAAGCACTTTTCTGTGCAAGCGTGTATTTCTGATGATCGCTCTGTGCTTTTCACTTCTTAATTGCAGATGGTTCACGCCCAAGATGCATAGTGTCCTTTTTCTTTCATTAATTTGTGTGCTTAAAGGAGGGCACGCTGGGCCCGGAAAGCAACGCTCCTGCCCCACTGTGACATTTCTGCCTGCAAAGGGGCTGTTGCCAGAACCTGCCTGTTGTGCTGTTCTGGGCTTTTCTGCCTCTGTTTTCTCTGTGTTTAGGCAAAATTTCAAGGAAGCCTTGAGTAGAGATGAGATGGCTTGAGAATGAGATGCTGAGCAGAGAGAGTGGGCTGGGTAGGTGAGTCCTAGCGGGACAGCAGTGGGGAGCAAACCAAAGTGATCCTCAAGGATGAGGGGAGAGGTCTTGTGTGCAGATGAAGATTGCGAAGGCTGGGGGAAAGCAAAGTCCTGGAAAAGAGAGGAGAAGAGTGTGTTTGGGAGGAAAGAAGATGATGGCAATAAAGTGCTGAGAATTCTTTAAGAAATAGTTAGGGATCACTCCTGCCCTTGTCCATTGGAGAGAGAGAGATGGGCTGGCAAACCCTTGCCCTCGGAGAAGCAGAGACACACATAACCTGTCACGTAGGGTACGTAAGAAATGTAGGCCCATGCCTGAATTAGAGGTGCCAGCTGTTATGGGTCTGTGATAAGATGCTTGCTTCAGAGACGAGTTTGATTTTGCTGTGGGTTCAAGAGCAAAAACTGATTCTACTGGGTAAAGGACTGTAAATGTATTTTCATGTGTCCTGCAGCATTGTTTCCCCCCCACCCCTTAACCTTGCATATAGCTTTGGCTCTCAGTGGGATTTCAAGTGATGCGTCAGTTTAAGATATTCTTACTCTTTTCTTTACACATACATACATATTTATACTATGACAGGTCTATTTAGGAGCTTGAAAGTACAGATTTTGGGTAGACAGCTGTTTCTTTTCTGATCTATTCCAGGCTGGAAAATTATTAGATACCAGTATGGATTCAAGGTAGAGAATTTGAAGAAGTCCCATTATATTATGTAAAAATAGAATCTTATACATATACCCTTCTATTCAGAACAAAATTCTGAAGAATTAAAAAAACCTGTCATTGCTTGGGATAATGGGAAATGGTCAAACATTTTCATTTTTAAAGGTTAGGAAGACTATTCAGCACCAGCATCTGTCAGCTTGAAACTGGTCTCAGTTTGAAATTGCAATTTACGTACATGATCAGTGTGCCTGATCTAAAATGTCCTTGCTGATGAGAGGGCCCTCATGCTGGCAAAAGTCTCACCAATGCTGGTAGGATCACATCTGGATAGAGCTGGTAGCATTGATTTATGCGTTTATGTTTTTTGTAGTGCTCTTCTTTGGAGAAGAGCAGGTTTAAGCTGAATTGCATCTCACTTAAGGCAGAAAATACAGTTAAGATAAAACATGATGCACAGCTTGTAGAAAATTATTTTATTTTATCATGGAAACATCTAGCAGAGCTGAGATACTGTGCTGATGGGAGATGTAGAAAAATCTGAGAACTGACAGCACAGAGTTTATTGCGTTAATTAGAAAGTGGTGCAGCGTTAATGAGAAAATGTATTTTGGGATCAGCATTTTCAGGGTTTTTTATCATGCCTTAAAGTGTTTTTCRGGTACTTGGGATGCCTAATTGGAGATGCTGTACGTAGAAGCCTGCGCTATCTGAAAATCAAGCCCTTTTCCTAATAACGCATTTCAAAATACTGATGATGTGTTAAATGGGACTACATTGATAAATCTTTAGAAACGGGTAACTAACAGATGGGTCTGATGTTTATGCTTATTCTATTTTATCTTTCTGTAGTGGGGTGGTTTTAGTAATAGAAACATTCTTGCACAGAAATAAACACTACAGACCTGCTTCACTGTTGTTACAGCGCYGTACTTGCTGCTACAGTATTTTATATCAGATAACGTTGTTTGGTTTTTTTTAAATCACAATAGAAATGACCTTTTGTTTTTTCATTACCTCATGTGGGATGGCCGGAGGGTATTCTCACACTGTAAAGCCAATAAAGCTCACCAACAGATTTTCTAACAAAATCCTTGTGCACAGCTGCATAACATAAATCATTCCTTCCAGTTTCTGAATGTTAAATGTTTGTTGTATGAAAGTTACTGCTGTTCTTGCCTAACTTTAACAAGGTTTGGGGTTTTTGTTTGGCACAAATATTGTTGCTTTTCAGTTTTATAATCATGCTGCCCTTAGTTGTAACAATTATACGGCTTGAGTGCGAGCAAGTATAGGTTAGACTGCCAAAATATTTGTATTTTCGTAACAGTCAGCTCATATTTTACAAATACAGTGTGTGTTTTCCTTTGCTCACATTATTTATTTGTAAATCCAACTGGTGCATATATTGCCAAAAAAAGACTATAGCAAAAGAAAATTCAGCTGGTGGGGTAAGAATCGTCTTCTGGGACTAAACCCGTTATTTTTACTTACAAGTTTTGCCCTTTTTCCATGTGACATTGCAGCGCCAGGGGATCATGTTACAATGCTTCTGGAATGAATCGACTTGCACTGCCTTAATTAAAGGTATCAAAGCAGGAGTGAATAACCACGGCTGCATCTGTTGCTGCTGGTTTTCCTTCACTGCGGTAGCRTCGCGCGGGCCGCTGCAGGGCTCTGTGCCGTTGCGAGGTGCTCTGGCCGATCCCCAGGACGCGGTAGCGCATCTGCAGGACCGTCCAAAGATCAAAAGCCATCACATTCTGGGGGATGGCGGTTTGACTAAGTGCTGCCTTAATAATAAAGTCATAATGAATTGTATTTATAAAACCCACTACCACCGAGGTAGTCCGTAAGGACGGCACCCTTTTCATGTGTAGCACTAAAATACAGGGTAAAAAATTGAGCAAAATGGTGGCTCGGGCAGGGCAGAGAGTGTGCTGGGTGGGTCTGGGGAGGGTCTGGGCAAGTCCATGCCAATTAAACTAGAAAATATTTAATTCCACTAARCTCTAATGTAGAGATATTCTGACATGACTGTAGGTGGGAGAGATGGACGAAAGCAAGTATGTGAAGAAGGCAGGCAGATTGCTTATCCTAAGGGGAGGCAAAACAAAATCCTTTCCCAGCTTCAGCYTCAGTTTTGGAGGCCTTAAGGACTCTCAAGCGGAGATGCCACTCAGGCCAAAATTCAAGCAACAGGTTCCCAGCTTGCCTGATCTTTACATAACCTCATAATAAAACTAGAAATTAGGGTTTTGTTGGATGCAGCAGGTAGTTCCGGTGAGCAGACAATTGCAAACAGAGCTCAGAAATTAATGCTGCAGTGAGAAGAGGCTTCAAACAGCAAGGCTGGCTGCCTGGCTGCGTGGTTGTCTCAGCTYGTGACCCTGTGGTGCAAGGAGTACTGAGTAACTCCCACCAGCTCCAAGGCAGATAAGCACAGCATCTTGCAGAAAGCTGGTACCTGGTACCATCAGAACTGAAGCTGGTCAGAGTGGTGAAACAGCGGATCAGAGATGGAGTTTGCAGCAGAGCCCTAAGCTCAAAATGTCAGATCGGTTGTCAGCAAGTCATAAGGGAGACAAAACTTAGAATACACTGAGTTTTTTTAAATTTTATTTGAGAACTAAAATTTGGGATTAGAAATATGCTGGTACTTTTAATACATACTGACTGCTTCCAAGTAGAGCTTGTACTTGATATGAAAAAAACCCTCCTTTTTTACAAAGTATTTCATAGTACTTACATAATTTGATTTTATTTTAGGAGTTGTTAATTGCTGTCCAGAAGAGGAAAAAGCTAATGGCAGGAATAAATTGAATAAAAACTGATTTATCGGAGTATAAATTGAGATTAAAATTCTTTTCTGCTGTAATTTCAAAGGGAATTTACAGTTATATACATAGTAAAATAATACATGTTCCCCTTCCCCCTACAGTATTTTGGCTTCTGGTCTGCACGTTTGCCATTTTGCAAATTTATTTCTATCGCTTTTATTCTAGCTGGCTAAAGAAAATACCTTTTCATATTTTCAGTTTAAGTAAAGAGGGGGAACTTTTAACAGGTTGTTCTGTACTCTGATAGTAAAAAATTTGAGAACCTAGGTGCAATATTTGTCTTAATAAATCTGCAGGTGCTTCTGCAGGGTTATTTCTGTGTTAAAATGTTTCCAACACAACATTAAGATTTGTTGTTTTTCTTTCAGACACTGATGAATACAGACCACCTGTTTGGAAATCTTACTGTAAGTATCTCAACAGATTTAATTTTTTTTCCTTTTTCTCCAAGTCAGAGTTGAAAAAGTTTCAGTTGGGTGCTTTAAAAGACTTATTTTTGTTTCCATCAGAATGTGAGTTTAAGAAGCATCAGGGGGTTCATTACTGTTTAGAGATTGGTGCAGTTGTTTATCCTCAAGGACAAGTGAATACTGATTATTTGGAATAGATTCTCTGCATCTTACTAACATAAATAGTCCTACTCCTGTGTGGGTTTGGCTTATATTGGTTTGGCTGGCTAGACTGGGGCTTCCGTAAACTCCATTCATGCCTTAAAGTTGGTATCACCTGCAAACTTTCAGGGCTTCTGTGCTCTAGTACCTTGCATCACTAGCGCTGAGACTTGAGCTGGTTAGAAAAACTCAAACGTTTTTCCCCCAGAATTTGCTGATGTAGTAAAACGAGAGCATTTGTTTGGCCTGGTGTGACAAATCACAAGCAGGTTTTCTGAAGCCCTGACTAGAAGGGCCTGGTTTCCTACCAGTTTGCCTGCCCGGACTTTGCAGCTCTTTGATGTGCGTGCCCTAGCGCAAGGGAAGCTGGCCTTCCAGGCTGCCTTAGGTGTGCAGGGCAGTAGTCCGGGCACCTTGCCTTGAGATCAAAGCACCACTCCCTTGGGAATTTCACAACTTGCTACTTTTCATTCCTAATTAAAAAAAAAAAAAAAAAAAAAAACACCAAAAAAAACAAACAAAAAACCCCACAAAAAAAACAAAACCAACCAACCAAAAAAAACCAAAACCACAACAAACAAGCAAGCAAACAAAACCCCTTCAATTTCTAAATACAAAAAAATTTCATGTAAAGGAATAACCTGTTGTTTGGAAGCTCTGATGGAGGTTCAGGGAGATTGAAGAGAACACATGAGACAAATGGCACCGTAGCAAAGCTTCATAGCTTCCCACAGTGTCTCACCTCTAAATTCTAGTTCTTTGTAGATAGAAAAGCTAAGGTGTGAGACATTTTGAGACTTGAGGAACCACAGCAAGAAAGAAGAGTATTCTGTTAAAAGCAGATTTTGAAAGCAGAATGTTTGTGTGTTTAACACACTTAACAGTTTACGGATGTCAAACCTACATTTGCATTTTCTTTTGTATATATTCCCAAGGGTTGGTGTCTTCAGGCTGGCTAAAGGGATTTGCTCAAGCAACATTTCACATGATGAAAAAGTTGCTCTCTAAAGGTTGGAGAGATTTAGCACCTGAGAAAATCTAGTTATTTCAAAAAGGTTTCCATCCTGCAGTGGGAAATTCTTTACAGTTGGAGATTTTGGGTTGGTCTTAAAGGCTTGGTGAAAACCAGGGTTAGAAAGAAAGTGTAAGAGAGCAGATTAAAGTATTTTTGTCAGCTAGAGTATTTCTAGCAGAATTAAATGAGCACTAGAAAAACAGCTTTTCTGTCACCTAGACCAGTGTTCTGTTAATGGCTCATAGAAGTCAGTTGTTTCTGTTCTGTCCCTGCCATTGCCAACCCTGACGCATTCAAAAATCACCATTAGGCCTTAAAACTCATAAATCAGCCTCCTTGTTTGGGTTTGGTTTCCAATTTTTGAGTTGTTAAAGTGATTGTGAGTTACATAGTCAAGATCTATGCAATATGAGCATTAGATTACTTCTGTAAATGAGAACATGTCTCATAAGAAATTTCAAAGACCTTAGGCTGCAAGTAAATAGTCAGATACTGTGAAATTTGTAGTAGAAATTATGGCAAAACTGCATACGCCTTAACAGTCTAGGAATGTCAGTGTCTCTTAAAATACGGTTATGTTAATTGAAGAAAATAGAAAGCAACAAGTTTAAAAAAAGGCTGGAGACTTTTAATTTGTCCATCTTCAGTCTTTTCTTTAGATGAAGGACTTTGAATGGTTTTTAAAAATTGCCAACATATGCAATTGCTGTCATGTAATTGAGACRGCTGGGACCTTGGTGTGTTTGTGAATCTAGTGGCAAAGCCTGTCTGTGCCTTTTGAATCATCATTTATTATGCCAGTAGCTTGTCATATGCCAAGTCAGCCACTTAATATTAAAGAATTTGCACACAGAATGATTTGAACAAGCTTTTTTCTTGCAGCGGAGGGCTAAAAGATAGAACTGAGACACTTCGCTCCTTGGTATTAAACATCATTAGTCATGATTGCAATACTTGTTACCGAGATCTGTGTATTCTGCTCCCAGTTGTAAGCAATAACAGTGAATCACAGCTCTGTACCTTCTGTGAACTCAGGGAACACTGCCTCTTTGTTCGATTTATTCCATGCCATATCTATAACAGGGGGGTCCAACCTCTCTAATACCAAATCTTCGTTGGCAGCTTGCTAGGATCTGAAGGCTTGGGCGCGTGCAAATGTATGTGCACCCACTACACCATCATGGTTCGCCATGGTGAACCCTTCCCATGGTTCAGAATTAAGCGCAGAGTCATGGGGTTTGATTATATTTCTGTCTCATGATGGATGAAGAGGAACGTCTTGTTTGACTTCCTCGGCAATAATTACAGCAAGGACACTGGTGTTGAACAGTTTGAATTGCATACATCAATTAGAGGAGGAGGAATAGGCATCCTGTTTTGTAACTTAACTAGTCTACCTGCTGTGCTTCTGACTGGAAGAGGAGAAAGGTACTGCCTTTGGAGAAGAGGAATTTCCTTCCAGAAAATCTTTTCAGCCTGGCTTGAACTAAGGTGGGAAACAGTTCTCAGTTTTTAGCCAATTTCTGCAGAGCATGCTGACTGTGAGTCTCCACTGCTCTTCTGTGAAATTCAGAGAAATCCATATTTGATCTGTGATTTTTATTTTTTTTTCTCCTTTGAACTTGACTCTACAGTTCTCAGAATTAGATACAGACAAGGCCCAGTGCTATCAAATACGACCTTTACAATAGGAGCTAGGGAATCTGCATGCTGGCAAAGTAAATGGTCATGCTATGCTTGAAATGAAAATTACTCCTTTATATACTAGTGTGCTGCTCTTCATCACTTGCAAAAATCATTTCTGTGATACCAATACACAATGGTAAGGATTGATTTTAGTAATGTCATTACTTTTTGTTTGTCATTAGTTTTTTTGTTTGGAACAAAGGGAGTGAATTTTTCCAGTTTGTCTTATGATTGCCATATCATTGGGCATCTTGCCATTTTCTCTATTCCCATGTAACTTAGCACATAAACACACCATTTGTC
The DNA here is from genome assembly GCA_030449065.1 of Oceanodroma leucorhoa. NCBI lineage: Eukaryota > Metazoa > Chordata > Aves > Procellariiformes > Oceanodroma > Oceanodroma leucorhoa. The sequence continues at coordinate 13,267,176 of JASVER010000003.1, read as the reverse complement.
AGTGGAAAAGACTCGTGATCAAATGAGAAGTGTAATGAAGTAAAATCTYATTGATTAAATCAATGTATGGTCTTATTACCTGAAGAAGGTGACAGCACATGTTATTAGACCTTGGTGTTAGTACTAATGATTGAAACATAATTTAATTTTAAAAGATTACAATTCCAAATCTCCATTCTATCAGTTCTAGAGTACTATTCAAATACTAACTCAGTGTTGACAGCCTCATTTTGAAGGTGACTTGCCAAACCAAACTCTTTTTGGGATAGAAGTTGAAAGTCACTCCTTTGGTATTATATTAGAAAGTCTGCACATTAGTACATTAAATTTACAACTGGCTCCTAAGATTTATTCTGGCTTGATGAGGCTTATTTAAGAAAAAAAAAAAAAAAAAAGAAAAAAGGGGGAGGGGAGATACTAGTAAGTGTATGTCATAATTTGGGCCTCAACTTTTACTCTACTATTCAATTCCCGATGTCTTCAGATCTGCAAATGCAAAGGCCTTTTTTCTCTTTGTTCAGAAGGGTCACAACTGAGCAATAGCAAAAGCAGAGGGTTTGATTCCGCAAAGTTCTGAATGATTCTTGTAAAGCCTTAACTTATTTCAGGTGACTGAGTGCGTGCCCAGCATAGTAGGATGGGACTCCATCCGCTTACTGAAGGAAATCTGACAGCAGCCTGATTTGGCAGATAATAAAATTTAATTTGCATTTATCATGATTCCTTTTCTGATCTGCTTGATGGAAACTTGACTGCTCTCACCTAGTTACTCCCTAGTTCTTGATCAATTAATTGTAAAGATATTCAATAATCCCATTTTGGCTAGCAACATTCTTTTTTCTGACCACTGGTAAGTAATTTTTGAGTCCTTGATACATATATCCTTGCATTAAATCTTGCAGAAAGTCGTCTTTATTTAAACAGCAATATTTAATGATAAAATGCCTACTTTATACAATGATTGTGTATTAATCAGAATTTAACTTCTGCCTTCTCCCAGTGTATCAGTTGCAACAGGAAGCTCCCCATCCTAGAAGGATAACCTGCACTCGTGAGGTGGGTATTATAAAGGTCCAATTTTATAAAGTCCAGTAATTCCAAGTCTATACTTAATGGTGTCCAACCCAAACAGCGGTTCCTTGGGACACTTGGTGCTGTGATTAGAGTAAGTAGCCTTGGGGCCACTGCTACCTGGAAATCCATTTGATCTAAAAATCAAATTAAAAAGCATTTTGAGTATGATGTGTTTGCCTGAGAATCATTTATTGTTTTTTGATTCTTAGATACATGGAAACATGTCTTTTCTCCTCCTTTTTGGGTCAGAAATTCACAGAAGCAAGAGCAGAGCTGTGAGGGGAACTATGCACCTGTTTGTACACACATCGCTGCTGGATGCGTGCAATAAATCAACAGAGGGAAGACTGAAACCTCCCTTGGTGCTGTTACTTGAGTCGTAGTACTTAAGGCTCATTAATACTAGTAGCTAAGCTATGCAGAGCCACAGATTTTAAGGATCCAAACAGTAACGATGGGATCCCGTTGATGTACAGTGACACAGAAGCACCTGCTCATGGCGTCAGTTTTTGAGGCAGACCCCAGTTTTCTAGTGTGCCCTGAGCTGCCGTCCAGCAGAGCAGCACCTCTCCAGAGTTGTGGTGCTGGAGGGTTTAACTGATACCAAACATCCAGGCCAGCAAGATTTTACTCATAACTGCGTCTCTCTTGCAGCTTCAGTGAGGAACCTGGGAAACATTAATTTCAATTTCAAAAATGCTGAAATGTTAGGCTTGACTTGTTAAGCAGTATTACAAAACACAGCTCTTACTGAATAACCATTGAAAGTTATTACATTGCTGCAATAAAACTTAAGCATTTTTTCATGTGCCAAGAGAAAGGAAATTAATCTTTGAAATATGTTAGTTACTTCGACGTAGTATTAAATACAGAGGGACGTAGCACTGTCAGGAACATTAGTAGCTTACAGTCTAGACCACAAGGAGGATTACTTTACAGAATTAAACAGGCGTTTCTCTGTTGTCTTTTCAAATGCCCAATTGTGATTCTATGAAGTCATCTGTCAGTTTTTAAGATAAAAAGTAGAGATTTAGCAGAAGTGAAATATTGCATTTAGTGGAAGCACTCTTGTTTTCCCTTATTAATTTGATAGATTTGTATTTTTATAAAAGATATAGCTATAGCTGATTGCACTTCAGCAAGACATAGCTATAGGAAAGAACAATACATGAATTTTACAAGAAGCATTGTAGCAAAAGTTTTGGTTTAACCAGTGTTTCTACTGTTAATGAGGGTCCAAGCAGGGGTATTCTTGTTAAGGTTGTTGTGCAGATGTCTTATGTACATCAGATAAGGTGGGATGGAGCTTTGAAGGAGAGATCTATAGAAGATAAGAGCTGAGCTGTGAAAAAATGGGAGGTTTTCCAGTTTTTTATTCCCATTGCAACATTATTAGGAAGGTTCTCTTCTATTTTGTGTGTTCTATGATAGGGTTTTTCGTTACATTAATATACAAAATACCTGAAGTCTTGTAGGAGCTTAGTCTTATAATACAGGTTTGTGATTGTACAGAGATCGTACAGAGTGATCACCTGGATAGGATGAAGTATTTTACTCCCTGCCTCCAGTGGATTGTGTTTATTGTTGTTACGTGCTGTTGAATAGTTTCTTTTTCCTTCCTCTCCTCAAAAGTATTTCACTGGTGGAAGAAGTGCTAGTAGGTGTGTAGTATGCATATTGTAAAATATATGAGGGATTTTTGGTAGCCTTCTGACACCGTTCATTGAGGTGCTGACACTGCCTTGTACAATCACTGTAGTCTTTCATTTGCTGACTCTTGTCTCAGAGCCTTGCTATGGTTTACTCATATAATGACAGACTTTCTTATAGAGTATGCTTACAAAGTTGCCTGGGTCTTGTGGTGATGAGCGACAATTCTTCAGTTTCTTCAGTTAGATGCTTTACGAGCCTCAGTTGTGAATGTTTTAATTCTTACAGAATTAGAACCATCATTTTTCTATATACCTTCCGGTTTCTTTAAAAAAAGAAAAAAAAAACCCAAACAAACCAAACAACACACAAATTAAAAAACTCCCCTTAATAGAATTGTAAGGAGTGGGAAAGTACCAGCACAGTTAAGGATAACATAATGATTTTAATTGTTTTGTATGTCAACTGCACAGTGCATACATACCCTGTAGTCAGGGAGAAACTGTAAACTGATAAAGGGGTCAAGCATAAGGTCTGTTGGCATTATATCCCATGCTAGTTTGACTGCAGAGAAGTGCTTTGGGGTCTTTTTGCCATAGATGATAAGAAGTCACAAGCAAATTTTATACTAAGCTCTCCTTCATAGTATTTCTTAGAATACTATTAGCCTATCCAGTCAAATAAGCAGAGATATAAATGTGTATACAGTATCTGAAAATTAAAAATGTCTCCTGCGTCTGGAGTGCTGGAAATCCTTCAGCTATTGATCAGATCTAGGTTGCCTTCTTTTTAGAATCAAACAAGAGACCTACTCTTGCCAGCCAAATTTAAAAGCGTCTGTGTAAACCTTCTTCAAATATGAATCACACTGACCACTATAATTTTCTCATCCTCATTATCACTGGATTTTAATACTGTTAATTATAAAATTTTATTAGCTATTATACAGGTGGCAAATTGAAAAGTTGGGCTGTTTTAGGGAGGAAAATTTGCTGTGGGTGAGTGGTGTCCTGCATGAGCTAATCATCCAAGAATTTTGGAGGGTATCTGAGCATACTGCATCCCTACATAGAGAGGTCCTCCTGGTCTAATTCTGTAAACAGGTAATCTGTTGGAGTCAGTGGGGGATGGGCAAAAGTGCCACAAGCAATCAAAACACTCTGCTAAGTCCTGTCGTCACTGAAGAAAGAAATGCAACACATTAGTGTCTATAATATCATATTTCTATCAATTTATTCCAAAACAAGATTATAACATATGACAAACTTTAAGTAAGTTTAAAACTTTCCCTGTGGTAGAGGGAACAAAAAAAGAAAAGAGATATTCTATGTTTTAAAATAGCTTCATCCCAGCCCCTGAACTGCAGAGTAAACCTGTGTCTGCACCATGACCATTGTTGTAGAAACTGAGAAAGAAAATCTGCAGTTTTTAGAAACTAGTGAGAATTGAACTAAATAAAATAGAGCTATGAGAGAATCAGTCAGTTGCAAGTATTTAGCTGCAGAACAGAACATATTAAATATACATTTTCTCATTAAAGAATCTATTTACCAAAAAAAGCTCTTTGAAGTTTATTTTTACCTAATAAAGGTAAAATTGAAAGACTACATTATCAGTGTGCATTTTCCTACTTCTGCATTAATTCGTTATAATGCAGATAAGTGTTTTTCATTGTAAGTATGAACAATTTATGCAGCTGAGCCAGATTTGAAGTGAAAATATATTCAGCAAGCAGTAACGTGTTTAACCTTTCTCTCTGGTCTCAGCCTTTCCTGCTAGTGTTGAGCTTTGAGATCTGCTCTTTCTCAGCTGGGTTTCTATTAGCCATGCGTGAGTCAGTGGGGAGCAAAATCTTTTCCTGAGTGGCTGAATTATTCAGCTGTATAAACAAATTCATAAATATTAGGAAGAGGATTTTGGTCCAGAGAACATCAGAGAGGTCAGTGGGAGGGAGCAACATGTCATTTGGTAAGGTATTAGCACGTAAATTGCTCCTCTTGCCTTATTGTATTCCACTTGTTGATATAACCAAGAGTGATGATTAGGGGAAAAAGCACTTGTTAAAGAATAATTGGAAATCACACCGTAAAAAACACAACCTTTGATTTAAGGTGCAAAGGCAGGTGTTGTACAAGTGCTGATACCGAGAGATGTATTCAGCAGAATGACCTACTTAACATGAAATCCTTCTCAAATACAGAGAATTTCAGTTTCTGCTCTATTACACCAGTTTCATATCAGAGCAACACACAGTGGAGTTACACTGAGGTAAAAAGAGCATTGCATTCATTTGGGATTTTTTTATTGTGAAGGTGCAGGAGAGCCAAGGCTTTTAACACTGTATGATGTTCACTTGTAAAGTTGATGATTACATAATACTCTAAGGATGTTTGACTTCTGTATGAGGCTTACATCCAAATTGTACTCTTGTTTGTTCAATTAATATTGTATTACCTCCCTGGAATTTGTATTTGTTGTGCATATAATCTTTTATATACACACGTATGCGCATGCAGGCATATTTAGGGCATATTTAGACCGCTATATGAAGCCACTCCACAATAAATTTTAAATAACTATATATGAAAAGCTATCAAACAGAGAAATGATGGGGATAATTAAAATCACTGGCCTTTTCCATCTTGTTACGAGGCTTCATCCTAATTCAGTGCTAGTAGTTAACAAGCCTGTTAAACAGCATCTCTGTGTAGTCTTGTGAAAATGGCCTCGGTGAGTAGTCAAGAAACATAGCATAGACTGGGCATATATAATGCACATCCTTGTTAGAGCTGTTCTCAAAGATGGCTTTAACTGTGTGATATTCACCCAGAATGACTTCCCAACTTTCATGGTAACTAAGCTCTTTTCCAAAGGAACGGCTACTGTGAGGCACTTGCCACATCTGCCCCATTTATCTGTTCATAAACTTGGTTTCATTGGCTTCACACCTCAATTTGAAAAAATCAGAAAGGAAGCAATGGTGGATATCTCACTGACCTTTGTGTTTCTTGCAGGTACCATAGTGACACCTGAATCTTTCCTGTGGTCTCTGCATCAGTGCTATACAAATAAGCACATTGAAAACATATATCTCACAATTACTTTTTTCTTTTTTTTTTTTCTAATTTAGAAGCAATTTTTAAAAGTGTGCCAAACATAGGCTAAACAAACWGCAATAGGAAATTTTTGCCGTAAATAAAAAGTCCTGAGAAGTCAAAAGACTTAGCATTCAGCTGATCTTTGCTGGATACAGAGAAAATGAAGTAGCTAAGGCTACCTTTACTCATGCTCAACGATACTTTGGTCCAAAAATACTGCCAAATCAGAAAGAAACTCTGCAGAGGATAATTACACTGTATTTTCAGCTAACAGCTTTAGCTAAAATGACTGTTTTCTTGCTACTGCTTTGATTTTATTTAAAAATGTATTTCCTTTCTTAGGTGGGTTTTAGTTCCAGTCCAGATGGATGTTTTGGTTTTGTCTCCTTAACTTAAGGCTGTCTGGGTGTGAAAGTTAGGCTAATGAAGCTTATGAACTGAACTGTTTTGCCTTTCAGTGCTCACATGCAACTGGAGGATACAGGGGTGCCTGCAACTGTAATCTGTAGAAATACAGTCTGGCAGGACCTTTGTGAAGTCTAGGCAGACACAAAAGACCAAGAAAACTGCATGTTGCTTCTAGTTCTGGTGCAGCTAAGGATACCTAAAGTAAGAACAAATGCTACATCGCCTTCTATGCCTAAGTTGCTATGAGTAAAGTTGGTGTCACGATACTTGTAGGAAGCATTATAGAAAGCGGGAGAACAGTGTTTACTGTCTTACCRTTACCAAAAATGGTAGTTTTGGCTTACGGGTAATCTGTGTGTTTTAGTAAGTTCACATGGACTGCACTAAGTGTGTATGTAGCCCAGCTAATACTGAGTGAATTAGAAGGCCCCTGCTGAGTTCTGATGGAGTTGCCTTAGAGTCTAAATGTATGCATTCAATCTAGATGTTGAAAAAACATAATATTGTCATAAATTTAAAAAAGTTATGAAAAAAACCAAAACACCAAAAAACAGGCAATAAAACTTGGTGAATTGGAGTTCCAGTTGCACTGAGTCTTGTACAAGCCAACAGTGTTACACATCAACATTTATACTGAAGTTTTTTGCGAGTTGGTAAAACTGATCAGTAGAGACTCAATATTAACAGAAGTGGTTATTTTCCTCTTTAACTCATCATCCACCAAGAGGAACTGCAAACCCAGCTACAATTRCCTGGAAGTCCAGCAGAGCTTTTCTCTGGTGCTTTGCTCCAGTCATCTGCCAGATCAGATTTTCAAATGTTTGCACACAGAGTGTAATATTGTAATTTGTCTTAGAATTTGCAAGTACTCTGAAGGTGACCAGTCACATTACTAATCAATTTCTGAAATGAAATGCTTTTGCCTATATAAATTTTCCAATTTTTTCATATAAATTCACTGTATTCACTGAGATAAAATCTCATTAGACAGACAACAAAATCTTATTCACGACAGGATTCTTTTTTTGACAACTGCCTGAGACTAGTGTCTTGTCTTGAGGGTTTTAGTTAGGAATTGTTGCAAGTTTCTAGAATAACGACAGTAAAATGTTTTCACTTTTTCTCCATTCATGTTGCTATCTTCCTATTGAAGAAATAGCCTACATTTAGCAAAATATATGTAAGACTCTTCTTCTTTTTAAAAATGATCCAGTCTCTTCAGAGGCCCTTTGAAAACAGTTATCTTGGTCAACTCTTGTTTGTTGTTATGTAGGAAAAGGAAATCTTTTAGAACATTATAAATCTTTCCAGTGATGGAATGATTTTTTGGAAGTGATGAACCATCACAATAGCTTTTTATTTGCTGGGAATGTGGAAGAGTTGTTATTGGACTGTACATCAGGATGTGTTTTTTGTTGTTTTGGACATCTGAAATCTTTATTTATATTCCACTGAGATAACTGGAGAAAAGTGCTAATTTTAATAGGGTTTTTCCTGAAAAGATGGAAAAAAGAAACTGAAGTGGCAGTTTACTGTGAGTATTTTGTGGTTTATTATAGCTGGATCATTTTATACTCTTGTAGTTCACGTTGTATAGTTGTTGAATTTTACTCCCCAAAGAGTTTCCTCCTTTAAATTTAGCAAGGAGGGATAATCTGGTGGTTTATATTATTGAGCTGATTTSGAGGAGGTCTGCAGTTCCTCACTTGTCTATAAACTTCCTGGACAGTTGCAGATAAGTTACCATCTGAGACACTTAGCAGGCAAATTGTGTTCTGACACCCTTGAATCTTGTGTGCATTTACACTCTATGGCCTCTAGAGCACGGGTGGGCTTGTGTTACACAGCATAACACATGCACACCTGTTGTTGAGGTCTTTTTGCTGATACTACAGATCACAGAGTTTAGTGAAGTCAAGGAGTGCAGGACTTAGGCACTTGCTAATGATCATTTAATCTACCGCTTGCCCTCACTCTGAGGCGATATGGCAGTGGCTTAATTTCTCGCAGCAGTGGCACCAACAGCTTTATGATGGAAGATAACTTGTAATTTTATAGATGTTTCACTGTATTAGTGCACTGAACAATATAGTACAATTACACCCATGAAATGAGTCTTTTGTTTCCCTTTTTTGGCAGTTTGTACAAGCAATACTTAATGCCATCAGTTTGTATTAGCAGAGCTCTGAGGATGATGTGATCCAAGCGGCTCATTCTTTCTCACTCTGTTTTAAGCCATTCAGAAGTGCAATGTTTCCCAAAGGTCTACCTTTGGTTTCCCTATATTCCACCCACAGGGAAAATCCTGGGATGGTAGATTATTTTTGTCCGTACTGTCGCATTATATCCCTTTGTATTTTTAATACTATATTACGGACAGTATGCTTACTGTATGGGTTCACTTGTAATGAAACATTACAGTTTCTGTTGTTTCTTCTAGGTAGAGAACAGACCCAAATATTATGGAAGAGAGTAAGTAACATATATCTCTGAAAGTGGTTTATCCGGACGTGTTGGTTGATAATAGTTACAGAAAAGGTTGCAAGTGTTTGCTCTGGGCCCTTTGTTTCTTCTGTGTGTTTTACAGCAGTATGTCTTGCTCACCATCAGATTATTGCAGTACCATCACTTTCATCTGCCTAACATTACAGTGGCATTTTCTGATGGATATGGATATCAAGTGCTACCTTAAGTGAGAAAAACATATGTTTCCATACTTTCAGAGGGTTGTCTCTGTCTACCTCCCTCTCCAGCTGGCTTTTGCAAAAGGTGTTTGTGTGCAGGAAAAAAAAAGATTTGGATCACAAATGGAATATAAGTGTACAGTATATGCGTATCTTCTATTTCAGACTGCTAAGGCAAAGATGGTTAGATTTAGTGTGGGGAAACAAAGCAGATCTTATTTGTGTTTATTTTGATAAAAGATGTGTAGTGTTGCTAGGTTATTACACCAGTAATTACTGAGATTACATGCAATCCTCAAGATTTTAGCAAGTTGCCATAATATCCCTGAATGCTGCAAAATGTTGGATTGCATGCCACTGACACAAAACATGTGAAGCAGGCAGGAGAAAATGGATTTATTTCTACATATTAAATTGATAGATTCAGATTTAAAAAGCAATATACTTGTTTCATAGATACTGTTTCATAGAAACCTTTCTAAACCATTTAAAGTGACTTCAAATGCAGGCAGAAAGGGAGATTAATTTAAGCTGCAAATTTCTGCAGCTTCCTGCAAATCAGTCATTTTTATGTTTGTTTCTTTTTTCATTACCGTGGTTGGTGGTTTTTAAAAGAAGAGGAAAAGGTGATTTAAAAGTGAAAAGGCGTGTGTTTCAAAAAGTCTTTTTTCCTTAGATTCCATGGGATGATCTCAAGAGAGGAAGCTGACCAATTATTAAGTGTTGCAGAGGGAAGTTATCTCATTCGTGAAAGCCAACGGCAACCTGGAACCTACACTTTGGCATTAAGGTTGGTAATTAATATTTCATTCTTAAATTTATAAAATATTCAAAAGATTGTACTGTTGTTGACCTTAGTGCTTAATCTTCCTTGTGATTGTTTTAATTTTTTTAAAAAATCATGGTCAGCATTTAATGAACTGGTACTTTTTTACTATAAGTTACAGATTTGGTATCTTTAACCTTCCCTAACCCTTTCTGAAGTGCTAACATTCCTTATTATTTGCGCCATCAGGATAATAGCAATTGTGTTTTTACTGGTGATGCTTCATTTTGCCCTTCTCCCACTACGTTACAGATGTGACCCCATGTAGACGTTGGGAGAGCAGGCAGTCGAGAAATAAAAGGCATCTTATGAGTTCACCTGACTAGTCTAGTGTGTGGGTTACTTGCTAGCTAGCTAGCTGTTGCTGAAGAGCAATTAGTTCTCTCTAGTCCCTTGTGGGATGGCCAATAAATCAGGAGKTTTTTTTGTCTGAACACCTGTTAGCTAACACTGTTTGCTGATCTGTTTCCTCGCTCTGCAAATTCTGGCAAGTGGATCATATAAATAAAAAACTGAAATAAAAACTGAAATGAAAAATAAATAGTTGTAAGTTTTAAATAGTTTAATGAATTTTAAGGTAATGGAGGTTATTTTGGCCTGGGCTGTACACCTTAATACTCAGATGGGAGATGGTGATTATTAGCAATGTTTTAAATCTAAGTGGGACAGAAAAGCATTRAAGGAGAAGATGCAGTTACTGAAAGTTTTATATGGGTAAAAGAAGATTACGATTAAAATAAGAATATCTTGAAATAATAGGTTATGATGAATTAGTTTTCTTTTTTGGGGAAAAAAAAAAGGTGTATTTTACTGAGATATTTGTTTCTGTAGTAATACGATTCCAAATAGAAGAACATTATTGACATTTACACTGGTTTACGTTAACAGTGTAAATAAATCGGTGTTGCTTATTAGAGTCTAATACTCCATTTCTACTATTTCTGCTTTTGCAATATTCATTTAAAGCTAAAAAGAAAACAGTTGTCGTAACACCTGGCTTGAAGACAAAGAACTCCTGCCCCTTGCTTCTGATGATGCAGAAAGCACAGGACCTATAGACTGTGAAAGATGAAGCTGCTGAGCATCTTGCAGGATGTCTTGATATAGCTTGTTTTATAAATGCTCGTCCAGTCCAGCAAGTCAAAAGATGGGTCTTTTCTAGGTTTGATGGTATCTCTTTCAAACTGGAAAACCTCTTTGAAAGCAATAAAAACTATTTTTATACCCAATAGAAAAGAGAATGGATAGCTGTTGGTGATCAATTTGGGAAACAGTTTCAAATGATAGCAAAGCTGTTTTCATTGATTTATTTTGAGGAAATTCAGCAGTTGCCAAAACACCTCAGAACCTGAAACTGCAGCATGTTGCAGCCATTTCATTATGTTTAAGCGCTAGCTGAATGACTTGTATATTAAGGGCAGTGGTCTAGATGGCTGCTTTCCATCCCACAGCAAGTAATGCTCTGTTGTCTTGCTGTTGGCCTTYAAAGTATACRAATCAGGGTTTTTGCTCTCATACCTTAGATGAAAGTTTTCTGTGAACTGCAGTGCTGTGTCTTCCACACGTGGGAATTTTACCACTAGAATTTCTTTTTCTCTCGACTAGGAAGTGTAGCAGGAGTCTGTGTTTCCATTGACTGGAGGCAGGGTTTTGCTCAGTTTCCTTTTTTCCTCTCCCTGGAATTATATATGCAGAATATACCCATTAGCCAATAGTCCCAGTGAGTGTGTTGCTGACACTGTAGCATCTCTTAAAGACTAGGTAATTTCTGCGGTCTGTCTGTTCATCCTGACTGTGAGAAGTTTGCTGTGATTGCCGTGATGAGTTTATGTAATTTTACCTGTAATTTATAGCATTTTTTGAGACCATCATTTGTGTTTCTGTTACTACACTGGCAGACATCAAAGGCAGCTCTGTCTGCAGCTTAGATAATCCCAGTAGGAATTTCAGAATGTCATCTCCATGGCCAGAAATGGAGCTTGTCAGTAGGATGGTATGTATGGGCAAAAGCTTTCCAAGTTCGATGGAAGACTTTGATTGACTTCAGGGTCTCTGATTTCACCCTTTCTTTTCTAGCTGTGTGAATCAATTTGATCTTTTCATACTAGGCTTAAATGCCACTCTGTCATTCAAGCAGTCATGTTAATTTTAAGATCACTTCTGTATGATTTTTGCTTTTCCTTCTTTACCTTTGTTTTACCCTTTAGAAGGTGTGGGAGGAAAGAAAACTTGGTCAGCTGTTAGTTTTATATAAAGAAATAGACACAGAACAGTTCTCACGGCATTTTACAAAGTTAACCCAGCAATGCTGAAGAGGTCCTGCAATAAATAACATAAAGACAAAACATAAAATGGAATATCCATGCTTTCTGGTTGTTTTTCAGACATGCTTTGGAAAATGAATGGAAAATGTTGAGTAAAATTTAGATGCTTGAGGGGTACCCATTGACTCTTGACATAAACACTTGGCTCCCTCTGTATTTCTGTGTATCTGCTCAATCTCTCACTCACTGTGTATGTTTGTTGCCTGACTTGTCTGTCTTTGACAGTCTGTCAATTGCGATTAGGACAAATTGGAAACTACCTATGAAGTGTGATTGCATCATAAAATCCCAGTTCATCGAGACCTAAATGTCTTGTGGAAACATTGGGTAGGATCAGCTGCTGTTGAGACTGAGACAGGGTTGTTCCTGGCTTGTAGTTACTGGTTCTTCTGCTGGGGGGGCAGGCAATTCAGTAATACAGATGGCTCAGCACGCCCAGCTCTGGCAGATGTCGTCTTCCTGTTCATGTCAGCGTGCCTGGGAATCCTGAAAAACCCAGTGCATCCAGTTGTGAAGAGCAGTTTAGTGAAAAAGGATCATAACCCTTTCTGTGGCAAGGTATGATGTGTCTATAATGAAATATTTCTAGTCTTCATATCTGCAATGGAAAAAACAAGCTTTTCATGTTTTGTATTGAGGACTCAAACCAGCCAACTCCTCAAATCATCATGGAACAATTTGACTGCTACATTTGATTCCACCAGCTATTGTAGCTGATGTCTAAAATCTCGATGGTATGTTCATACTAGCCATTGGTGAAGTCGTTTTGAATTTGGTTCCAATGGTAGTTTTGTTTTGTCTAATATTTTGGTTTGGTGTGACTAAATGAGGTGAAGGCACTGCATCCTCAGAATTCAAAAAGGAAGATATCCTGGTGCTTGTTGTTTGATTTATTTATTTTATATTGCAGTTCATTTAATCAACTTCAACATCAGGTATCTGCTGTGTTGGTGAAGTTTCTAACATAGTTAAATTGGAAGTTAGAAAAAAGGCTACAAAACCCCTCGGCTACAAAGCAAGCTAGGTGAGAGATAAAGGTAGAACTTGGAATCCTTACTATGACTGCCCAAACATTGTATTTGTGAATACGTCATCCTCTGTGCCACAAATCTGATAGAGAGTAATGAACCCTAGCTCAACTTTGTAAAGTGAGTATTTATCTTATTCTGGAATTATTAAAGAAGATGAGCTCACARAGGGCTATATTATAGGGGAAAAACAACCGCATTCTCTCTCGTCGTATCTCTGTCCTCATTGCTCATTCCCTTCTAGACTGTAGTTATAGTGGGCACCTTCCAGAGATGCTCAGGTTGTCTTTGCTCTGCACTGAAGATTTCCACTTGTTAAACAACTTAATCTTTCTAGAAGATAAAGAATAAACTGTTAACACCACAAATCATAACTCCTTTGTAGGCAGACAGAACTCACAGTTATAAAAACATGTTTTTGTGAATTCTGGAACAGATTGGACAATCACACTAAACTACAGCCTTCAGCTACAGACAAAATGCACAGAATGCAAATGCAGTTGGTGCATGAAGGTTCTTTTATGGACCGTTCTACTCCTAACATGGCTCTTCTGCATCTCACTTCTTTTTAAGCTCTAAGGGATGCCTTAAGTTATCGTAAAATGGGCAGATCCGGGGAGAGATCTGGGTAATTGTTTACAAAGAGTTTCTCCCCAGTTATGTATCTCTSTTATTGTATTAGCAAGTTCTCTGACTATGAACACACTGGGTCAGATCAAAAGACCAGTTCGTAGTCCAGTCCCGTATTCACTCTTTGGTAGCTATTAATAGCAGACATTGAAACAAAAGTGTAAGAACAAGATGAACATGTAGTAGTAGTTCTCTGGTGTGCTCTCCCAGCCTCTGAAAATTTGCTGTTCAGTGACTTCTGAGCACAATTGTTTGCTATTTTTTCAGGCTTTTGATGGAGAGATTTTTGATTTTTGTCTAGTGGCTTTCTGAGCACATTTTTGAGCCCTCATAGACTTTGCTGTCTGCAACTGTAGCATGAGTTCCATGCCTTAACTAGGTTTTATGGGAAACAGCATCCCTTTTTTGAAGATTCCATCTCACATTTTATTTGATGCTCCCTGGTTTTTGTATTATGAGAAACAGTGAACAATTGATCTCCATTTAGCTTTTCCATGCCACTCACGTCCCCCTTATTGTTCTCTTTACAGGTCGATGAGTCCTGGGCTATATATTCAGGTTTTATAGTGAAGTTGTTCCATACCCCTCATCATCTCTGTCATCTTTCTCTGCGCCTTTCTCTTACTCTGTGATGATCTTCTGGAGATGAGGGGACCAGGACTGCACATCCTGTTCAGCATGAAATGGGCCATGGAGTTTTCTTTCTTTGTTCTCTAAACCTTTCTAAATGAATTTTTGACCACTGTGGAGCATTAGGCTCTGAGACTTTTATAGAACAAGCTTTAGTAAATCTAAAGATCTTGTTCCTGAGCTCCAATAGCTACAGACATAGCCTAGCACCGATTAAATGACCAAATATAGGACAGGAGAAATAATAGCTTTTGCAGGCTTAACTGAGGCAGTCAAATATTCTTAGTGCAATGCTATGGAATAGTTAACTGAGTTCAAAGTGAAGATTTTTTTATATTTCTTCTTCTTCAATAAGGTAGAAAAAGTGATTCTTACCCAAAAAAACTCTTCAGTTATTCAGGTTGCCGGTCAGTTACTGTAAAATCTGCTTTACACTTATATAATAAGCTGCACTTTGAACATCTTCTGATGAGCTATTTTTGTCTACTTTCATCCATTATTGTGCAATTAATTTGCATCGTGACATTTTTAAGATGGACTACCTTTTAAATCTAAATTTTAAACAAAAGAGGTTTTGTTTTCAGAAAACAAATTTCTCTGAATTTGTAACAGAGGTAAAAGTATGTTCTTAGGGAAAAAGAAAATGATAATTTAGATGTTGCTTTAAGTGTGTGAGTTTGGCTAAATATTCAGAGCTGTCCTTCAAATAAAATTGATGTTCAGAGCCTAAGAAGGCTTGTGAAATTGTATCAGTTCAGACACTGGATAAAAGAGAATGAAGCATAAACACAAATGAGAGCAGCAAATCAGCACCCTACTATATTTAATGCCTGTACTTAATCATGGATGTGGTTTCTCATAGCTTATTAAAAAAGAAAAAAAAAAAAGAAAAAAAAAAAGAAAGAAAGAGTTCACCAATGTTTACTAATTAATTAATCAGAGAATGCCACTGAAAATTTTTTGCAACCCTGAGGTTTAAAAAAAATTACAAACAAGAGAAAATTATTGTAGGTATATATGTGTGTCCATACATATCAGCAAGTCTATGTGACAATAAAAATATATATTAAATGCATTGTAATGTTAATTAGATGTTCCAAACGGATGAAAAGAACTGAAAATTCCTAATTAACTCCTGGAGGTATTAAATCTGCTTTTAAATTTGGCAAAGGAGTAGTACAGTGCTTAATGCTAGGACCTACAGCAAATTACAGTAACAGTAAGACATGGTTGGCAAAGTAGCCTTTTGTGGTAGCCTTTGTTTAATAATTAGGATGAAGATGAAGAGGAAATGGGTAGAGATTGTACTAGTGGTAGGCGTTGAAGTGTGATGGTACTGCGTGTTCTTTTGAGCAGATATCTGCTGTAGCACGTTTAGTTGGTTACCATGGTTTCCCTTCCTGCAAATTCTATTGTTGTGATACTCAGAATGAATCAAAGTAAGGTTCTGCAGCATGATTAAAAAAAAAAGGTAATAATGTTAGCTGTGATTATGAGTCATGTTTTCTTTATGTTTGGGGGTTAGGTCACATTCAAGATTATGTAGCATCAGGAGAGAATTCTTGAGGCGAAATAAATGTCAAAAATTAGTAATCCTTAGTTTAGTTGACCAACTACATGTATTGTACAAGAAATTGATATACATGTTCTCTCTCCCTAAATTATGAAATTGCGTTAATAAACTAGGCACTGATATTTTAAAAGGAGTCATAATTGGTAGGCTGTTAGAGCATAATGCTGCAAACGAACCTTTTTAATTTCAGAGGACAATTGCTTTGGTAGCYGAATGCTGTTCATTTTCAGTGGGCTCTTTTGGGACACACATGTAGTGCTCTTCCAGAACATGCGTTGATTGCTGTGGGATTACTTATGCATGTAAAATTCAACATCTGTAAAAGGCTTCTTGAATTCAGAGGTTAAAACTGTGCATCTGCATTCTTCTGGAAAGCCTCGTTGTACGGGCTGGGACATGGGAGAGGAAAAGAAGAATTGTTTGAAACAACTTTTTATGTGATAATAGCTGAATTACATTTTATTTAATTATGAATGTATCAAAATTTGGTCATAGTTTATCCTGAATCCACAGCTGATCTATAAGTAGTCAGAAGGAGCCCAGCAAAACTGTAGCTGACTGCATCCCTTCACTTTACCGTGGTAACGATATTCTGATATCATGCTAGTTGGTAGGAAAAAATGATAAAGACCATTTTAAAGACCAAACTTTGCATATCTTTCTATCTGTGTATTTTTTTTTACCTGATTTGCAAATGCAGTGATTGGCAGTAGCAAGAGCTGAATTCAATTTCTAGAAACCTTTCTAAAATATTTACACAATATTCCTTGGTCGCTAGCTGAAGAACCTAGGAAACTATATATACATATGTGTATACACACACAGGCACACACACYGACTTTAAAGCTTAGCTGGGTTAAATAGAATTGCTCCAAAATGTGATCAAACCTATCTGTGGGATAAATACGTTTCAGCCTGACCTACTTTGATCAGTTTTCTTTATTCTGCATGAGGTGGCAAGAGTGCTCCTTCCTCTGTGGCCGGCTGAAGCTCCAGGGGAGGGACTCTTCCTTCTCCCCCAGGCTTAGCCCGTCACACTTCCACAGGCGCAGAGTTCAGGTGAGTTTCAAAAATTGGCCACTCGGGTATCTGCAGCTTCTTTTAGATAAAAGAAACAGTTTATGCTTAAAGCTATTTTAATAGGCTAACACAACAGGTATGCCAGCTAATATGCTGGGCYTTTTTTTTTTTCTTGTGAAGAGCCAAGTATTTCTTTCATGAAGGCTTAAATTCTGCTGAAACTAAAGCTGTCATTCTGTTGGCTGGGTATATCACACGAGCTAGTGCTAGCCTCAGGGGAAAAAAGTGTGCTGAGAAGTTTTAGAGCTTGCTTTTCTGCTCTAAAGTAAAACAATTGTACCTCTATTTAAATGATGTTCCATGTAAAAGAAGTTTCTTTTCCTATATAAAATTTCATACTGAATAATATACTCGGTTACTTCGTCAATAACGTGGAAGGTTCAGCTAGCAGTAAGCAGCATAGCTGTCCTGCATGTCATCTGCCYTATGGAGGTGCACCTGGGCGCTACTGAGGTGGCTTTGCTTAGGTGTTTAGAATAATAATAAATAGCTACTAACCTTAATGAGTAATTAACTGGCTACCTAGGCCCTCCCACAGACTAGAATGCTTTTTTCCTTATGGTTCATGTCTTCTTGCTGTGTTCCTGTTCTCCATCCCTCCTCTTCCCATCTGTTGTTGTTGTCAGCTCTGTTTTCTTTTGGCTAGAATGTCTAATTTATCTTTGGCGATTCAGTTTGCTGCAGTCTTTCTCCTGCTCATGTAAGTTCAGCACTTCTCAGAGGAATATTCTCTGCTTTGGTGGTGTTGTGAACTTTTTGGTAACTTGTTCAAGAGCTGTCTGTGCTTAGTGCATATAGCTCATGTTCATTTTATGCCGTGTCCTTCACCTCTGACTATAGCTCCTGCTGCGCCACAAAGATCTACTGTAATCTGGTGCACAGTAGAGGCATTGGGCTTGTGGTGAGGCACTGTGGTGGAGCTCAGAAGATCTGGGCTCACTTCTTGGCTTCACATATGACTTGGCTCAAGGCTTTTAAGTTTTCCAAGCCTCATTTCTCCATTAGAGAGGATATTTTCTTTCCCATATAGTCTTACRTGCCTGTTTAGTACAAAAGTCTAAGATCTCTTAAAAATGGCCCAGACAAACTCAAAGTTGTACCCCATCTCTCAGACTATCCCCAGTCACAGCTCCTGAGCAGGAATCTGTGTTGTACTCTGCTATTTTTATGGTGTATAATGTCTGTCTGGTTTGAAGCTTCTAGGCACTGTCGGAGTTGAAGTAGTAAAAAGTCAAATTATAATGCAATCAGTTGATAATTAAATTGTGTATACATGTACATAGCATTCATTGCGCTCTCCTCTTCTCCCCTGTTCCCTCCCCTGTCGAAAGGGTACATATCTCTCTGTCTTCTGCAGGTTCTACTGGAATGCCTTTTTGCTGTATTGCTTTTAGAAAATGCCAGTTAGAAATATATCTTCAAGTTAGTCCTTTTGGTTGGCCTCTTCTTTTGTATGCTTTTGAAATACGTATTTATAAATTTTTTGTGTTCGGAGAAACAACTTTTTTCCTGTGCTTCATCAATAAGCAAAGAAGTCCGTCAGCTGTAGATACTGTGGACGCTTTATAAAGATGTTTTCAGAATAACATACAATAGCCTCATATTGTTGTTTAATCTGATAATTGTTTTCATCAAAATATTTATGAATTATTCAAACACTAAAACAACTGACAGCAATAAATGTTAACTGGCCCAGTTTTCCTCTTCCTTCTCCTCCTTTTATGCTTGATGTAGCTCAGCTGAGTTAAGTATAGTTCCTTCTGATTTGATAGGTGCTAGGAAGAGAATCAAGCTAATTTTTTTCTTTTGTAACTTGAGATGAGTAAATGAACTCTAACAGTTTCAGTAATAAATTGAGATCTGCCCCACCTACGGCTGCACTTGCACGAAGGAAGAAATTCTATTCTAGAAAAACAGAATATAATAATAGAAAAGCTATCAATCTTTATTGATGAGCTGTTAGTAGCCCCAGAAATTCTAACAGTGCATATTGCATATGCAGGAACCACTTCATTTTGCATTATTATGCTTGTTTATTGTTAAGGAATGCAGCTTTGAGGAAAACCCATTTTAGAGAGCAGGATGCGTATATTAGTGAATCTCACTGTTCACAAAAAAGTGGTGAGTGATTACTAGAAGATCAGAGGTAGAATACGTTCGGAAAACAACTTAAGTAAGTAGCAAATTGTGTAATAGCTTTAAGTTAAGTAAACCTGAATTGTAAGGTTGGGATTAACAGTGGCTTAAGGCAAATCAGATTTGACAGAATCTCTCTGGAACAGAAATCTTACTGAAATTATTTTTAATCTAAGGGAAATTTTATAAATATTTCTTTTTTTTTTTTTAATATAAACTTTGAGATCTTGAACAACAACCTGTAGAGTGTACATTAAAAAACAAAACCAAAACAGGAACAACGACAAAACCAATGGTTCTCCACTCTGTTCTCCAAAAACCCTTTTCGCACTTGTAAAGCTATTTTATGATAAGGACATTTCTTTGGGTTTTCACTTGATGTTTTCCACTCAGGTTTCCTTGATATACTGAATTAAAATATGCATATTGTCTTAGATAATTTAAGAGCAAGTTTCTTTTAATGTGAGAAAACCTGTAGAAGCAGTGACAGTCATGAGTAACTTAAACCCTTGTAGGAAAAGCTGCTGTAAGTGGAAAAAAAATGAACATGTTTGAGCATTATGCTATGGCAGTTCTCTCTCCATAGTATGCATGATTGCAGTGGAATTTCCGTTACAGATCTGATGTGGTTCTATTTCTAAATTTGCCAGAAAAACAATGTCATGTATGACCTAAAATGAAAATGTTATACATAGGCAGAGTAAAATTTGCACGCACTTTTTGAAGTTTGCTGAGCAGACACTGGTGGGGGTTGGTACCTTAGCTTAGAAAAATTCTGCTTTAAAGTAATAGGAAAGCTCTCAGTAGCATCAAGTCGCACTGTAAAATTAACTCTTGGAGAATGCTTCTTCAAAATTTTTGGTAAAGAAACATAAATCTTTGCTTAATATGAAGCTGTGAAAGTTACTAACATTCCTGCTAGTAACATTTCCAGAAGGTGTTTATTCCAGGCATGTTGACGTAGGTTTCCAAATACTGCTTTCATTTAAAGAGAAGATATAAGGCTTTTACTACTTTCCTGTGTGTATATAGAATTCAAATGTGTCTTAATCACTAACCACAGTGAGTCTTCTCCCAGGAAGCATGGAGGTTTCATCAGGTAGAAAAAGCAGTAAAACATTGCCCAAAACATTGGTATTGATTCTGATTCAATCATCAAATAAATTCCAGGGACTTATATCAAGTTTAAATGGAATAGGGCATGCAAGCACAGTACTAAGAAGAGGTAGTACATCTGTACAAGAGCTTCTTTTCAGAACCAGATTATTTTAAAATGATCTATCACTGATCAAGAACATTAAGAGTGATCTTAAGTGTTATACATATTAATAGCATACGTGGTCCTTGATCAGCTGACATTTGTTCAGAGTTTGAGATGGTGAAAATCAGCTGTTAAAAGTAAAATAAGACATTAAGACAAAAGAAGACTTTTCTTATTATTTTGTTAGATTTATTTGTGAAACACCATTACAGGTACCAAGGGCTGATAACACTTTCAGTCTTCATTATTTTCAGCAGCTGTTACCTACTGTCGATGCCCTAGAGCAGTTGTCTCTCTCACTTGTGTGGTCCCTGACAGTGTTCATGATCCACAGGAAAGTGCCATTGCTCTGGTCCTCACTGCCTGCTGTTTGCAGCATGCTATTTGCACAATATTGTTTCCTTCTTGGACAAGGAAGTCTGGGCAGTGATGCAGGTAAAAAGTCTTCAGTCTCAATTGAGAGAGACCGCTGGGAGGCTGTTGTCAATGGTACAGCACCAGCTCTGAATTTTTTTGCTTGATCCTGATTAGACAGAGTGAGTTGAAGGTTGTGTCTGCACTGGCGTGAGGTAGACACATTGCAGTTCCAGCTCTGGGATTTGTTTTCTGTTCTGAAGGATGCCACACTTTTTCCATGGTAAACTAAACTGTCATGCATTCAGCCAGCGCATGTGTCTGATCAGGTTTTAGGGATAACTTTATATCTAATTAATGTTCATCAAGCAACAGTCAGCCAGCCAGCCAATGCTACCCTTCCAAATGGCACTGGAAAACTCTCTGTAGTCACTGTACTCTGCCACCTTTCTCAGCCATATCAGACAGTGAGGATTTTTTGTCTCCACTTACATAAAATACACCTGTACTTTCAATCCCTAATGCATTTGATTTCATTTATGCATATTGTGTTCTTGCAAACTACTGGTAACGTTTTGGAGATGATGCTATTTGTCAGGCAGGTACTCTGGGAAGATGGCAAGTTCCACAATTCCCTGGCCATCCTCAGAAATGTTGTTGCCAATAAATAATTTAAAAAAAAAAAAAAAAAAAAAAAGAGCTGCTGTGAGGAGTTGGAGACTTTCAGGGATAACTGTGTAGATGTTTTGGCTACATGCAAGACCTTGTGTGTGTTTGACAAGGAAAAGGGCCAAAAGAGGATCTGTGGAATAATTTGTTTTCTTTCGCGTGATTAGGACACATTCCTGATTGCAAGATCGCTTATATTTCTGTGGCTTTTTATGAAGTGTCAAGACTCTAGTCTTAAGTGTTGGTTGACAGTTTTCAGGAGTTAGAGCTGAAATTCTGGCACCTAATTTTAAGTGAGACTTCTACCTTCTGACTGCAAAGCACATTAAGACACTTTTTCTCCAAGGGAAGATTAAGTCCAAGTGACCTTCAGGCCCATGTACAGAACTTAAGATTTCCCAGCTCAGTGTATGAAGTTGCTTGAAACTAATGAGGATGCGAGTAGCCCCGAGGGGCGTTAACTTTGTGGTCTGGTTACAGCTACACATTTTAAATAATGCCTTTGTCTAGATACTCTTCTCATCATAAAATAGCCTGTGAAAGAGGTGAATAGCTGCTGTACAATTCTGTATGTGGACTGTAAAATCCATCTTCTTAGACGGTAAGAAAGTGCGGATGGGCTCTCGGTCCTTCACGTCTTCCTTTTGTTTCATCAGTGAATGCTGCATACAGAGTAGGTGGCTGAGTCTGAAGCCTGTCTCTCTCATGCTATGATACCTAATTCAACTCCTCAGTCCTTTATTACTAGCCACATTTGCTCTACCATTTAATCCGTTTTCCCACGTTGTTATCCACTCTGCCCCACTGGCAACCAAAGGGACTAGACAGAGTGATTGCTTTTCAGGCAACTTGAAATAAAAAAAGTCTTTTATCTGCAGTCCTGCTGCTTGCAAACAAATGCACAGTGGACACAATGAGACTGTTTGACATGTCAAAAGTCTATTTCTTTTTCTTGGAAAAACATCTAATGTTCCTCTGTTTAAACCAAAAGAGAACATACATTATCTGTGTCCTGCTTTCTATTTCTTAAACAAAATACAGCTGGTACTAGTGCTTGCCTTTGGGAAGAGACCATCAGGAAGTTGAAATATCAAACCTTGGCTCTACTTAGTTGCCATGGTGATGTATAATTAACCAGGCTGTAGTAATGTTATAGAAAGTAAACATAAGGAAATATTCTTGCTAATGGAAAAATTTAAACCATAGTTTTAAGTAAGACTGAAGGGACTGAAGATTAAATTTTAATTGATCAGTTGCAATTGGGCATGTATTTTTGCATTTATATTGTAATTTGATCAAAATGGTAACATTGTGTGGTCAGATAGAAATTTAAATTAGTTTGAAAGAAAAAAAACAGGATTCTGAGACACGTTGTTGATGGTACAGTCTTTGTAAGAGATTGGTGTTTCATTGATTTGTGGGGATTTGTGGGGTTTTTTTTCCTCCTTGTTGCTAATAGGATTCTATTTGAAAAACAATACATTTCCCCACAACGTATCCAACAAGAGATGAATAGAGAGAAAAAAGTTTGATTTGGAACAAGTGGGAAATCCGATAAAGGCAAACCATTCAGTGTTCACCTCTTGCAGCTGATATGCAAGCACCTTTTCCAAGTGGTTACGACATTGATGCAGAGTAATTTGTTTGTCTAAATACCTTTCTTTAAGTGGTAATTGTTAAATTATCCTAATGTATTTTAAACCAAGAAAGTTGAATGTACCTTTGGAAGGCCACACATGCCAAAAGAAATTGATGTGCAGCTCCCCAGACCCGTACAGGAGGAAGTTTCAGTCTGTGAGGTTTACGAGAGATGAGTTTAGGCATGAGATGCTGTTAAAGAATTACAGCTGTGGAACATTGTCTATGAGATACTCRTGTGCTGAAATGTGGGTCAGGAGCAGTGGGATAAAGATTATGTACTTTTGGGAATCCTATTCCTTGTAGTATCTCTCAAAGACACACTTTATGCGCAGCAGTCTGAACAGATGTACGGCGTAGGGGCTGCTCGGTAAAACATAGCTGGGGTAGAACCATGCACCTACTGACCCTGCTGGGAAGAGGGTTAACCCTTTAAGAACTTTTGTTCATTCTCTGCATTTGGCCATCTTGTTCTTCAGAACTTTGTTTTAGACTCTGAAGGATGTTACTAAAATCAAGACACCATGTGTGCTTCTTAATAGGCCCTGAGAAGTTTTTCTGTGCCTTATCTTCTCTTGATAAGATTAGTGTAATACTTTCTCTTCTAGAAAGCTAAGAGCAATAAGTGACCTTCAGCTTGTTTAAAACTCAGCTATAAGTACTGTCAGAGCATATGTTACTGAGTAGAGCAGCAGTTCACCTGCTACATCTCTTAATAAAAAATAATTCTATTGCATATTGTCATTTAAGGCCCATTATTTTCACCTTCAAACTTCTTCGGTTCTCCTGTCAAATTTTAACATCATAGTGCTTGTATGTGCTCCATGTGCATTATTCCCACTGACTTGAGCAGAAGACAGTGAAGGTTGCTCACTCAGCGCTGCGAAGTGCTGAGCACTCTTGGCTCGTGTTGACTTCTCTGACAGTGAAGAAGGAGTACTTCTCATGGTCAAAGCTCGTTTGTCACACACTACGCTGAGTAGAAGGATGCTTTGAAGAATGAGCCTGAACATGTTCCTACCCCTTCTGATGTAACTTAGGACATTATCTTTCTACTTTCTGAATGACCTGTATTCACTCAGAACTGCATCTTGTGATGAAATTAGCATTGGGTAAAAATGTGTCTTTCTGTCATTTTGTAATTTCTTGCTTTTCAGTTTGATTCAGTGAACTTTTAGTTTGTGTGGCATAAAAATGTACATAGAAGTACCAATTAATTTCCAGTAAACTGCCCAGGTAGTTCCTACACATCGTGTCCTCTTTTCTTACTGAGCAGGATGCGGATTCCTGAGGGCCCCCTCACATTTGACCATTGTGTAAAAATAGCAGCTTCTGAAGCTACAGTCACTGTCAGATTATTGATGGGGGATGGGAAGGTTTGGCATTTTGATTCAGAACACAAGAAAAAAAATACACATCACGGAACAAGTGTTTTTGCCCCTATTTGCAAGAAGAGTGCAATATTTCATCTGAGGCAAAGTCTAAAATTATGCTTTCCCCTGTTTAGCAAGGCCCCATTAAAAAGGAGCCACTTCAGCAAAGCACAAGTGTTTACTTTGTTCCTTAACATCTCCTATGAAGCATTTGATTGTAAAATGAAAGCAATCCATCCTTTCAAATTTAGTTTTTAATATTTCTTTGGCCAATCTGACCTCACAAGGGGGCCCAATACCCTGAGCAGCCACCCTTGCYGCTGTCTGACCAAGGAATAACACCGGAGTGAGCTGTGAAAGCAGCTTCTTGCCTCCATCTTCTCCACAGGAAATGCATTGGTTGGTGCCAAGTGCAAACACTGGTGTTATTTCACACGTTTAGATTGCTTTCAGGCAGAAAATTGTTGCAGATTCAAAGTACAGTTTTTTGAAATATGCTAATATTCAGGTAAAATGGGCATTCTTATGGATGCTAAGAGGCTGTATCAAAATCCTATTCCACCTCGACTGCAGAATTGCTAGCGTCAGATAGCTTACACATTATAGATCCTGTATATTACAAAGATTTGCTTGACGCTCAGGACTTAACAAGCATAACACAGAAGGACTTTTGTACAAAGCTTGAAGAGTTAGTCCTTGGCCTTTGGCCAGGAATAAAGAATGCTTGCCCTTATGCCATTTTGTCCTGTGCTGCTCCAGTTCTGGCAGCGGTTCTGCTTCAGTGTAATTGTTGGCACCGAAGCTCAGCTGAACCCTGAATGGCCTCTTCCTGCAAGCAAGCAGGGGCGCAGAGGTCCGCGACGGCATCAAAACTCCGTATTGATCAGCTGTAATAGAGGACTCTATTATGAGAACTCTTCATATCAGAGCCAAGCAAATTGACTACGGCGATGCAGTAGTAAAGTACTAAAAAAAGCCAGAAAGAGTGTGAAGTAATTTTCAGTTTTTCCACAGGATAATGGAGGGGCTAAGGGAATAAGAGAACAAACAGCTCCTTCTGGGACAGTCACTGTTTTGGCTATCTGCAGTTGTTGATCTCTCCTTCCTATCTGTGCTAAGTAGTAGTTGAGTTTTTCATTCTCGTCTGGACCAGACACAGAGCATAGTCACAGCTTTAAGTGATAAAGTATTTTTTATTGTTTGCAAAGGCTTGCTTACTCTTCTTTATTCTGCTTACTGTTCTTTAAAAAAAAAACTTTCCCATTTCATTGAGGCAGATTTGGAAGTCAAACCAGAAACTTCAGACTCTACTACGATGGAAAGCACTTTGTTGGGGAGAAACGTTTTGAGTCCATCCATGACCTGGTGACAGATGGATTGATTACTCTTTATATTGAAACGAAGGCAGCTGAATACATTGCCAAGATGACAATAAATCCAATTTATGAACACATAGGATATACAACTTTAAACAGAGAGCCAGCACACAAAAAACATATGCCAACCCTGAGAGATGAACATGATGGCAAAGAGTCTACAGGAGAGGATGAGGTAGCAGAAAAGAGGGTAAGCAATTGTTTAACCCACACTCTTTTTTTCTGTTAGACTTTTTATTTTGTACTTTTAACCCTTCCCCTCTACTATAAAGTGCTAAAGGTATCGGTAGATATTTAGTCTACGTATTTATTTCCAGTATTGCATTAATAGTAATATTTTAACTGGTTATAGGGGTTTTTAATGGTAATTTTTGCATATTGCAAATTTCTATGATTTGGAGGTTAGTTATTTATCATTGTGAGATTCCTTTCTTCAGGTATTTTCACAGTTATAGATGTTACCATTAAGCCACTCATTTATTTCAAACGGGCTACAAATATTTCATCTTAAAATTGTTTACAGTGTCTAAGACAACTGCCCTTTGGTCAAAAATTATATTTCTTAATATATTCAGCATTCCCCAAACAAATGCATTCCATAATCTATTCAGCAGTCTGCATACAATGACAGTAAAGTTGTCCACATTATAAATAAGCCTGTTCATTAAGATGATAAAATGTTAAAACATTTCACTTGGCTAAGTTCAGCCTGTCAGAAGCTGACAGAGCTATTTTTGGCCTCAGCCAGACTTATGAGGAAGGATTGCTCTCTTCAGAGAGTTGCAGTATCAGCTGAGAACTGTGTCCTGGATTATAAAAGAAAAACGAACAACAAAATAATCTTAGAACCGGTGAAAATAGAAATATTAAAGGAGGTTGGGAATGTATCAGGCAGACAAAGCAACTGCCTGAAACTTCATTTGTGTGACAGAGACTAAACTTTAAAAGAAAACAGAATGTAAATTCCCTCATGTTAAACTAAATACTGTGTTTATTGAAAAACTGACATATAAAAGTATTTTTAAATGCATTTTTACATATGTGTAGGTATTAATGGATGCGCTCCCCTGTTTCGCAAAATTCAGAATCACTTTAGGAGTATCTAATATGCTTATAGTGCTTAGAAGAAACGCTAACCTTAGTTGGGATCATCTCTCTGTCTTTCCAATCAGAAATATGTCTGTGATTTCAGTTTTTCTTGAGGTGGAGAAAAGGTCTCACTGGCAATTTCCAACATGACTATTACAGTGAAACTAAGCTCCATACAGAGTCCACAGAGAGAGGAGGCTCATAGCTTTGGTCCTTCAAATCCTTCTCCATCAGAGTCTGTCATCCTGCACTGAATTTGCTGAGAGGTGAAGCACCCAACTTAGCTTAAAGTATGAATCTTCACTGTTACCAGATCATTTTGACAAAATAAATACTGGGGGGGATATTGATGCTAGCTGAACCACATTAAATATCCAATTTCTTGCCCGTTAGGTACCAGCAGTAGAGGGGTGAGTTATCAGTTACAATTCCTGACAGCCACTGACTTGCAGTGTGCTGTTTCAAAAGGATTTTTTTGCATGTTATCATAAAGAGTTCATGATAATGCAAAGCCTGGGTAAAAATCTTCTGTAAAAGTTCTGGAAGTCACTGCTTTGGGTTTCTTTCATAAAATTAACTCTTCCTGCATTTAGCAACTTTCGAGTGACAACAGAACTCTGTTCTGTCACAACATTTTTTAGACTGATGAAAAAGTTTTTATAGTAAAGGGATTTCAGTGACTATTATTGAAGAATGCTGTTTTTTCCATAGATTACATGGTATTATGTCAGACTCATCAACAAGGTATGCCTATTGTTTTGAAACATTTTTCATTAAATAGCTCAGGAACTGTTAAGCATTTCTCACAGATTGAAATTTTAGGTGAAAACCCTTTAGAGAGGTTAGTCATGTAATTGCAACATCCCACCCCATTTGTCTGGAAGTTATAAGCAACTAAAGTGGCTTCATCTGCAATATAGTTCAACAGCAATGGTGTTTACTGGCCTGAAGCCCAGGTTTTGAGCCTTTTCTCTTTATTTGTCTTGGAACCATGTTCATGTGGACACAATGAGGCACACAGACATCACAGTGCAGTTAAATGCGGAGATTTCAGTTTAATTTTCAAGTCGTTATCCAGTTGGGATTGCTACCCATGGCTGCGTGGGGAAGGCACAGTGTGATCCATTTTACTGCGGAGTGGCGCAGAGGTGACATCTTTGCTGCTTTTACACCTCTCAGGGTCTTTGCTCTAAGATGACACAGAGTCCTAAGTGTCGCTTCACCCAGCAAATCTCCAAGGGGAATGAGGCATTCAACCCCATGACCAACACCCAATCCCAGTAGCAACCTCAGCATTTGGAACAAGCCCCAGCATCCAGCTAAGGCTTGCCAAATCCTTTCTGCCTCCTCTGTAAGTCATAGGATGTGGGGAGCATGGGAAGGGGGAGAGATACGGTGGTGGCCTTACCGAATGTCTCATGGGGTGTGGTGGCTATGAGCAACGTAGGAGCGGTGGGGAGAGGCGGCCTTGGAGAGCTCTCCCAAGTGTCTCCCATCACTGTCTGRGGGACTCGACTACTTGCATGCCCACTAAAGCTGTGGGAGAACCGTTTCAGGTTCAGTGGGGTGAACATAACTGACTGGCTGGAGGGCTGTGCAGGCGGGTGACTGAATCACACCTGGTGGCTAATTTTGTAAAAAAAATTGAAATCATGAGATATATACTTGTTTGACAAATAATTTGCATTTAAAGCATGAGTACTGGATGACAGGAAATATTTCTCTGGCTTTTTTAAAAGCCTACCTACTATAAAAACTTAACATGCTAGCACAAGGAACAATGGAGAGATTACATCTCCACTTAAACAGAAGACCCAATCTCTCTGCTAGTTTATAAGTTTTCTTTGGTAAAATAATAATAATGCTGTAAGAAAAATATACATATCCTCTACTAAATTGCTCAAAAGGTCATTTTACCCTTTTTGTGCAGGCTCCTGCTTCTTACTGATATTTACTTGAAAACTTCAATTACTAACAACATAGTATTTACCTTATTATGAATCATTTAACCATGATATAAGGAAGCTTTCTTACAGGACACTTATAAATAGGTCAAGTAGTTTTTCTTTCTCTTTGGTGGGAGGGATGGCAGAGTGATTCCTGTTGTCCAATATAAGGAGAATGTCACTGAATCGACATTGACATTTCTAACAAAGAACACAAAGAAAATTGTCCAAAATCCAACAAGAAAAAAACATTGTCTTGTGATCCAAACAGCAAAATCTGTGTGCTACAACATTAGCCCATTAGCCCCATGGTGAGGATGAAAATTTCTGCAGGGTACAGTGTTTGGCAATTAACGCATCTTTATCAGTTTTATATTGTAGCCACACAGCTTGTCCCTACACAGAATGCTTCCTCCTCTGTAGAGAGAGGAATAAGTCTGGGRCCTGAATGTTGATCATCCTGAGCCAAAATACGTTCCCAGATTTGCAGACTCTGAGGCTGTTCAGATCCCAACCTAAACTTTGTGCCTGCGACTGTTGCCCAATTCTGTGTGGGTGGTGCATGAAAGATAAACCCTTCAGAAGAAGGAAAGGAGAGACACGCAGGCTCTGACTGGGGAACAGCAGCTGGTGGGAATGTAGTTTCGCTTTCTGCCATAAAATCAAGTGGAGGAAATTGGACAGCCAGAGAACACACCTCAAATGAAATATTATAGAGCACTTCACCTAGCCTTGAATTTGGTGTAGAGCAGTAGCAGGGAACACCACAGATTTGTGTTAGATGCCTCCCAGCATGCACTAATAATACTTTATTTGTTCCCCACTCTGTTCAGCAATTAATTTATAGTAGAAGAATTCAGCGTGTGTTGGGTGACTTGTCATATGCAATGCATTAAAAATGAGCCTTAGTAAAGGGGAGGGATTTAAAGACTGTAAAAGATGAAAAGGCAAAAATTATGCAATCGTTAGATGAGGATTGTAGGACACAAATCACAATACCCCTCAGTACTGAGTCCTGTAAGAGACCATATTGTGGTATGATTTAAGATGCAGTTTTTAATAGGAAAAGCATGAGAATATAATCCACTGCGCAGCATGTGCTTCACTGATTATGAGAAGGAATTTGAGTGCTTACCATATAGAAATACGTTTTTAAAATTAAAATTCCTTGTTAATGATTTATGATTTTCATAACCTATGGAAGAATTAATAATAAGTCAGAGATAACTGGAGGAGTGGAGATTGAAAACAGGAGACTGCTTGTCATGCTTGAATGCCCTGAATAGATATTTTAGCTGCCATGCTAAAAAGGTAATGCTGGTTCCCAAAACAGTCTGCAGATTGTTCAGAACTCAATTGTGCAGCCATAGTGGTCTGTGTGTTAAGAGAGGGCTAAGATTAATTTGAAAGAGGGCTTCCCATGTGGATTCAGTCTGCATGGCCTGGTGTGGAAGTGGAAATAGTACCCAGTATCACAAGATTTACTATTGCTGACATGCCTTGAATACTGATGGAGCCCTAAACATTCTCCAGTCTCAAAGGTGATTATGGCCTGGGAGCAGATGACTTGATTCAGTTAAATACCTTATAAAAATGGTAGCTCTCAGAAATTAATAAATACCTAGATACATATATCAAAGTCCTTCTTGAAAGCCCTGCAAAACATTTTTTTTAATTTTGACATGCTTTTGAGATATTAATGTAAGAAGTTGTATGCGTGATTTATTAAAGATTTAATATTTGTTATGAGAAAATGAAATAACCAGTTACAAGTTATCCCATCTTTCAAAATGAAATGCTGAGGTTAATGTTAGTATAGCAACTGAATTACATTTATTCATGTTTACTTTGGTGATAAGTGCTATTTCTGCAAGAAACTTCAGTGGCTGCAAATCAATTAAAGACGACTCCTAGACTGTACAACATTCAGTTCAATTCCTACAGACAGAAAGAATTGAGAGAAGGTTTGTGGCAGCAGCCACCCAACAAAAGCACTCTTTTGTTCTATTTTTAATGACCTTAGTGGTGATACTATTTTTTCCTCCATAGTGATGAAGGCTGATTGTCTGCAACCCTGTGCAAGGAGATCTGGAAATGTAAATCTATGTCATTTTAGTAGGAAACATGTTTTTAAGCCTGCCTCTGAAGATAATCCAGATCACAAAGTTAATTGCAATCTCTGTGTACATTTCTAAGAGATTCGTAACAGCCTCCACATACAAAATCAAGGGTCATACTTACGGATGTTTGCAGAGGGACCAGTCTCACTTTCCAACCTTGAACTGACACTGATCTTTTCATTAATGACACTACTACTTTTCTAATTTTGCTCTCAGTCAAATCTGTTAGTAAGATCTGCTTTAAACCTTCCTTTGCCAAAGCTTGTTTTATCTTCAGTGAAAGGACATCAGAAAATGTAGCCGAGAAAGTTACAGTAGTCTGTCGCAGAAGCATAAGCCCCCCTAGCAAGGTCTGTGATGAAGAAGACACTGTTTGGTGCCTAGTAATGCTAATGCTGGGACCGATAGGAACCAAAAAGAAGACGTGGTCTTAATAATCAGGGAGGAAAGTGTGCCTTGAGAGTGAGGAAATCTTGATGCTGGAAGTTGTATATTTCCATTTACTTGAATTAACTTAATTTTATTAGAAAAGATGGGTGTGTAATGTATAAAACTCTAGACAAGCCATAGCTATTACAAGGGTAGCAACAAAGCAATAATTTTTTTAAAAGTACAACTAATAAATGTTTACCTTAAAGTACATTTAAAGACACAGGAGACTGAGCACTGAAGAATCCCATGGGTTAACTTGAGGAGATTGTCAACTCTTTTCTCACAAATGTTCCTTTCCAGTCCCTGCGCGGGTGTCCATGACAATCACTCTGTAAGTTTAATGTAATTTATAAATAAAACATAACTCTGTGGAAGGCAAAAACTTCTATTTATTTCTTCTGGGTTTAGCCCATCTTTCAGCAGAGACTCAAAGCACAGACAATTTTGTCAATACTAAGAAAGTTCCTAGCAGGATGAAAGACAAGCCTACTTTTTAGGTAGCTGCTCCAGCATATCAGCAACGTCGTACTCTGCAGAGATTGCCCCAGCCTCACCCATCTTCATCTTCGCTCTYTGTGCATTGGCATTTATGGCGGTTGGGATCTAGTGCCATATATGTCATTGTATATGGTGCATATAGTTCAAACTAAGACTGCGAATGTTTATGATGACTTTTTATAAGCATATATGTTTTTAACTTAGCTGTATGTTTATTAAGACCCGAGAAAGGAGAGCTAATTGCATGTGCTGTCCAGTGTGCAGACATCAGCACAAAAAAAATTGTTTTCTCCAAAATGCAGGGTGCTTTTTTGACTCATAATCACCGAGAGTAACCTAAGCCCTTATTTATGTTCAGTGTGGCAGTAAAATTGATACACTAAAAAGATTATATAAACTGATCTTGTTTTAAGATTCAGAGCTTCCAAATAAAGCATAAACTTTGCTAATTTAATCCCCAGGTCACAGAATATCTAGTTTTTCTCTTGTCGGTGTCTCATGCTTATAAAGGATAAATTAGCAAGCCAGACTTGTTTTTTAAGGGTTTCTCACTGGACCTGTAGCTCAGCTCCAGTGCTAAACATGGTCCCATAACTCTCCTGTTTTTCCCAGGCCAAACTCTTTCTTCTTGTCTCCTTGCCAGCTCTGGTCAGTGCTCAGCTGTGCTCTATTAGCTCCTGCGGGTTACAAATGGCATCCCAGCTGATTCCAGTTAGCCTTGCAGGACCTCACCCGCCTGCCTCTGTGTGTGTGCCTGTGCCTCCAAAGCACATAAATTTAATGCTCACACAATAATATGTGGGATTAATGTGAAATGAAAGTTGCATGCTTGTGTTGGTAGCCTGATTGCGTATTGCTGGTCTAGTATTACAAGGTTCGGAACAAATAAGGCTCCACAAGCTTCGGACAGTGAGGAGTGGCTTAGGTCAGGTTGCATTTCAAATGCACAGCACRCCTCCCTTCACGATGCTACTCCTGTAGAGAGGTTTCCTCCGTTTTGTAGGTAAGCACAATTGAAGATCAGCATCCCACTTCAGCCTTTTGCCATGGGTACCAGTCCCTTGACGGCTCGCAGAGATGACTTTCCACATTACTTTCTGCTTTTTCACGTAAGTGTGGCTCTTCTGTGATCTGGCGTGTGAGATGCACACACATAGATACAGTCTTCAGAAAGTCCAGTGTCTAATTACACTGAGACAGGCAGCTGCCACGTGAAATCTGTGAGACCAGACCCTCAGCAAAAACGTGGGGAGTAATTACCCTCAGTGTACACCCTGCACCTGATCAAGCCTTTGTAAAATGAATAGTGTACATAACTGTTAAAAAGGCTGTAAAGCAGTACAGTTGCTGTGCAACTAAATCTGAAGAATACTGGTTGTATTGTTACTGATAAAATGAAACCATTAGCAATGAATAAGCTATTATTCTTTTCTTGTGTATCTCAGTGTTGTGAGGTAAGTCAGTGTGAAGCCCTCACCAGCAGTTCTTTCCAGGGTTTCTAATGCTTAGTGRTTTGGATCTGGTTACATTTTTATTGCCCTTCAAAAAGTACCGTGTAGCCTTAGCTTCTCTAATGTGTACTGGCAGAAGTTTCCTTTCTTTTTAACTGGGATAGGCTAGGGCAAGAAGGATCGCAGGGAGGGAGGAAGGAATCTCCCTTAGCTCTTGAAGAGCCAAAGACGATAGCTTTCTTTGGGCACTCTTCAGGGGCAGAGAGATTTTTCCTATCCTGGTGGACCTTCGTAGATGGCACACACAAGTACAGAGGTCCAGCTCAACTCCTGATGAGCTATGGAGAGCTGTCATGGCTTCCGTCCAAACATGCTGTAGGAGTCTGCTGCTCGCCTTCCCTATGGGCCTTATACTTGAGGTTTCCAAAAAGGCTGCTCAGGTGGATAGTGGGGAAGCCTCATAGCCATATATAAGGAAATTATAAGCTTTTTTTCTTTTAAACTGTGGTTTCCCTTGACTTTTTATGCCTTCTCACAACTGAATAATCCATGCARTGGCCACAGAAGGGAGAAGGTGGGTCTCTTCCAGAGCAGTCTCTAAAGCAAGCGTATGGTTGTCATTTGTTGCTTATGCAAAGAGCTTCCTGGACAGTGAGGGACTGCAGTGGGTTGCTAGCTGGCAGCTCCCTCCTTTGTTGTTCTCTTTCCTTAGCTGTGTGAGTTTTGGGTCTTTTTTTTTAACTCCTCCTCCCATCTGGCATCTCCTAATTATTTTCTATTACTAATCACTTCTACAGGAAACAGACTGGACTGTTGAATTAAGAGCCCTATAAAAGGATAATTTTGTTATTTACAAGTTTCTTGCCTCACTTAGACTTTATAACGTGACACTGTATAGCTGGTGATAATCACCTTGGGCTATGATTGTGTCTAATCTCATAAACTAGGCAGGGTCAGGTCTGGTCACTAGTTGAACACGAGAGGCCCAAGGAAAAGCCGGGGCTGCGGGAGGTGGGGTTGGTAGCACCTTTGGCTGTGAACTAATATCCGACGTGTCTTTCGTTTTATACCCTCTGCAACTCTGTGTAGCCTGTGCAAATCTGTGCCAAGAGCCTGACTACCAGGGATTTTCTCCATTTACCTCTATCATTATTCAGATAAGCTCCTTTTTCTCCTTACTGTTTGCGGGGGGTGTGTGTGTGTGTTTTATTTAGATGGCAGGGGGGAAAACATTTTATATTGGTCACCGTTTACATGCTCACAAGTACAAATACATGTCATTTGGCTTCTGTACAAAGATGGCAAGGACGTGGAGCTGTGGYGGTCTGGTGTGTTGCCCCCCATTCGGTTAGAGAATCCCCTGATAGGCAGGCACATCTGCTCCACTAATAATTGCCCATTCATAAGTGGTTACCAAACCCTTAAACCCTGAAGGGTGAAATGCTTGTTTTAGAAGTGGTAGCAGAAAGATAAGTAGATAGAGGTGCCTAAATGAAGTATTAGACTGTGAAAGAAAAAAAGAACAACCATTCTGCGGTTAATGCCACAGAAGCTGATCTGTTCTAGCCCTTGTTTCTTTCCTTTTAATTTTTCACAAGAAAAAAAGATTWTTTCAGATAAAACTTCTCATGCTTAGTTTTAGCCTCTAGCTGAATGTTTTTCTTTTCTGAATTTGAACAAAGTAAGGAGAGCAGTTTTGTTACTAAGCTCAATAAACTGCTTGCTCTTATTACTTCAAACCTGTCACTCTCGTCATCAGCGAAGACAGCAACTCTTGACAGTTTTGCAAAGTCTTCCTTTGATCATTAACTTTTAGAACATTAAACTTTGCCATATTTAACCTTTTTTCTGCAATGCATCAGCAATTAGAAACAGTGTTGCTTCTGGCATTCTCTGTTCCTATAGTCCTAATGTTTAAGCAAGGTAAGAATCATCACGCTGAAAA
Organism: Oceanodroma leucorhoa; assembly: GCA_030449065.1. Lineage (NCBI taxonomy): Eukaryota > Metazoa > Chordata > Aves > Procellariiformes > Oceanodroma > Oceanodroma leucorhoa. Next base: position 13,231,883 of record JASVER010000003.1, on the reverse strand, counting down.
ATCTGATTCTCAGTTGATGAACAGTTGTTGCTCTAATCCTCTTCATCTTAGTATTGATATTCCTTGCATCCATACAACTTCCAAGATAACTACCGGATTATGTGTTTCTAATAGTGAAGTTCATATTGTAATGCACTTAGACTATATTGCTTTTTAGTGGGGATTATTATTGCATTTGGTTAGAGCTGAAGCAGTTTGAAATAGTTTGCCTAAGGAACATTAGAGCTAGTATCACAAAGTATAATGTCCTCTATTAAACGTTAGTCATATGTGTATGTGATTTAGGTTTTTTTTTTTATGATTTCCCATTTGTGAATGAGATTAGTAGCACTTAGAGGCAAGCAGCTTTTCCCCTTTCTGAGAGAAGAGTGGAGGAATACTGTGAAAATATGAAAGGCTGTATTCCCAATTTCCATTTTGCATGTCATGGTGAAATATTTTAAAAGCTCTATGCTTTATATCATGTATCAAATAGTTTATTGGTTGAAGATTTCTGATGATTTTACATTGCTGGAAATGGCTTGAAGCATTTACCAAAGTTAATATGATAGTGAATTACATTTGCATTCAGGCACTTCTATGAATTGGCCGATGATTAGAGTAACAATGTGTTTAATACTTTTTGCAATTTTTGTGCATTTGTRTTGTGTGTTGTTATCTTTCACAGAATCTGAAGTGCTCAGTCTCTTAAGTGACAGCTTCTCATTCACTCCAGCCTCCAAATCCTTGCTAGCATTTGTCGCAGCGCTGCAGCCTGGTGCCTGGAAGCTGCCRATTTTGTCACACGCTGGAGTTCGCAAGGCAGACTCGCTGCTCAGCAAGTTGATAATGTTGAGAGCTTACTGGATAATTTTTTTAGGGGCCTTATGGGTTAATTCTCTTGGGCTATTTTTATTGTTGAAAATTCAAACAACCTCAGTGTTAGAAATCTTATGAGCAGTGTCACTTAAAGTGCTAGTTGATGGTGGGCAGTACAAATAAAAAATTGCCCTGTAAAATGAGATGAAAAACGTGACTAAGTAAGAAGAAAGCAGTTGTGTTGGATAAACATTTTGTTCATTGCCAATAATTTTGTTTATTGCCAATGAATTTAAGAAATGGAACTATACCCCGAACTTAGTCTTTTAGCTTCAATGTGCCCTATACTCAAAATAGAGCTTCTGTCCAAAGATCATATGCCTCTGAAATCCCAAATGTCAGACCTCTGAGTTACTGATTGGGACCTAGGTCTAATGTATTTCAACTGAAATTAGACATAAACTAAACCATACCTTGCAAGAAACCACAGACTTGCGGGGGGGGGGGGGGAACACAACAAAAACCAAAACAAACAAACAAAACACAAAACAAACAAACAAACAAAACCCCCCAAAACCAAACCCCAAAGTTCATCCTGTGTAACAGAAGTTGTATAACCTGTCCACATGCCAATGCCTGCTTCTCCCCCAAAAGGTAAATAATCTGCGTCCTCCAAATTTATGATGGGGAGTTGCATTGCCAGCCACATTTTGAATAATTCAAAATGATTCAGTTTTCAAATCAAGGCATTATTTAAATTTGTTTCAAATATGCTGGGTTTGACCATTTGAGATGATGGTTCCTTAAGTGCCTGGCTCAAGTAAGAATTTTTAACAGTCATAGATTCCTCTAGGGAAATGGGATGCTTCCTGCCCTTATATGAAAATTTTCATGACAGAGGCATTTTAAAATGTTAATTAGGAAACTAAGAGGGAATAAATACGAAAGATGAACCATATGTGGAAAAGGAGAAATGAGAAAATTGTAACGCTGATCAACAGAATGTAAAATGAGCCTTTTCTGAGAACGTGATCAGGGATTAGAAGATTTTATGGGTGGCAATAAACTGATAATTTGATAATAACTGTTAATTTGACTTTGGGAGCAGAGTATAATTCCACTGCCAATTCCACTCTGGTTTCATTCGTTGCAGGTTTCAAATCAGTCCTGATTTAAGTAGAGATTTATGCAAGAATAGTGGGAGCCTACATGAGAGACTCATTTGAAGGATGATCAGCCTACCTCATTTTCTAAGTCTGCCTAATTGCAATTGTATAAAATGAATGTAGACCTTGACCCAAAGCGCTGGTGCAGCTATGCCCATGGACACACATGCACCTAGAAAACTGGTAATCAAGGTCTGCAAGGAGTGCTGATGGACACGGGGGGTTACCCCATTTTGTAATTTTTCTGCAGTGAGGTGGTCCATAAACAGGTTTTCACCATTATAAATTTTGCAAGAATGTTGCATGTCTGTGTCACAACTCTAGTATTCCTTCAGGTTAAAAATTGTTTTCACCTTGATTCATGGGGTCGAATCAAGTGATAATTAAGGAAGAATTAGGAGATTTTACACTCTTAGTCTTATTTATGCTAAATAAGTATGATTATGGACTGAAAGTATGTTGAAGAAARAATCTGTGACAGCACATGTATCATAGCAACATAGCTTATTCAGGAAGAAGTGGATGGATTCAAAATAGAGGGTGTGCCAAAGGAGCAGGTGTAGTCTGAAATACAAAGAGTGTTCAGAAATTAATGAGCTGCAGTTTTCAATTATAACATACATTGAATTACTCCAAATTGAATTACTGTGTAGAACAAAAAAGGCTAATATTAGACACATTAGACTGCCACACAAGACTAATGTGAAATGAATATTATACATCAGGTAAGAAAATATTAATGAGACATAAAAAGAAATTTCCATACCACTTGCCTATGTTATACCAGTAGCCAGAGCTCCTATTCCATGATGGATAAATAAAAAAAAAACTATAAATATAATAATAGAAAGACCTTGTGGATTACATGATTGTCATTGTCCTTAAGCGTATATATTTTCAGTTACAAAAAGATAGAGAGGTTTATTGTAAAAACTGATTTTATCAATATGATTCTTAAATGGATATCATAAAGGAAGTGGTGTAAATTATTTATTTCATAAAGTTTGGCCACCATCAACATTTCCTTGCTAGGAGATAGGTAAGGTTCCTCATCAAAGAGTATGGTTAAGCTTTTTGATGTGCCTTCTCTTTTTTTTTTTTTTTTTTTTTTAATTTTTCCTTTTATTTGAGGAAATCCTTATAACAGTGTGGGTCAGATGAGAAATAAACTATCACCTTGTGGTTTCAGAAGATTAGTGTAACAGCCTGTTTTCTCTTATGATACTTAAATGTAGTGTATTAGTAGCAAAGAGCATTTGCCAAAAGAGTAGCATTCATGCAGCTGCCAATTTGCATTGTATTTTGACTGTTATCACTCCTATAGAGCACATTGTCTTGTGGCATTTATAAATGACTTTTAAGGTCTTTTTGGAATACAGTCTGCCTTGACGTGTCACAAGTCAAGAGGCTTTTGCTGGAGTGACCCCTCACTGCAATGAACGTCAGTCGTGCCTCGGTCACAACGGCACAGCTCCCTGCGGGCCAGCGAGGAGACGCCCCACAGGCCCGGGAAGGGAAGAAAACGTGATGCTGTTAGCTGAAATAGAAAATGCTGACWAAATGGGAGCAAGATGGAGAAGCTGCTGAGCAGCCTCTGCGTGTTGCTGGCCACTGTGAGGGTTACTGCCTTAGGCAGAGCTCCTTGCTCCACCAACTCCTCTTCCTGTAGGTCTCACAGCTGCAAGACAGACCTCTCTAGCCCCAATGTAGCAATGCGTAATGGTGCAATAGTTAAACTATGTGAGTAGTCCTCCCAGTCTCTCTGCTTCTGCCTTTCCTGGGGAGAGGAGTACCTGGCACAGGCGGCTGCTTTAACTCACTGTTTAGCTTACCACCTCCATGGCCCGGGCTCCTGGCAGGAGGAGAGGAAGATAGGATGGACCAAAACCAAAGCTATGAAGGATGGAAGGGTGGATGGAAAGGACTGAAAGCAAAGCTGTAACAGCCAGGCTTTGTCTGAAGGATTTACTAGAGACAAATTCTGGTGTTTCATGATGCTTCTCTCCTTGCTCATGAACTGTCTTGCACGCTTTGCCTGGGAAACAGTGATGCTGCCAGCTCCCTAAGGCAGGGAGGGGGTATCTTCTGTGCTCTCCAGCTCTTGGTCCCCTCCTGTACTTACCAAGTTTGGCTGGGGTTGTCCCCCTTTTAACGCAGCTTGTTTTCCCAAGGAAAGAACGGGGTTGTGGTAACAAGCTGCTGCAAAGCAAGAAGAGAATTGCTGAGGTTGATACCTGAGCTTGAACTCATGGTCATGAGGAACTGCTTTCCTCACCACAGTCAGAGTTAGGAGTGAAAGGRGCTCATTTCTTAGCTTTCTGGGTAGCTTTTATCACGGTGTTAGATTAGCATATCCTGCCTCAGTGTCACACAGCTTGGTAGCAGCTCTGCTTTTGTCAAGCAGTCATATCTTGTCCCTTGCGAGCAGGCTGGTAGTCTCTGTCTTTAAGGGAAGGGCTGGAGCAGTTGGTTATTTTAACAGAGGCAGCCCGGGCCGTGGCCATGTCCTGTGTTGGTGTCTGTAGGAAAGAGCCCTGTGGCTTCGGCCGGCTCAGGACCAAACCAGGACAAGGCAGGAGCCCCGGGAGGGGGGCAGGACTGTGCCATCTCGCCCAGAACACAGCCCTGTTCTGGGAGGGAGCATATTATTATTTATACAGCATAAATGAAGTCGTAGCTATAGCTTGTAAAACCCACCTTAGCACCATTATTGATTGCAACATCCACATCCCTGCCTGTGCACATTCGCACGTGCCCACATACACCCCTGTAGTGGTATATGTACCTATGGAGTGTGAAGGAAATCCCCAGAATTATCTCCCCTCCTTCAGTGGACACAGCGGGCTAGTTGCTGACCTCGCTAAAAGCTAAGTTGCTTGATGTTAGCAAAGYCCTCCAGAACCAGAACAACAGCAGAACTTCTTACTGCAGGTACTGTGAGATTTTTATTTTATTTTGCCATGGCTAGGTCTATGGTTATATACCAAAATATCCTCCCTCAGAAAAGAAATGTGTTGTTTGCCACTGAAAAGTGCCTTGCTTTTGTGCTACTATCCAAAACAGCAAATGTTAATTGGTTTTGTCTTGTCAGTTATTGAAAGAGAGGAATAGTCACAGTGGATGCTTTTTGCCAGTGCGCAGTTTCGACTTGTCATTTCCAAAGGCCCATATTGGTAAATGCCAGGAGCAAATCTACAACCCGTCATGCCACTAGGAACAAAATAAGCCAGCTGACCTAGATCCGAATCAGCTGCAGTGACCAGTAGGTTATAGGACTAAAGCTACAGAAAAACAACTTTTCGTTTGGCTTCACCTAAGATCTCTCTGCTTTTTTTTATGAGTATGATCCCTTTTTATGAAAACAAGGGTACTTCGGGGTATTTCTGGTAAGTACATCAGYGCGAACATAAAATCTTCCCAAATAATGCTAATACAGGCTAATTGTATTGCACAGTACAGTACCAAATGAACTCACTTTTTATGCAGTAACTTCTAGCCGCAATATTGGGCAACATTTTTTCCATAATTTAAACCTTGGTTTAGATTATTTATTTCTTTTCATTTAACAATCATACTTTAAACCAAGCCAACACTTTGGCTGAATTTGTTTAATTAAGGTTTTAATTAAAACATTTTTTTAAAAACTTCTTTTTACATTCTAGATATAAAAATGTTCATTACCTGCTGTGGAAATCACATACACTTTTATCAGAAMTAAAAATTCAAAAATATAAATAGCCATTTCTTTAGATTTTGCAGTAAGTATTTCACTGGGGGGATGGAGGTGGGAAGGTCTGATTTAATTAGAAGCCAGTCCGTTTGGAAAATTTTGTCATAAAAAATGGAACTTTTCTCAGCAGTAAGTTTTCATTATTCAACCATGTCATAAACCCCAACTCCCCTGTGGGTAACCGCGAACTCAACGCGGGGTTGTGTGTCGCCTGAGGATCCCAGTATACTTCGAGCATTGTGTGAGCCTGCTGCTGTCCGTGTGCCAGGTAAATGTGGYGGTGCTGGAAGGGCAGCAAGAGAAGTCTTACCCTGGTGGCTGAGACTGCGTGATGGTCCTTCCCAGCCAGCTCCTGAGGGGTCGACTTTCAGGTTGAACTTTTCTTTGAATAGCATTCCTACCCTCCGCTCACACCGTCTGTCTGTGGGCAGAGGCTACGCCTGGCATCAGCATGTCTACAAGTGAAGAAAATGAAATTAAAACAGCTTATCACCAATTTAAATAAAAAGTAAAATTTTGGGCTCCCCTTCCCCCCTTGGAACAATTCYGTGAAAGATATGACTGGGAAAATTACATTTAGCATGGAACAAGCCTCCACYGAGAACTGTATTGAGGAAATTGGGCTGTTTCACAATCTGACTGATTAGCTTTTGAAAATCGTGTACTGAGCGCATAAAATACGCTCATAAAGTGTTCGACCAAGGAAGGATTTTCTGAGCATATACATTTGGCTAAATTAGCTATACAGTGAAACAACATGACAAAATGTACAATGGCTAACCGCATAGCAACCCAAATACCTTGTTTCTTGAGATATGTACAATAGGGCATCATCTTTGATTTTTAAAAAAATGTGTGCAATATAACTGCTAGTTATTATTATTATTGAAATACATTCCTTAGAGGGAAGGGATCATATTATATATGGAGTGTGAAACAATAAAGGCATATTTAGTCATAACAACATGAAAATACCATATGAGTATCAAAAGCCTGCAGTGCATTCCCAAGACTGAAAAAACCACAATACTGTGTTTGAGAGAGGAGCCAGGTGGTCATGAAACTAAACACTACATCGTATTGGAAATGCACGTGCGCTTCAGGAGGTCTGATCAAGTCTAATCTGGGCGTTTTAGGACTTGTTGAGCTTAACCTGACTCTTGAATTGTCTGGTTTGTTGGGKTTTTTTTCTGAAGTGATTTTGGTTTATTACTCAACAAATGGGAAATGCATTGATCTGCCTTTTTAGAAAGATAATTTGTCTGATGTTGACTGAATTGTGTGACTGGATTAAACTTACATAATGTGTCTTTCAGAGAGTGACTAATTGGAATTTACTGCAAGCCATGGATGACTTTAAAATCAATTCTGTGGAGTCTTCATAAGATGACTTACTGATTGTGAGATTAATACCAGAAAACATGCATACATTATCCAGCTAAGACCGAGAGCAAATAGTGCTCAAGAAAACAGCTGTTTCTCCCGCACCCTGAAGGACTACTCCAGGGGGAAGTAAGGAAAGCAGAATCCCAGTAGGACCTAGGCTGAACCACTCTTACAGTTGAGGCTTTAGAACAAATGAGAACATTTGAAATGGCAGGTTACAGTCTTTTTTTTCTCTTTTTTTTTTTTTCTTTAGTCCATATGTACAATGTAGAACCTCTAAACAGATGTCTTGGTTTAAAAGTTGTCGTGTTGCCGGGTTTGGTTTTTTAGTGCTCGTTTAAGTCACTAAAATGTACAGGACTGAGAGGCTGCTYTGGGTGCGTGCTCTACTGAGAGGTTGCTCGGCTATTACTTCCAGTCGTTCCATTTTCAGTTCACGTCAATCCTGTAAAATCACATCCTTAAATTACATTTAAGAAAGACAGCCCTGCAGTTTCCTTCCTCCTGGAGTCTGCACGGCATATTGCTCCCTACACATGCAATGATTGCAAATGTCTGTCACAAACAAAAAAATAAAATCAAGACTTTACTTAGAAAAGTGGAAGGGAGAAGACTTTCCTCCTCAGATTTCTACCTTTTTTTCATCCAGTACGGAGCAGACAGTGTCTAATAATTGTCCCCATTAAGGTGGACTTCAGACAGAGCAAAGATAACTTGGAAAATGAAGGGCTATGGACAGGAGACTTTGCTGGTGGGTGGGAGTGCAGGAGCCACGGGTGTAAGAAGAGGAGCAGGTCCTGCAGGCTTGCAGGCTGGGAATAGAGCCTGCATAGAGCGCCTGGAGCAGGAGAGCGTGTCAGGAGAGAACAGCTTCCTGCAGGATTTGAGTTGAACCCCCAGGTCCATGACTTCATTTGTTTGCTCTCAGGGATGGTGACTCATCTCTGCAATGACAAGGGCTACTGGAGGACAGTGGCTTGTTCTCTCTTACTTTATCATCTCACGTACTGGTAAGCTAAAGATCTGGACCTGCCCGATGACCCAAGCTGTGGTCAGGAAGGTGTGTAAAACAGAAATTTCATTATTCATCTTGGTTTTCAAAAGAAAGGAAGAGGGCAGTGTTAATAAGAGCACTAGCTTGCAATGCCAAGCTCCCAAAGTTAGGCAATGGCAGAAGAATGAGCGTATGCATTATAGAATTATGTCATCTGAAAGCAGTTGTATGAATTTTAATTACAACACTACTTTATGTTGGAGAAATATATGTAAGACATAACAAATATATATTTTTCATAATTTTTCAGTTGCTAGCTTTATGGCTTTAACTTTCTTTTAATCTYGGTTTCTGGTGTGCATAACTGTAGTGCATATAGCACATGTGAAGGGCTGTAAGTGTAGGTGAGCCCAGTATTCCTATATTTGTAAACTGCAGAAAATGCTTTGCATTGAACAATGGGAACCTGGTTTATGTAAAACCAATAAGCGGTCTGAGTTAGATTACTGTAACACAAAGTAATGTTAGAATTAAAATTCATAATCTTATAACTACTTTCCAGATTATAACGCATTTTCATAATTACAGCCATGAGAAAGGACCTTTCCCTGTTGGGTAGTTTTGCTTACCTTTTTATTGGCATTCTTAAGATTTAATTTTCCAGGATCCAGAGATCGGTTTCTACTAATGTGACTCTAAAGTGCAATTGAAAATAAATCAGTTCTTCAGAATTAGGAGAAGGGAAGCTGACAATTAAGGAGTAAGTATGTCAAAAAACACAAATATGCGCTCTACCAACGATTGAAAGGAAAATTCAGAATGCTTATCTTGCTTCTTAAGTGGAATTATACAAAAACTAATAAGGGTTGATTCTGATAGTAAATGTACTCTTGAAAATCACTGGGTTATTTATTTCCAACAAATTCAATTTTCAAAGAGTTTATTTCCTAATATGAAAGTTTTGTGATTTATTTTTTCCCTTTTAAAAAAAGAGGAATTTTGGTTTCCAAGGAAGCATGTAATGAAACTACGTTTCCAGAACTGCACAATTTGCTTCCTGAGCCTGTTGTCACTCAAAGCTGTTTGGAGAGGATGACTCCTCTGGGGCAGGTTTAGGTCCACTTTATTCCATGAGGAATTTTACCTGACACAGTCCTTGGGAATCAAACCGTGAAGTGGCTTTAGCTAAGAAAAAAGGATAGAACGAGCTTGAAAGCCTGTCTGCTTCCTCCTTCCCTGAGTCCCTACTATTCTCACACTTCAACTGAGGTGGTCAGTTATTGCCATTTCTTACTCCTTACCTCATTTTTCTTGATCTCCTATTGCCGTGGAGTGTTACACTTAAAAGGATGTGGGGAAAAATGCGAGAGGGAGGCATTTATTCATCTACAGCAGAAATGAGCTGTTAAAAGCAAGACAGGCAGATTGAGGTAGCTGTTGGAAAAGTATTTCTCAATAGGGTGGATCAACCAGCCTCCTGTTTGTCTTGAAGCTGGGAACTGAGCCAGATACTCCCTAAGGCCCCTGTATGAGCCACTAATGCCCGACAGCTTCATCCTGTATAATCTATAGCCAGTGTTTCAATTATTAGSTATTAACTTGCATCGTAGATTAGTGGTTGGTGAAGCACCTATGTTGATCCTTAATCTCTGCAACCTGACCCTATGCTGAAACCCAGCAGATTTTTAAAACCTGTAGAGAAGGTACTGGTGGCCATGCGAGGGAACAGAGGAGGGGCTCACGGTGAGCATTGCTCTCAGCTGTATTGGCAGGATTGAGCTAAATGGTAACACGGTGATCCAGCTGCAAAACGCACACCAATTCCACCCAGAAGACTGCGACAAACTGTGCCTGTCTTTGGTTGTTACTGAGTCATGAGAGATAAAAATACCTTTGCTGCAGAAGGGAGAGCGGTTGCGGTGCTGCAGCCTGTGGCAAGGGAAGGGAGGGCTGYACTCTGGCAAGCTGCACAGGCAGGCTGTGCACAAGGAAAGGGCCTCTTGCGCCCTAAATGTTGGGATGGTGGTCAGCCCCACGGTGTAAATCACTGCTGTAGTAAGTCAGAACAAAGGTGCATTTTTGCCATCTCTGACAAAGACTGTTCACAAATGCTTGGAGAGCACTAAAAGAAAAAGGGCAGGAGTTGAACGGCTGTCGTGGTGTCCCGTCCCAGCCATCAGCGTGCAGCTGCAGGGGGCCTCCCTGAGCTGGGCTGCCCTGGTGAGCAGCTCTGGGTGGGTATGGCATGGTCGGCCCTAGTCCTTGGTGAGCCCATTACACTTTGTCTCTGCTGCATCCTGTGGCAACGCTTTAATGATGCTGGTGTGAAATACTGTTTCCTTTGGCTTGTGTGAGGGGTAGCGAGGACCAGATTGTCCTGTGCGTGTTTCATCATCAGTCACATCAGTCCAAAGAGCAGGTTTCAGTTTGATTTAAGACTATGTGTCATTCACCTTCTGTTAATGTTCATAAATCCCTACTGAGAGGCACCACAGCAATTCAGGGTTTMGGTCTTTGGTGGAAGGGGTGGTGTGGTGAACTTTTGGTAGCATTTGTGTTCACATCACTAGTAGAAGTGATACATGATGTGAGTTTGACGAGCCTCTTTTTGTATGAAAGGCATTGAAAAATGTCATTTTAAAGGAAGAGTGATGAGCATCAACGGTTGCATTAACTGCTCCCAGCCTTACCTCCTGGCGCCCAACCCATGTCAGACAGGGTGGGTCGGGGAGAGCCGCTTTTTGTCACGTCCCCTGGGGCTGCYGTTCGCTGTGTGCACCTGAGGATGCCCTGACACCCCCCGCACCCCCGAAGGGCGAGGAGATGCCATTTTGTAGCGGTGCGTRACGCTCCCCTGGCTGACAGCCTTCCCGCGGTACTCCTCCTGGAGCCAGCCGCGGGGGGAGCCGCGCTGCGCGCCTCGCCGGGGCTTCATTGGCTGCGGCTGCCGGGGGGTCGCCCCCGCCCCGGGGGCGGTGCCGGTGCCGCTCCCGCGCCGCGTCGCTCGGCGCGGTGCAGCCTCGCCCCCGGCACGGGCAGCGGGGCGCCGGGGAGGGAGGAGGGCGCCGAGGCGTGCGTCCCGCACCCCCGCACCCCCGCCGCTGATGGAGGCAGAGGCTGCGGGCTGCGCCCCCCCGCCGCTGGCTGCCGCCGCCGCACATGCCCGGTCCGCCGGCCGCCCACCGGCAGGCCTGAGCCCCCGGGCCGAGGGGCAGCCCGCCTCGCTGAGTTAGCCGCCCGGGGAACAAGCGCCCTGCCATGGCCGCGCCGCYCTTCCGAGCAGTTTAGGTCCCGGGAATGGTCCTTTTCGGTTTTTCGCATCGAGTCTGATACGCACAGGGTGCAGATCGGTGCGGGGGGCTGTTCCTCCTTCCCGTCAGCTCCAAAATGCCATCCAGAGAGTCCTGGTCGGGGCACAAAGCGAATAGGTCTGCGGTGCACAGCTCGAAGCCGGAGAGCCGTCAACAAGATTTATTGATAGCAGCCTTGGGGATGAAACTGGGTACTCAGAAGTCATCTGTGACAATTTGGCAACCTCTTAAACTCTTTGCTTATTCACAGTTGACATCACTTGTCAGAAGAGCAACTCTGAAAGAAAATGAACATATTCCRAAATACGAGAAGATTCATAACTTCAAGGTAAGAAATTATGCTGCTTATTTGTTTTTATTTTAAAATCGTGTGTGCTGTAGTTTTTATTGTAAAATGGGTCCCGTATTGCAAGGAAATAATATATATGCAGACCATGACTTCCTGRGAGCTTAAATGCTTCAATTAAATCTCATTCCCGGTTAAATCAATTAGACATCTTTAGAACATACCAGCAGAAGAACAAGGATTTTGTTGTTGACTGCTTGTGTGCATGTATTTGTTTCAATAATATTTGCCGTATCTAGGTTATCTCTTTTATTTAGAATTGTTTTATACCAAGAGAGATGCTAAAGGTGAGACAAACTGGCAAAGTTTTCTTTCAGTTCARATGAATGTAGTTCAGTTTTACTTATGATGATATGATGCCAACAAATCTTTTACATCTGTGATTAGAGGATTAGACTGATCTTATCTCAGTTTGTCACTGGTAAATAGCTTTGGAGGTAAGAAGCATGTTCTRCTGCATCTGGATGGAGCAGATGGTCTGCGTTTCCCTTCGTTTCTGGCTTTTCTCCTGTGTTAACGAATTGAGTATGTTGAAAGCAGCATGGCTTATACATGGGGCTATTGGAGCTGCTGGCATTAGCAACTACCTTGTGTTTTAATAAAATTTACTTAGTCTTCTATGTAGCTCCTAATCATTGTTTTAATTATTTTAAATAAACAATGCTCTTTGGTAAGAGAGACACATGTCAATACAACATACGCATGTTTCGTGTCTGTGTCTGTARTAAGTGTTCAGTAAGGATTCCGTAATTTAACCTTTTGGCAGTCAAATGCATTGCATAATAGGCAATCTTTATTTGTAAGACTAAGCAAATTGATGTTATACTGAATTCCTGCAGATGATGGTACAAACTTCATATATAGTACCTGAAGCCCAGATTTTATCTTTAATGTGTGGTTTTTTTCCCCGTGTAGCTTTTGCTTTTATTTATTTTAGGAGAAGGGGAAATCATTAATATAATACAGGCATCTGATAACATAAGGGTCTGTTAATTGTCTGTTATTTTCAGTTCTGATTKCCATCACACGCATGTGCATGTGTGAATGTACTCATGTGTGCACATATGTATATTTACCTATTGTCCATCTGATTTTATTTAAACCACCTTCTGTCTTTTGAGTTCAAATAATCACTAAAATTGTAAACTTTATATGATCAGGATGTTTTGTTTGACTTGAGTTCTTCAATGAAGCATGAATTTGAAAACCATGTACAAAATTTATATTAAAAAGTGTTTAATKTGAACGCTTGGCATAAAATAATCCTGATGGCTGTCAGTTAAATGCAGAGCATTTTTTCACAGGCTTCTGAGGTGTCTTAGAGATCTGAAATGTCTTGCAACTTATATTTGTTCCTAAGAGTTTGAAGATAATTCTTGCAGATGCCAGCAGATAGCRATTTTCCATGTACTACAGTGTACGTAGGATAATACGTATTCAATTTTGCGCACATCTGTATTCCTTAGTTGCTTTCCTTTAACAGCCTGAAACACATCTGTTTTGAAAATACTCCAATAACCTGATTTTCATTTGTTTGCATTTGTTTATTTGTTTTTCTTCCAGAAACTGTTTCTGGAAAGTTCGGAAGCTGTGTTTTTTCAAAAACAAACTGTGTGTCWGATCCAAGGCCATAGCTACAGCACAAACTTTCCACACAGATTGTTTTCTTTATAATAGTTGTATTGTTGTTCCTTTATACAYACAGTTGCCAGAAAAGTATACCTTGAGAAGTAACTCTTTTCTCAAGTCAGTGAAATTGGAGTCACCTTACACAGATAATTTTTGCTATAAAAAAGTAGAAGGGAACAAGCCCCTTACCCCTTAAAGGGTGTGCAGCAACCAACCTGCCTGCTGCAGGAATGCTGCTGGCGTTCACGAGCTCTAAATGTGGCCACTGTCCCATTTTTAAAAAAATAACCATAAGCCCTCCATAATTATTGCATTATGAATCTGAAATGAATGGCCATCGTTAGCTCATGCGCTTCTCTCTTTTATCATTCCTTGCATCTGTCAAATTTTTCTCCTCACATGTATAGACGTCATCATTTAAAATGTCTGCAGAAGTCCCTAGGTTGCCTGCCAAGCAGCAAATGTGCCACCCACGTGGGAGGGAAGGAAATGTCAGTCCATGTCTTGAACCTAGACTTCTGAAACAAAACAAGAAGAAACAACCCAGAAATGAAACAAATTTATATAGTTCAGCTAACCAACAGTGACTGCTGTCCCCAGAGGCTCCACCAGCAAAGAGGAGGACGCATGCTGCTTTGTACTTCTGCGGCTAATCTCTTCGTTATACAGACATGAGGCAACAGGCAGGGACCYCTAACCCTTTCCTGGCTGCTTCTTTGATCAGTCACATTGCTAGTCACAGAAGTGAAGGGGTCTCAGAAATCCTTTTATACTGGAAGTGCTGGAACATCCCAGCAGTGGGAGAAGTGGCGAATCATTAATGCACAACAACTAGCGCTGTTGTCTTGGAGAAGGGAAGAAGAGAGCAGCAGCTGCTCCGGAGGCGGGCTGGGGTTTGCAAGTGCCTGAGAGGCTTGGCCACAGGAGACCTCAATTGTCTCTTCTCCGCTGCACCTCCTGCCCCTGTGGGGTGGGTAGGTGGGGACACAGGTGGAGTTTGGACCCTCAGACTCTGTGGCCTCCAGCAAAGCTCAGGTAGAGGAACACAGTGGCAGAGGAGCAGTGTAGTGATGGTCCTCACGGGAGTGCAGATGCCTAGGGAGGGGGTGAACACAAAAGCTGCTTTTAACTCTTGAATTGTCAAGAGGTCTCCTGAATAAATCCGTTMATCTATGTTTTGCTCTGCGCGTTGTTTGAAAGAAGAATGTAAAGACAGTTCTGCTAGGATTGCTGACACAGCTGGGCTTTTGAAAGTTTTAACCTTATTTAAATCTGCTAGAATGTGAGTTGTCTCCTGCCTGAAGTGAGCAGGCTGGCTAGCCGGGGTGACGGGGAGCTCTGCAGGCAGAGCTGGCCGGTAATGATCTCCTCCAGCTCCGTAATATTCTCCTGACTGGGGAGGTCTGGTCTCTCATGAGCACATTTCAAATGCAAATACAGAGTGGCTGAATTYTCTTAAATTAATCTCCATAAGTAAAGAAAGGGATGATGATTTATAAATGTCAGATCTGACTGAGTTTTTAATGMCTATTCCTCAGGATGAGAGCTAGGTATTAAAAATATTTTATTTTTTAAGCGTATTTGAGCTTTTTCTAATTTATAAAAAGTTTTCAATGACTATTTCTGTGTTCTCCTCTAGAAATCTAATATAAAAGATTAATTTCCTATTAATTCAAATATATCAGCTAAAAGAGGTCTACATTGTTTGACACAGCATTTTATTCAGCTCTAATTGAATAATGGGATTTGAAGGTGAGCTAGGACTGTGAGTGTGACTTGATTGGGTCTGTCTATTTGCATATTTGATTTCTTTTGCTTTCCCTCCGTATTCTCTGCTTTTCTGAAATCCAGCACACCGAATGAGATCTCTTGTAAGATGAATCATCAGACCAAATCAGGACAGTCACTTCACCATCCTCAAAATTCCAGCCCCACCTTCTTTCACAGAAAGGCTTTTCCTCTCTTTCAGCTTCTTACCCATTAAGGGGACGAAATCTCCCCACACTCTCTGGTGCACAGGTATCTATATGAACATCTGGGTGTGTGATGGATATCAAGTTTGTTCTTCCACCCAATGTAGATGAACAATAGCATCTTCTATTTGGAAGCTCTGAGAGAGCTGTGGGGTGYTCTTTGAAGTGCAGACAAGGAGCATAGCTGAAGCGAGTGGTGTTATTTTCTTACAAAAAGAAACTTTATCATAGGGGAAAGTTCTGTAACATTTCATAGAAGTGGACAGAGTAGATTTATATCTAATCATTCCTATAAATTTGTTCTACAGCTGGAYTCTACCAATAAGAATGCTTTTTTCTGTCCCTTACAAATCTCATATTTGCTTATCTTGTCCCCAAAATGCAGCAACTGTGATTGCATTTTAATTTACAAGCTATTTCTCACCTAGCTGATATCTGATCCATTCAATAATTTTAAGGGGAGGAAGCAGCTGGGCACCTCCTGGGCAGGCAGGTGAAGGAGGAGCTTCAAGCAACAGCAGGAACCTCAAATTTGAGGGGAAAAGGGGCCTGTGGCAAGGTGCCATGTGGATTGAAACGTTCCGGGTTGGTTATTGAGGGGAGGACCAGAGGGAGCTCTGGGTTGGGATGTGTGAGGTGGGCTTTAGGCCAAAGGACTTACACAGCAGGGGAATCCGAGTTGGGTTTAAGGCTACCCCATCTCTTCTCTCTCTGGTGAAGCACGTTTTGTTAGGGTACTAAACACGCAGGATTCCCCTTACTCAGTCCTCCAGACTTTCCCTCTTTGCATGTCCTCATCTCTCCATCTCCCCCTACATGCCATAGTTTTTTGCTGTTAAAAAAAAAAAGATAAGCCTAGTGAGGTACCTCCTGCCCTGAGTCCATCCCTACCTGACATGGAACATCCTCTGCACCTCCTCCCTACCTGGAGCCGTGCTTTGGACTTGGGCACTGGCCTCGCTCCTTCGCCTGCTGTTTGTGTGGGGTTGGAGGAACCAGTAAAACTATGCTTGAAAAATGCTAATGGCAARGAGGGCAGTCATGGAAGAGGAGCATTAGCTGGGAGTTATGGGATGATAGCTTAAAAGGARGGGAAAGGGAAAATTTGAGATTAACAGCAAGAAATCTCCTGAGTAGTGAAACTTGTTAGTGCAATAACCTCCCCTTCACTTGGCAAATTTAAAATAAGCCTGGACAAAACACCTTAAAGGTCTTTACTCCCCTCCAGCTTGTGTGACTCATGGGCCCTGGGGAGTTTTTAGCTCCCTTGGTTGGTTATGGGTATTCCTTCAGACACCTCTGGCTCCTGATGACTTGAGCCGGCGGAGCACTCTGCAGGTGTTTTGTAACTGCCGATAGTCCAAGGCATAAAACCACTCTTCTGCCTAGATTAGTGCTGTGGTGCTTCACTGAAGCAAGAAGGTGTCCATGCCTGTCAGAGCTGGACTGAAATCTGTGTTTCCATGCATCATTTTCCCTAGAATATTGCCTTATTTCTCTCTTGCTCTTCACAAAATAGATATGTCTCCAGAAGACTATTTTTTTGCTATCTTTCTGTGCAGTGTTTGGTACTGTCATGCTGTTTCTTAGTCACTATCTTACTGACGCCTGAGATGGCACAGTCCATTAATTGTAACAAATAACAGTTGCAAGGCTGCTTGGTGAATCGGTGAACATTCAGAACATAATTCCCTTTCAAGTCAACACTTCTTCCAGAGAGGAGAGATGTTTTTCCACGGTTGCTTAAGCCAAGTAAGCAGAGATGCTGGTGGGTCTTGTTTGTTGAGATTCCTCATCTCCCTCTTCGACTGAGGCAACATCCTGGCTTTCTCTTTGAGGGTGACCGATTTGAAAGGCCAAACGGGGAGCTCCAGAGCAGAAACAACATGCTTTTCCAGAAATAAGTGGGGGTAGAATATAGCCTTAAATGTGCCCAAAAAGTGAAGGCTCAGCTGAGGACCAGTCTCTACTGGAAAGKCTTTGCCAGTATAGACAGACTCAAGCATCACTTTAATCAAGAGACTGCTGATTTTAACAAGTGTTACTCTGCCGGTGAAATTTGTACTGCTTCTTTGAAACAGATAAGCTAACCTAGCCCTKGCCCAGATTTTACTGGTGTAATTGCATCTGTGCTAGGTGCTTTGCTAGTGTAAAAAGTCATAGCAAATCGCTTCCATGTCAGATCTTATTATTCTAACAAGAACTGCTCAGCAAAGCCGTGCCTAAACACTGGGAAAGGGGGAGATGGAAAGTGTAGAAGAAATACTGTGAGAAGACCAGAAACTAAAACAACCTCTTACTATATTAAGCAGAGCCATTTTTCTGTGACTTCTAACATGAACTCGTTTCTATTTCTGATCTTCGGAAAACTGGGGCAGATGCTGATTTGGGGTARATTGGTCTAGCTCCGCTGAAAAGAGCGTGCTGGTTTTTTTATTAGGTACAGACCTGGCACTGAACATATTTTCAAAACATCTTTRAGTGAGTCACTGCACTCAAATGAATATTCAGAAAGGGAGCTGGGTGCCTCTAGCACAGTCCCCAGGGAGAGTCTCTGTGCGTTCTCACAGATAAGAAAACCTCAGGAAATTTGATGTTTCTTTTAGACTCCTAGTACTTRAGGGGAAAAAATGTTCAAAGGCAGAGGAAATATCTGGAGAACAAAATTGGAGAAAAACTTYGACAAAACTTCTGAGATCTCATCAGCTCTATGTTGTTGCTTCTGAAACTCATAGTGTATTATGAGACAGTCAAGCCAGAAAAGCTTTTAGGCATTGATGGATTTTATTCTCCTAAGGTATTTATTTAATGTTACTTTTACTTTTTTGGAAAAGCCAGGGCTTTTGCAAAGCAGATTCCAAATAGCACAATTTTATTTAACCCTTTCTGGTTTCTTAATGCTAGTCCCTGAATTCAAACTTTGCGTCTCTTTAAAAAAAAAAAAAAAGCAAGCATTTTTTCTAAATCCTTAATTTACTGAAGCTATAATGCCTTCCCACCACACCAGTAGTTTTATTAGTCCCCAAACGTGGATCCTGTGAGTCTTCCATGTGGACAGCCCCAAGAACGGACCAGCTCATGTCTGTGAAGCTTAGAAATGCTCTGCTGGGGAGGACTGGGAGTTTGCCTCAAGGAACACGTAGCACATGTCATGCTTTCTCTTCATCAGCAAACATTTTTTCCTCCAAATCAGCCTTAGCATAATTGCAAAAGCATTTCTTTAGGAATCTTTTAGGGGTTTATAGTCTATTTACATCATTACATATATTTACATCATTACATGTAGTGTGTATCGTAKGTATATATATACAATTTTAATTCTAAGGATTTTATTCAATTTTCACTTCTAGTTTCAGAATTTTTTGCATGGATACAGGTATCAAGTAACTTGGGCCTGGAATAAAATGGACAGTGTTCCAGTTTCTRGATATCAATTTAAAGAAAATCTGCTATTCAATCCTGAAAGGTGGCCATTTGCATTGAATTTATAAGCAAAAAAAAGCCAACAAGCTGCTACTCTCCAGTTTTTTGCTTTGGCTCTCGTAGAGCATGACCTAACTGCAATTTCCAGTTGTTCCCATCTCTGCTGACATGATCAGCGCAAACCAGAAAGTAAACAAGACATGACAGCGCTTCTGGTTCCAAGTGGGTGTGAGGACCTGGAGGAAGATTTGCCTGCTCAACGTTCGTGTCAGTGTACCCACTGGCGATAATGATGCTATTTATACTCCACGCTCTGAACCATGCAGCATTCAGCCAGCATCTCTCCTCTCAAGAGCTGCTGGACAAAATTGTCGGGGTGGTCCCAGACTGGCTCCCCACAGTTAACTAGGCAAAGTCAGCTCTCATTTTGGAGAAAGTGTGTTCCAATGGTCTCAGTTACTGTCACTTCTGTTACACCTTTGCATGAAAGTGATTATCTTGCAGATACGGCTCTGCCGTGTGGGTTGTCATGGCACTCTTTTTGCTTCTCAGATTACTCATCAGCAGCAATATTTGCCTCACAGGAGGAATATCATGTACTGGAATATTGGGAGTACTTGAGACCCTTGTTTTAGAGGCACTATCTAATCATTGTAATATATGCAATGATTAAATTGAAGCATTGCCCGAACTGATAGTTGAGTCAATTGACTTTCTCACTGATATTTCTGTACTCTTCACATCCAGGCAATCTCTGCCTGGACCAGGGATGGATCAAAAGGGAATGCCTGTTGGGTGCCAACATGGTGTCGTGGTTTAATTCCAGCCGGCAACTAAGCACCATACAGCTGCTCACTCACTCCCCTCCCCCGGTGGGATGGGGGAGAGAATCRGAAGAGTAAAAATGAGAAAACTCGTGGGTTGAGATAAAGACAGTTTAATAGGGAAAGCAAAAGCCACACACGCAAGCAAATCAAAACAAGGAATCCATTCACCACTTTCCATGGGCAGGCAGGTGTTCAGCCATCCCCAGGACAGCAGGGCTCCATCACGCGTAACCGTTACTTGGGAAGACAAACGCCATCACTCCAAACGTCCCCCCCTTCCTCCTTCTTCCCCCAGCTCTATATGCTGAGCATGACGCCATATGGTRYGGRATATCCCTTTGGTCAGTTGGGGTCAGCTGTCCTGGCTGTGTCCCCTCCCAACTTCTTGTGCCCCCCCAGCCTACTCGTTGGTGGGGTGATGTGAGAAGCTGAAAAGTCCTTGGCTTAGTGTAAGCACTGCTCGGCAGTAACGAAAACATCCCTGTGTTATCAACACTATTCTCRTCCTAAATCCAAAACTCAGCACTATACCAGCTACTAGGAAGAAAATTAATTCTATCCCAGCTGAAACCAGCACATGTGGGTACGCTCAGTGCTTGATAAAATCGACTGTGACAGGGAAGACAGACATTGATAATACAGGCTGAGTTCATCGTTTTAATTGAGACTTACGATGTCTTCCATATCCAATTAAAAACTTGGTAGAGTCCCAACAGGCAGAATTGAGTTGATGGAATTGCAAATCAGCTAGGACCACTGAGCTGACAGCCTTCATCAGCAGTGTCCTGTCATCCTTGGGAATTTGTTTGAAATACAGTATAGCCAGCAGAACTGTACCTTTGGAGCACCACACAGTACAAATGCTGGATTTGTGCCATTTATTCAGTCCCCGTCGGCTTGGTCTCCTCCCCGAGCACCAACAAGGCTTCTACCCAGAACGTAGGACTCCGGTAGCCCGAGAGAGTAGATCAGCAATGGTTTTTTCCATCCTTTTTCAAGTTGATGTATTTCATCCCAACACAGATGGTAGTGCCTGGATTTTCTAAAACCCATTATTCTCACCAGCAGTTCAGCATGGAGGGCCATGGAAGAAGCTGCGCTGCTCTGTACGGAGCAGGAGTCCTGATGGAGCAGGCGTTCAGGGAGACCATGGCAGCAGCCTCTCAACAGGGAAGGCTTTTTTGTACACTGTTACAAAGATTTTTGTTTTCTGTGTTTGGTCTTGATTTTGCGTAGCCATAGTTTGTCAGATCTAGCCTTGCTTTCTTCCCAGGAAAGCTTTAGCTTTGCTAAAGCTCTGCTGATCCATCGTGTTCTTTCGCGCTATGTTTGCACAGCACTTTGCTGATATTTCCTCATTCTCTTCCTCCCTGCCTTGACAAGTGATGTAATGTAAGTCTCCCAGTTACAAATACTAATTATCTGCTGGGTCATTCTTGGTTTTCAGATAGCAATCAAGACTAGCTGAACAATTGCCTAGTAAAAACCAAAAGCGGAAAAAATAAGTGGAGTTATGAGATACATGGGAAAATAAATTCAACAGTGACCTTTATAGAGCCTGAGAAATAATGGTGGGAGATCTGCTTGAGGAGTTCACAGCTTGAGGTATAATCTGTTGTCAGAGCCACCGGATCATTTTTATTTGGTTCTCCTAAAACTTTGTCTCTTTTTCTAAGAAATATTTTAATTAAATGCAAAAAAAAAATTAAATCTGTAACACTTAAAGTTATTAATCACAGGAATTAAGCTATTTTTCCCTGTGTATAAGAAAATATCTTTCAAGCCTAAGCAAAAAACTGTCTTCCTACGTATGATCACAGTAGTTAAATGTTTATTATACCTTGCTGACATTGCAGGAGAGTTCAAAATAGAAATGCCTAGGTGTAAGCCCAACATGAGGCTCTCCTCTTACCTCAGACTTGCAGGACAGCTTAGTAATAGGATTTTATCTAGTTTTTGAAGCAGGTATTTTCCTTTAAAATAATCTAGATTTATCTTTTAAATTGAAAATTTCCCCTGGAAATTTACAGATTAAGATTAAAACCAGTGTATCTTGCTCTCCTGCTCACCCATTTTCCACATGCTTAACAAAATCACTCACAGTTGAAGCCTTATGGAAAGAGAGAGAAAAAGATTTTTGGGGCGGGAATGAGAATGGAAGGGTTGGGAGATATAAAGCCACAGTTGGCAATCGTGCTCTCTCACATTTTATAAGACAGTAAAATCTGCATATGGCAGATGCTCTTTTTATAAGGGGAAAGAAAGCCCTTGTAATTTCAAGTCAGGATCTCTGGGATTCTGCTGKGTGTGTTTTCAGAAATTTTTCTGCAAAGCATGTTCTAGTTTTGAAAACAAGCAAGTCGCTTGGCAGATTTTTAGAATGGGGAATTAAATAYAAAAATCAGAATGCTATATTAAACAGTGTCATGTAATAAATGCAGTATGGTTTGCAGGTGCTGGCTCTTGAACTAGCAAAGAGATGCAAACGTTTCTTTTCAGCATGCTGCCAGGTCCCACTCTGCAGGTTGAAACAGGATTAGAGACTGTTCTGCCCTCAGAAGACCAATTTTTCGCTATTTTCTGGCATCACTTACTGTGTCTGATTTCATTTCCAGAGATGGTGTGTATTCAGACCAGCGCAGGGTTAGACGTCCAGTTCCGCTCCATGGTAGTGGGAAGATTAACACGCCGGCACCAGTGAGCTCTGGGAAAGGACAGCACCGCTTAGAAACCCCAAAAGAGGCTTCAGAGCTGATCCTGCGGGTTTGTGTGCACCGGGGACGGAAGGACATTAYGGCCTTTGGGCCTCCTAATTCATAKTGCCAGAGAACCTCCCTATTGCATGTCAGATAAAGGACRAAGCAAGGTAGAGCATTATGGAACATAGAAAAACCTACSCTCAGCTTTTAACTTATTTTGAGTTTGCAATCAGAATAATGGATAAGAAAGAGTAATTTGGATGGGGCAGCGTAAAGCTGAGCAGGCTCTGGATAAATCTTCTAACAGAGAAGTTAATTTCTTTACTGATGGTAGGGAAGGGCATTTCAGTATTTGGATGAAGCCTGGATGCATGGGACGAGAGAACAGTGCTAATGATGCTGAGACAATGATCCTGAAGGGCAAAATCAATCTTGATCTTGTGAAGGGTGACCAATACATGCAGTGTTGGTAGGGAAGAGGAAAGTCTGTTTTGTCCTTGTCATTTTTAAGTTGATGAGTCATGTAAACTTCTCTGAGGGTGAGCTGAGAGCCAGGATAATGTCAGGGGAACTGGCTGTAGTAGAAAGGTAGTTTTCTTTGTATCTAGGTGGATAATTATTAGAAACCTAAGAGAAACTGAACTCATAAAAAAATTCATAATAATAAAATAAAAATAAAAATTAAGGGAGGCAAAACATTGGAGTGCCAGATTTCGGATGTGGTAGACCCTGCAGAAGAGTTCCTAGGGAGAGTCAGGAAGAGGTGGAAACGTGCGGACCATGGTGGGGTGCAAGATGCCAAGAAGGAGGGACGTTCATCGCTAAAACAACAGCCGTTAGAGATGGGACACCTGGGGTTTGGTCAGTATCAGCACTGGAGTCAGCCCTGGAGAGGCCAGAATAGGACCCCGCAATCCAGGGAAAGCATTAGAAATGCTTTAGCAAATGGCACATTCAGTGAATTTGCTGAATTGAAATCAGCAAGTGGAGAAGCACAGGATAGTATCATTCTTTTTATTTAGCAAGAAATATTAATGTGTTGGAATTTGTTCTTGTTCTGCCTAAAGAATGAAGTCAAAATGTCAGCATTTCAAGGAACAAGACAAAATTCTCCCTCCTTTACAATCAGAAATACTAAAAAAAAAAAAAAATCTCTTCTAAAACTGAAAAGGATTCTGAAAAAAAGATTAGTTTTTGCTCAAACTTTTGAACTGTGTTGGTTTGGGTTTTTTTCTCCATTTTCCTCAATGGAAATTTTGATGAATATTTTAAATAAGTGTTCCTTTGACAAAAAAAAAAGATGGTGACTGAAAAGAAGCTTCCCACCCCCACCCCCGAAAAAGTTCTGTTAGTCCTGCAGGCATTAAACCACAGCATTTTGCTCCAGGATATTACAATGTGCTTATTCTGGGAAGGGAAATCTGCCAAAGACCTAGGAAAAAAATACAAGGCTGAGGAAGAAAGCCAAGAGGATGTGGGTAGTGCAGGTGGGTAATGGAGAGGAAGGTGTGAAAAATCTCTTTGTGGTGAGAGGAAAAAAGAAAATGGAGACTACAGCTGCCGACAGTCTTGTCATCGTTTGCTGTGTAGAAGTCAGCTGGAGCTGTAGGCAGAAGGGGGCTCGTGGAGCACATCGCACCTTCAAAAGGTGCGTGGGGGTGGGCGCGGACGGCACCTAGCATGGCTGGGGGGAKGCAACCTGTGCCAGCGCTGGGAGAACATGACGCTTCGCACCATCACGCTGCCTCCAGGGATGCTCAGCAGCGTAGGGCTAGAGGTGATTATAAGCCTAGCTTAGCACAGATGGGCATGTGAATTACTTGGTGAATTCAAGAGTAACTTTCCAGACTAATACAGCAATCTACCTTACTGCTGCTTCGTGGGCAGCAAGCGCCCAGGAGGCTGCACACCTTCCCATAGCCAAAACTGAGACGTGGTCTGAATTGCTGGGTGCTGCTCTGGGTTGTCACTTGTCTGAGGTAAGTGTCACCCGGGATCCAGCTGCTAGTTAAATCAGCGGGGCAGGGGATGCTCGCCACCTCAGTCAMGCCACTTCACATTTTGCTATTTATAAGCAGAGCCCTGTGTGGATGTCAGGCACGCGCGTTTCAGCCAGCTCCGTCTCTCTCCTGCTCCACACTGATCCGACCGGGCAGCGCACGTGCGTGAGGTTACTGCCTGCTCTGATACCACTCGGTAACTCTGGAGAGCTGAGTGACTTAAGCCTAAAGCATTTTTATTATATTTCACTACAAATTTCATTTATGATCACCAGTTACTGATTTTTATTTTTTTTTTTTGTCAGCCTGTCTGTTCTATGTAGAAGCTCAAAGCCTTTTACACTGGCTAAGGAAGTAATGATTTTCTCTGCAAAGAATCCTGTGGTTTCTTACAGCAGGAACTTTATCGGAATAAAATCAGAAGCAGCTAATGGTGGCTGCAGGATTTGTAACAAGCATGTGAGCTGGGATTGAAAGCAGCATTGGTTTTTTTTCTTCCTTAGCTTTGAATTTTTTTCCTGGTTCAGTGGATTCTTGTTTCCATTTACTAGATTAATTTGGATTTTCAATATGTAGCATTRGTCTGAAGAGAATAATTTCCTTTTAGAGTGACTCTAAACTGGAAAGCCCCTAAGTGCGTTTGCAGTGTTTCTGGGTAGCACTGGTATTTTTGCCTGGCAGGACTCCCTCTGCCCGAGGCAAAATCTTTCGGCCCCTACGCATTTCACACGGTACCTTATGGAGGGGAGGGCAAAGCAGAAGAAATTTTAAATTGAGAGGTGAACTCTTGTACGGTCGCTGCAAAAGCCTTGCCTCGTGGCTAAAATCCTGCCCAGATGGAGGGATGCCGAGAGACGGGAGAAGGGCTGTGACCTGCCATTGCTCCTCTGCCCCACATGGTCTGGGAGCAGACCCCCCCAGACCCGGTTCTGCTACTCCGGACGGCTTGGGATGGAGAGCTCCCATAGACCTGCAAGAGTCTTGGCAGTTAAATGTTTCTTACGTTTCTTTCTTCCTTTCCTGTGGTGATAAAGGGAAGCTTCCAGCAACTGCATGTGGTGCCTTCGAAGAAGAGGAATTCTGCCTTGTTTAGACACATTGATATTGATGTCTGTGAAATAGTTGGGTCATTTTCTGTAATTTTCCTTTCTGCTACTGTCTTCCAGGTGCACACGTTCAGGGGCCCGCACTGGTGTGAATACTGCGCCAACTTTATGTGGGGCCTCATTGCTCAGGGAGTAAAATGTGCAGGTAACAGTCATTCAGTCTTCTTTTCCTAAGACAGTCCTAATGTTGTAACTATTTAACGTGCTGCCTGCTCCACTGTAACGCCRTGTGGCAAGGGTCTGATCTGACCCCTCTTAAAATCGGAGAAGGAAACGTATCCACTCTACTGCTGATGGTTTCAGGTACCTGTTTCACTAACATCACTGCAGTGATGCAGAGCATCTCTAAAGCGCTCACTGAGGGGAAATGATAATTACGGGATTTATTTTCTTCCCCCTTTCAGAATGGAGGAGGAAACAGATAGATGCGTTGTTAGCTTTGTTTCTTTTATAACACTTGTATGTGTTGGTAGGTGTGAGAAACTCACTGAGGGTCTTGATGTGCAAGGTGGGCGATCAGCAAATTTCACACTGCTGCTGTGAAACAGGCATTCAGGTTAGTTTTACGTATAAGCCAGCAGACTCCCAGTGTGCCATAGACCGTAAGTCATCTCTCCTACTTGCAAACTTAAAAGAAAGTAAGAAAAGGGATGATGAATAGGGGACGTATACTGAAATGTTACATAAACATTCAGGTGCTGGTGGAAATGTATTACATGCATGAGGGTCACTGCAGGCATTTCTGGGATAAAGCCTCTCCGAAGTAAAACAATTTGACAGTTTTATTGATATGATTCTTCTGAAAAGAAAGGACAGTCAGCTTTTTTCAAAGGCAAAAAGGATCAAAGTGATCAAAATAGTTTACTGTATTTAAAAAGTATTTTATGACACTCTAGCAGGCAACCACATTTATAAAAATGGTGCAAAGAAATGTTGATGTATGAAGACCTGCATATGTTGCCCTGGAAACTGAATTTTCAAGCTAATTTAAGAAAATCTGCTCTGTCTAAAGCTTTCTGAAATCTTGTCTCAAGCAAATAAGATGGCCTTTTATCACGTAACTTCAAAATAATGTAAAAATAATTTATAGCCAAATGTGATTGAAATATTTTAAAATCCTTCCCCCATAATTATTTGAATGCAATATTCTGTCGTTATCAATAGACTCTGCACTGTCCAGGATGTATTAGAGAGTGCAGCTCTGTTTTAAGTAATGATTATGTAAAAATGGCGTTTTCTTTCTCAGTATTTTCCCCCTACTAAGGGTTGCAGCCATGTCCTTCGCTTATGAATGAAGATTGTTAGTACTTTTTACTGCTGTTGATTTTGCACAGGTTATACAGTGCTAGAAGAGAAAGAGGAAGCCTGATTTTGTTCTTGAATTGTTTTCTGATTACAGTATTCATTTTTTGATGACACGTGAACCAGTAAGTGTGCCATCTTCCTTCCTTGCGTGAGGTAGATTCCTCAGTTTTGGTGTTTAGGAGAAATACCAAGTATTTTCAGATTTATGTTAAGTAGCTTTGATCCAGAAAATCAATAAAAACAAACAGTATGAAGGCTCACAATGCTACGTGGCACTGTGGAATGAACAGATAATACTGCTTTTAGAATTAAACCCAAAGTGCTTATGATTTTGTACTGTCTTTTTTTCTTTTTTTGGTAACTAAAGTAGAGCTGATTTTCTGGTTTTATGCAGATTTTTCTAAATKGTGAGTTTCCAAAG
Organism: Oceanodroma leucorhoa; assembly: GCA_030449065.1. Taxonomy (NCBI): domain Eukaryota; kingdom Metazoa; phylum Chordata; class Aves; order Procellariiformes; genus Oceanodroma; species Oceanodroma leucorhoa. The sequence continues at coordinate 13,204,769 of JASVER010000003.1, read as the reverse complement.
ACTTCCAAAGTCTGGTTTTCTTTCCTCCTTATCGGGATGGTAATAAGTACTGTATGTCTATGTCTTCTTTTTTTCCTCCTTGCAGTGTAGAGGAACATATGTGTATTAGATGACTTCATAGGTTCAGAAACTATAATTAGGGCTTTCTGTCTTGTGTAAGTTTTCATATCGGTGTTGGTAGCTTCCAGTAATTTCGATGATCTTACTTATATTTTAAAATCCCATGTTGTATGACTGTACTTGCTGAAGCATCAGCAAGGGGTTGGGGCAGGGGGAGGCTGAGGTTTCTTGGGCCAGGCTCAGGGTCGTTGGGCGCGACCAGGCGAGCTGCCGACGTGCAGCATCGTCGGCCGGGGTGGGCGGAGGAGCAGGTGAGGAGCCGTGCAGCGGTGAGGCTGCCGAGCAGCGCTCCCTCAGCCCGGCAGCTCGCGTTGCCGCAGTGTCCTCCATGGCTTGCTTGAGGTGGAGGAGCAGGAGAGTCGGGCTTTCCCAATGGCAGGGGTTGCAGCCGACCCACCTCGTTTGTCCTCCCCTCTCTGCAAGGCTAGCGTTTAGCCACCGGCCAACTTCAGCGGTAGCTGACAGAGAACTAGGGGCTTCCCAGATTATTTTATTCCCATAAATTTCATAGAAATCAGTGGCTGGGTAGAGGATAGGGACTCCAGGCAGAGCCCCGCAGAGGTGGACGTGGCAGGACAGGCCCAGCAGTTCCCCACCCTGCCTTGTACTGACTTAAACTAASGGTTCATGTCCTCGGGCAGCGGGGGAACTGGAGCTGCTGTGGTGGAGGGATGTATAGGACATCGACAAGATTAAAAATGGCAACTAGGTAAGAAACAGCTATTCACAGTAGGATTTTTTCTTTGGGTTTTGTTTTGTCGTTTTGCAAATCAGCAGAAGAGGGCTGACTCACCGGCGGGGCTTAGCCTGTGTTGTGGGGTTTGAATGTTGTTTGTTTGGTGAAGCTTCATTTGGCTGGATTTTTTAATTTGTTTTAGTCCCRTATTGTTCCATCCAAACAGTTGAGCTCTCAGTTTCTTTCTGTGCCTCATCTGCAGCAGTGTCTACCTRCTCCTGTCAGCTGAGGCTGTACAAGCCATCAGAGCCAAAAGCTGTACAGATCTAGGCATATCGGAGGCAAGTCAGAGGCGCACAGATACAGTGGAGAGGTCTTAGTGCTTTTTGGTGCTTTTTTTTTTTAAAAGTGATCATTTTGCTTCTGAACTGAACCATTTTAATATGGAAACAATGAGGCACAGTAAACAAGGAGCCACATGAGGCCATTGCTTTTCAGAGTAGGTTTGTACTTCAAAAAAAATYACAGCTTTTAGCAGGAGGCAGCCCACTTGCATTCAAATGGGGTTCAATGCCACTCCAGGGAAATCCTCAAAATCTGTTTTGTGGTCTGTATAATCATTTTATTGAAAATACCTATGAGGAAAACTGCACTGATCATATGTAATTTTATACTTTTTAAAGCATTTGCTTTTTACAGCAAACAGTTGCACATCTCAAGAGGACTCTATTTGCTGTACAGAAGTGATAAGTTTAACAAATACAAACAGATTACTACATGGGTTACTCTCAACCATTTTAAATCCTCTACTATGCAGAAGCACAAAAACATGCAAGAGAAGTGTGGGACAGTCCAAGACTGGACAACAAAGATAAATGTCATCCATTTCAGAAAAGAGGAGGAGGAGCGGGAGRAAACAGTGGAGCTTATTTCTAATGGCCGATAGATTAGTTTTTGTTACACAAACAAGCCAATCCTTTGAAAAATAATAAACCAGAACCAAACGCATGCCGTAGCAACCAGCAAGGATGCCTTAGCAACTTGAACTGCTTTGACGTGCAGCCCAGCATGACTGAACGTGTCCCTCTCCACCAAAATAGAGCCTTGAGTGTGTTCAGTATCTTGTCAGGTACACTCACGTATGATTAACGCCCTAGGGTCCTCCCTAGCTTATGCTTGTTTAGGTTTTGTGGCAGACAAAGAAGGAGGAGTACGTCTTTTCCCTTCCATAAAGACGAGAGGTAAATGTAGACACTGTGTTTGCCACCTGAAGGGTGATTATTGGTTGAAGTAAGATCTTGGCTGTCATCTTAACTACAAAGGTTTTGGGATTAATGCAAGCCACCAAACGTAGGAAGACTTTATTGTATTTCAAAATTAAGACCTAGGGTGATGTCCAGGATTTGGGTCCTGTAGGAGATGAATTGGTGGACTTAGTCTGACTTCTGCTGGTGGTATATCTGGAGCAAAACAGGAATAATTTAGTCTTCCTTAAATTTTGTTCTCTGAAATTTGATCTTTATTTCATTAACTTCTTTGAAGACAGATTTGCTTCCTTAGAGTGAATCCTTATAATAGACATCTGCCCTACTGCCTCAGAGGGTTGTGCTTCCAATTTTTGCATCCTAGCCACAGGCCCTTAAAATTTTTGTGAGATGAAGACTCATCTGTATGCAAGGAATTTGCCTTTTCTGATGRCGTGCTTCATCTCCAGTGTGCTTTCCTGCAGGCTTTTGCCATAAGTAGAAATGACTGAAGAAGTGTTTGAAATTACAATGCCATCAGCTTGTGTAAACATTGTGTAACAATGCCACCAGCTAATAAGAGTTTACCCCAGCTCAAAATCCAATGCATGAAAAATGTATTCTTAATTAACATTCCTCCTATGTAAGGCCCCCCCCTGGGCTCACAGGGCTCATCCCATTGCCCAGAATGTGTTCAGGAGAGAAACTATAACAATATCCAAAGAAAATTTGCAGATAAGCACCAGGGAGTTCATTTTATGAATGATTCAAACACGTAACACCCGGTAGCATTAGTGGAGAATAGTGCGTGTTATCAGAGACTAGAGCATGGCATTAATGATGCTGTTAGTGCACTATCTGAGTAGACTTGTAGACAAGCAGACTAGTAGACTTGTCAAGCTGGTGCGTGTGTCCTGTCCCCAGCCCCAGTCCCTCAGAACTGTTTTAAGTTACTGTATTATCTGGTCCTTCCTCTGTACCCTTTTGCTTGTTGTTCTTAATGAATAAGTGATTTAATCAGAAGATTTTTTAGAACAGGCTGGTTTAAGAGCATTAATTAGCTTATCTTAAAGGAAAGATAATTTTTTTGACTGTATTTCACCAGATGCTTTTGATAGTGTTTGGGGCTGCTCTTTTTAACACCAGGCGGCACCACCCTCTGAGGCTGTATGTGAAGCACCATTTCTGCTGCCTTGATAGATTTGCTCTGAACTATCTCAGCCTGCCACCCATGTAGCAGTTGCCTATCTTTKGTTTCCCTTGGAGTAGGTAACTTCTCTCTGAAGAACTGATAGAAATAAACTTGCAGCTGAACTGTCAGTGTGGGGGCAACCAGCTGCCACTGTCTAAGCCCAAGCAATATAGCTGCCAGCCTTGTCTGCAGTAAACCCTAGGAGTTTGTTTTCAGAAAAGTTAAAGTACAGCCTCAAAGCAGGATTGTTTTGTGAATTACTGCTTAAGTGTTTAATTTCCCCATTTCATCCGTTTTCTTCTCCAGCAGTTGAAGAACGTACAACTGCCCCATTTCCTTTGCTGTTTTGTTTTGCCTTGCTATTAAATCCCTTGTGTTGGACAGCCCTATGTTGCTCCACTGGTGTGTAAGGCTGAAGGAGATTACAAAGGAGCCTGCCTATCCTCAGGCGTTAGTTGTGCAAGCACAATGCTCATGCTTTTAGTGCCTGGAAGAACGACTGATGCTCTTGTGACGGTAACTCAGCAAAGGGGAAGGCAAGGTGTGCTTGTCGTGGTGCCCACTCTCAAGGTATTTTGCATGCCTTGGTCATGATAAGCTCCCATTCTGCCCACACCTGTACCTTAAAAACACATCCAAGTTTCTTCTGAGGTGTGTACGCAGATTCTGCTGGTTTCCCTGGCCGTGTAGGGCACGGACAGTCAGCCCGAAAAGGGAACAAGAGCAAAGCAAAGCTGCAGAGGTCAGGGCTGTGGGAAGGGGACTGTTTGGAGAGCAGTGCCTGCCCACCTCAGGCAGGTGGTGATGCTGTTGAAGGAGATGCGCACTGCCTAACACCAGCTGAGGATCTGGTGGTGTTCCTGCGAGGAATGAGCTCCAAAATTTTGAAATGCTAATCAGGCAGCAGAGCCTTGCTTCAGAGCTGTTCCCATGGGGAAGCTATTCTGGAGCTCTATGTTCTTGAAACTCTAAGTCCTAAAAGTGGCTTTATCTCCAAGCCCACACAGACCTGGAAGCCTTGAGCAAGCCAGCGGCGCATCAGGGGAGCTGTCGAGGAGGTAGGCAGGTGTCGTGGCAGGAGGCCAGGGAAGTTTTTGAACAAACTGTCTGTGATCTTTCAAAACTTCCATAAAATGAATCCATTGCCACGAAACGTGTTCTGCTGAAAGAACATTTCACCTGTGTTTTCCAACCAGCTTTTGGAGGCACAAAAACTTTTGATTTGGGATAAGGGGGGGATTGGCTTGTTGGATGGGCTTTTTTTCTTTTTATTTCATAAGCCCTGACTTTTCTGTAGTATTGGGTAATTTTGTTGCCAAGTAACTAGCTGCCCTCTAGAAATTACTTCCTAAAGAATAATGTACCCTATAGTGCTTGATATAGTAGCATGGATGATAGTAGGTTTGGGGGAGCATACACATATGTTTGGAAGCAATTTTTGCCATGGCACTGCTTAATAAAGTGGCTTAAGACTCTGGTGGGACCAAGGTTGCTTCCAGATGTGCATTGCACATTAACAAATGGCATGTACGTAAGGCAGTGTGGCAGCTCCAGTGTTGCCACCTGGGCTGGAACAGCTCTGCCGAGGAGGAGGAAGAGGGCAGACCTTCATGGCACCCCACTGCCTTGTGCTTGGAAGCACAAAGTGCAGCTCGCGGGGCCAGTGGGGTTGCGACGTTCACGTGCTTGTTCGCACACATTGCATCTGAGGGAATAGAAAATACTGCTTCCTCTGCTACAGAAAAGAGGATTAAATTATTAAAGGAAAGCTACTAGCTCATGATTGATTTATGAGAGCAAATTCCTTTCTAACCTTTTCACCCTTGCAAAAGTAACGATGCCAATACTTTGTGCTTGTGTAGAACCTGTCATCTTCGTATGTCAGCTTATCAAAGGCAGCGGTGTTATCCCGTCTGGCAGGTACCGCAGTGGACCTGCCCAGGGCAACGCTYGGTGCCAGCGCCCCAGCTCCGCGCTTCCCACCCTCCCACGCTTCCCATAAACCTCTGAAGAGTCTTTCAGAACTTTTTGCAGATAATGTAAATCTACCTTTTAGCTCTTAAAGCTGCTTCTCAGAGTGACAAAATGCATAAATTTTCTTTGAGATAATTCAAAAATATAATTAGAGTGATGTATGTAGCATACGGTATCATTCCAATGGAGCATGATCAGCAGCCATGTTAGCCAGTAAATCATAAACCAAAGGAAATCTAAAACTGACTAAAATCAAATCAGCAGTATAACAAAAAGCGACAACTAAGTATATTTTAGTCTCTGCAAATATTTATAATGTGTGCTCATGGGGTGGTAATAACGTACATATATCTTTTGGCTCTGCTTGTGCATTAATATGAACACGTTATTTGTTCTTTCAGCCCAGTGGACTAACATCAGTATTAGCTGTTTCTAAAACGCTACCAAACCTTTTTCTAGGTATCATAGGAAAGTATTGTCGGGCTGGTTTTACATTTAATACCTCATAGAAGTAATGTCACAGCCTACCTAACTCCTAGATCAATATGCTATTAAAGTCAGGGCAGCTTATCACAGACTTTTAAACCTGTCATCTAAAATTACTCTTTTTTTTCCTAAATTTCCRAACTTCCTATAAACTCCTGAATTTATGACTGCATTTTTTTGGTCATATTTGGTATGTTTGAAAGGTGGCTACAGTTTGATAGCACTGTAAAAAGGAATAGTATGCGTGACTTACAATTTTAGTCCTGACAAATCATCTCTGTATAAGGTGAAATTCTGATTAACTGTAGTCAGCAGAAGTTTTCCTATTGACCTGCAAGGGGTCATGACTGCATCTTCTAAATCTGTCCTGTATTATTATAGGATTTATCAGCAGATACGATGCTTTAGGGGAATTTTTCTTTAGCTCCTCTCCAATTTGTATAGCCAGCCAGCAGATAAGCTCTAATGAACTTCTGTAAGAAATGCATAAGGCTCCTGGTTACTTTAGATCCGGAGTAAAGCTGCTAACACCAGCTTAGCTATTCTGGATTTATTTTGATATAACCAAAAGTAAATAGACCATAAATTTGAAATCAAATGAATCCTCTTGGTCTTAATGAACCCAACCAAGTCATGAAGCTCATGTGTGAACAAGGCAAACGGTCCTAAAGCTTCACCACGTGGCAGCACGCAGAGAGATTCAGGACTCAGCTTTCTTGTTCCTTCCTAGTTGATTCTAAAATAATRGGTTTCGAAGCATTCATGAAGCATCTGCAATGAGAACAGAGGGCGTTCTTATTTAATAATATGCAATTTGCAGCATAATTCCTGCCTTTTAGTACTAACAAGTAAGCTGAGTATAGAGTACAAGGTTGGCACGTTCCCAGTGCTCAGAGGAGAGGAGGGCTGACCTCCTTCCCATGTGCCTTTTACCTTGTTGGAGCTAGCAAGACAGATGGTCATCCATCATCCATGCGTGGCTCTGGTTAGCAACTGAACCAGAGACTGGTGACTGAGCCGTGGCTGTGCTGCCTTTCACGAAGTGTTGCTAGCTCAGGAGAGGGGCCCACCTGGTAGGAAGCACGGTGCTGGTGAGTTTCAGCTTCTTTATTGGAAGAAATACAGTTTTTCTGTCGCAAATTCACTGAAATCTTCTAGAAGTATATATTGATGCAAAATTGCTAAAGTGAGGTGTTCTCCTAYACTTACTTAAGAGGTAAAAGAGCCTTGATTGTTAGGAGGCTATCAMACAGCCCAAAAATACTGAACCTAGTGCTCATGCATTTTCTAAGCATTAAGTATCTGAAATATTTCTAGGTTTTAAATGTTTCTCAGGCGTGTTTGTAAGCCCTTAAGCAGCGGGCTGGTGCATAAAGTCTAATCAAATGCAAAGGAAGAACAAACGAGAGGAGGAAAATTGACCTTTGTATTTGTAATTATTGTTCTGGTATTAATGAGGTCAGATGCAAAGCCCATTTGAATCTATGGGATTAGCAATAACACCATTACTTTCTGAAGCAAGGTTTTCACATTGAAAACATCTCTGTAAGTTAGATATTTTAATGAAATGAAACTTTCTTGTATATAAATATAATYAGGATGATCTCAGTGAATGTGATAATTGTTTTAAGTCAAGTATAAGATTTTTTTTTGTATATTTTAGTCTTAATTATCCTTGAATTCCCAGAAACATAACTCCAAGCTATATTGCTCTCTGTGTGAAGCAGCTAATTTGCACTCACAAAATCACTAGTGAGTCCTCATGAGCGAGACGCTGCCATTCCAGTCTTGTAGCCATCATTTCTGACAGACATACTAGACCATTTCACACATATTGGAATAGGTGCTTCTTGCAGCAATTGTAGGAATTGTATGTATAATAATTATATTTGCATTTGTAAATACTATTCTTGCAAAGTTAGGGTTTCAGAATAAAGGAAATCAAGAATTAGATTTCCTGTGTGGTCTTAATTTGCTTCCCTTCTGTGTGTGCGTTAAGATGTTGCCTCTAATTATCTGACTACTTATTATTTTTACTCCACAACTTCATCCTTATTCTGAAAGCAGAACAGATGGTACTTGCTTAATAGCACCTATTCAGTATTTTGTCTTGTTGTTAAAAGTGTAGCCTTTGGTCTTATTCATGGTACAGTATTCAAACCTTACACCAAAGATTAGTCATTTCTCCTCTGTATTTCCATAAACATTTAATGAATTTGTTTCTACAAGACCCAGAGGAGGCAAGAACAGCTTCTCCGTCCGATGTTACAGCTGAAGCACTGAGACACTAAGGGATTCAGGTCACGCGTTTCCAGTGAATTTGGGTTCCCTATTTAAAGCACAGAGGGACCTGATTTCTCAAAGTTCAGACAAAACGTAACGCTGGTGATAGATATTTAAAGCGTACGTGGAGCTCCCCTTGCCTGCACTGGCTGGCGTGCTCAGTTTCTTCGTTCCACACCCCAGAACCACAGGTGGGGTAGGTGGTGTGCATGAAGAGGTTGTGGGATCATGCGCCTTCCAACTAGGGGTCTTACAGCACTTGATTAAATGTTTAGATAAACGGTCAGGGGAGGGCAAGTGCTTTGGCTGTTACTATCTCTGCTCTGTCACAAATGAGGCAACTGAGCAAACACTGAAGGAACCCAAGGGACCAAACTGAACTTCTCCTCACCTGGAGGGACAGCAGTTGAGCCTGCCGGTGCCTGGGGCTCCGGGACAGCCGGCTGTGACGAGCAGCTTCTGGGGCGAGCCCAGGAGAGGGCTGTGGGTCAAAGCAAGCGACCGAGGCTGACCAGGGTGGGCCCCCACGGCACCCCCGGCAGTACTGCTTGTTTGCGACACCCGCATTGCGTGGCTTTGCCCAAGGTGGGGTCGCAACACAAAGTCACAACCAGGTGGGAAATTCAGCGTTGGCAGCTCCCTGTCTTGCACGTTAACYGCTCCTCGCAAGGAAGGCAGTCGCTCCTGCACAGAAATAGCTAAAGAGAATTTTAATCAGCCACTTCATCTGGATCGGGATCCGTGCAAGTTTTGACTGATTGAAGGTGACATGCCGAACTTTAATTGCAGCCAGAGCTTGGATGTTTTACAGAGGATCCTAAGTGACAAAGCTGGTTGCTTTACAGGCCTGTTAAGTAAACAAAGTGCTTTTAGCAGCAGGCTGCAGCTGACTTAGTGGAAACTAAACATAGCAATGAATTCTGGGGTTTACTGTTTTGGAGGGAACAAAGTCAAATAATCTATGGAGCATTAATGAAAATACAAGTATTGGCAAAATCAGCGGGAATGAAATACAAAGGGAATCTATATAGACAGATACTCAGTACTGCAGTGGGAGAGGAAAGTACAGATTTTYGTCAAGGCATTGATCCTTCAAGCTCCTACATCCCTTAATTCTGCAGAAATCCAGGGGACTCCGTATGGCAATGCAGCGATGTAGAGAAACGCTTGCAGGACGGGAGTCTCGGTGTACACCGAGTGCACGTCGGAGCATGGCAAAGTGCTGCCTTTCGTGCTGGTTGCTCTTTCTCCRCAAGCACCTGTGAGTCTCCATTGCAAAACAGGAGGAATGACAGTGAAAATGGAGTCACTGGGGGCTGCCCTGGGCCCCGGGAGTGCTTAGCTTAAAGGGGACTGTATAATTGGTGCTGTTTTCCAAGATTTTTTTTCCCAAACCCTGAGTATTATGGTTTTGAATGGTTTTGGGCAGAACAAACATTTTTCTGTAACCTGATTTCAATTAAGTTTCACCTAAACTAAATCTCATTCTCAGTATGTTTACAATAAAGCTGCGGAGTTGCTTGTTTATGTCTTTTAAAAAAACACAACAATTTTTCCCTAAGTCATTTTTAAAGTAAACAGAATTGTTTTGGCGCTTGCCCACACTTTGTTTCAGAAACACCCTGTGAAACGACATCAGAATTGCAGCCGCTGTGACTTAGCAAAGTCCTTTGTAAACTGCTCGGTAGCCAGAAACCGCCAACCAGCGTGGTGACCCCCGCATCTGCTTCTCAGCCCCCCTCCGAGCCGGGGCATGGGCCCTGTCACTAGCAGTGCTGCGCAGGGGCTGCCACACCTGGGGAGAGCGTTGGGGTCCCTGAAGTGGTTCGGGTCTCGGGCCTGCCTTGCCAACGGGCGCTGCAGGGGGGTTGTAGCCTTCTGAGATCCCGTCCCAACCTTCGTGTTCCCCAGGAGGTGTCACAGTCCAGCACTACGTTAAAACTGTAAGTGTTCGGAAATCCGCAGCAACTTGGGAAGAAAGTTTAGGTTGTGATAGCAACATACGTAGTAGTGGCAGGGAACACAATTGATCCTTATATACTCATTTGAAAAAACATATGGAAAGTTTGTCACTGTGTTAAATTTTCTAGGGGCAGAAGAAGTGTCTTGGGTAGAAAATCTGTCTGTCTTCAGGTCTGTCCCTACCTCRTGCATGCGATGGTTAAGAGGTCTCRAGAGAAGTAGTAGCTGCGAGATCAGGTCAGGTCCTGCAGGAGCTGTACGTACTCCGCAGTACTGACCTCGGGACACACATTTCCACCAAACACCAGCCTAATCGTCTTCTCCTTTGTCTCTCAGATTGTGGTTTAAATGTGCACAAGCAATGTTCCAAGATGGTCCCAAATGACTGCAAGCCAGACCTGAAGCATGTCAAAAAAGTGTACAGCTGTGACCTTACCACGCTAGTAAAAGCACACTTCACTAAGAGACCAATGGTAGTAGACATGTGCATTAGGGAAATTGAATCTAGAGGTAAGGCATAGTTAATGGACTTTTGTTGCTTTACTGATAATCCGTTTAGATTGATCTGGGTCATCTGGGTTTCTGCTGAATGTATGATTGCTCAAAACAGATTTGCACAAGACATTTTATGACTGCCAATTAYGCTGCACAGCTAATATTATACTTTGCATTATTTCATGGTTCATACCCATTTATAATTTTTATAGATTCTGCTAGAAATTGCTTAATGGACAATTACTGCTTTATAGTTATATATTGGCACCTATCTTTCCAGTAACATTTTTATTTAAAAAATTAAATGAATGTGCTAAAAAAAGGCAGTTAGTATTGATGAGTTTCCTCTTGCTAGTTCCCCTGGCCCACTTTGAGTATCCTTTTCTAGAATTAGAGTATTTGTTTTCATTCTGAAGTAATGACTGAACATCAAGTATGCTAATCTCAGTTATTTTTAAATCRGTTGTAATTGGTTTAATGTGTTTCTTCAGCTCTGAAATCATTTGTATAAACATAATTTAGTGCTGATGTAACAAGGCAGCTAATGCAAGGGTCAGGGTTAAAAGGCCAGGGTAAGATTTCATTCTGAAAGAAAAGCCTGATGAGGCTTTTAAAACGTACCTGCTTTTTCTGCGTTAAATGAAGAACCTGGCAAGGGAAGAACTGGRTGGAAGGAATTGTAAAATTAAGACTCATTTTAATCTTGTTAAAATGTTCATTGCAGGTCTTAATTCCGAAGGACTATACAGAGTCTCAGGATTTAGTGATCTTATTGAAGATGTCAAAATGGCATTTGACAGAGGTACAGTCTTTCCTGCACGCTGGAACTTTGTGCTGATGTATTAAATATACAGAATTTTTCTGCGCAGCCCCTGTCTGTTTCGTGCTCCACTGCAYCAGCGGGCTGGAGGAGTCCGGCGGCTGTGCTAGCAGAAGGAGCGTCTCCCCATCAGAAAAGCATCATCAGCTTCACTTTGGCCTTTATTACCAAAATCTACTTTTCTCCTTCCATCAGTATCTGTGCTTCAGTAATGATGTGCATAGGAGAGGACAAAGCTTTCTGAACTACTGCCCTAGTTTGCAACTGTGCTCAGGGGGGTGGGGGAGGGATAGAGGGCGAGTGAAGTACATTAAGAGGGCTGTGCAACTCAAATCCATCTTTCTGGATGAAGGCTCCAAAATAATAAGATGAATACAATAGTGCAAACAAAGTTTGAATTATTACAGTCTAAAAGAAGGTCAGTGAGAACAAACTCTTYTCTCTGAGAAAAGGCAGTGGGAAAATTAAAGGCTTTCCAGCTGCAGTCCCCTTATCCCAGTAGAAATGAAGGCCAAAATCCATACTGGAAATTCTCTCTCCTGTTTTTCCGGAGTACTGGACCTATTCAGACAACATCTGCCTTCTCTGCAGCGTTAGCAGGGCGGGGATGCACTGGAKAAGCCAAGTTCTGGATCTGTGTCCGCTGCGGTCAGGAGTAGGTAGTATGCTGTAGCTAAATGGTGAACACATGTTTTTCCTATAAAATGAGGAGGCTGTGGACTAAGTTAGTTTTCTTTCTTTTACTTTTTWTTCCCAGACTCCCCTGATTTCTCATTCAGTGCTGACGAATGTGTTGTTTGGCAACTCAATGTGTTCAGAAATAGCTAAACTTCCACACATTTCTGCAAGATAGATACTGCTAGATCAGGCCGGCAGGTTTTTTCCCCCAAAACACCCTGCATTTTTTGTAATCATTTGAAATGAAGAAAGGATAGGTTTCTTTATAAAACGCTTGAGGTTTTCACCTTGAAACGGTGAACTTCACAGTCCAGTACCTCTCTGTTTTGCTTATAAAAGCCAAGATCTGTAGTTGTGTCCCTTTTAATAATGTTTGCTTAAGCAAGTTATTATTTTTCTTTTGAATGCTGTTTTACATCTGTTTACATTTCCAAGGCTTTAATGTCAGTGCCTTCTCTACACAGATGGGGAAAAAGCTGATATTTCTGTGAATATGTATGAAGATATCAATATTATCACTGGTGCACTTAAACTGTACTTCAGGGATTTGCCAATTCCACTCATCACATATGATGCCTACCCAAAGTTTATAGAGTCTGCAAGTAAGTGTAACGCATTTTCCTCCTAGTTTTCATTCTCATCCTTTTCTTCTCCTTTTTGTGCAGTACTTGCCTATTGATTTAGTAGCTGTCCCATCTTACCCTGCTTGCCCTATTTAGTAAGGATTGCAGGAGTAAACATGCRCTGCGCATCACGACATGACCATGTGGTGCTACGTGATCATGGTTACATTTTTCTTTGCCTTTGTCACCAGGAATGCTTCCTTTCCATCACACATTATGGATTACATTGCTTTTTATGTCTTGCATGAATCCCTAGTACTTGACAGTGACATTTAAAGCTTGTTGGTTTTGTGTTGCCAGAAAGAAAGTGATTAATGAAAATGTTTAGAAATAAGATAAGAAGTCATTTATTTCTAGAGGTGTCCATTTTGAGTGTTCTTACAAGCTGATAAGCGCTCATCCTAACGCCACCTTCAAGGCTGGCCTCGCAGACAGCGAGTCTGCCAGCGCAGCAGAAGCCCAGCTGGAACATCCCTCTCGAGCATCCTGGCTGCCTGAAGCATCTCTGCCTGAAGCAGTCGCACCAGCCACACCTGGAAAGGTGCAAGGGAGCCGTGGGTGGAAAACAAGGGCCGCATGCTGGGCTTACCGCTCCTCTGGAGAAGGTTCTTTCCAAGTAGTATGGACGCAGCCAAAGACGCCGATGGCAAAGTTCCCAGTACCTTCTGCTGTCCCAGGGTTGCACCTGTACATTATTTGTGCAAAACTAGTCCAGTCAGCAAGGATTGCCAGGGGAATTTTTTTTTAGTAGGCCGCAGGGAATCTTCTGGTGGATTGCAGTTTGCTTTGGGGAGTTTTCTTTGTCCAAAACCAATCACATCCTGACTGTGCTCTGAGCACCTCTTTGGACAGCCAAATCTTCCACTGTGAGGCTTGGATAAGTTCTGGAAATCAGTAATCCAGCAGAGCTGTGAGACCCTATCTCCTCTGCAGGCCACCGTTATTGTCCTTCTGAGCRTGAATTCTGGCTGTATGCTTGGTGACGGTTGAACTTCTGTGTTTCAGAAACCGCCGATCCGGATGAACAGCTGGAAATTCTCCATGAGGCGCTGAAACTGCTGCCGCCTGCACACTGTGAAACATTACGGTATCTCATGGCACATCTGAAGAGGTAGGTGGACTAGCTGGAGAAAACTCTAAGCCAAACTCATTTTTAGCAAAGACCATGTTAGGACCTCGAGAAAAGTCTGGGCAAGGCCCACCAAATCCTGGAGTTGGACTGCAGCAGGGAATGATAGTCTGCACAACAGCGAATACCCAAGACTGRTTTTTATCCCACTTAAAGCACTCACAAAGTACTTGAAGGACATAAGTCAGACAAACACAGTTTTAAAGCACAAAAGTCACCTGCMTAACAAATTTGCACTACATTTAAGGTTACAGTGAATATTTACGGCAAAAAAAGCCTTTAGTACCCCTAGGAGTAATAAGTCAGTCCCYGGGCAAGGAACTAATATGGCTTAATGGCTATAGATCGGTGTCTTTTTCTGCTAAGTCTTGTCTAACCTGGTCATCCTTGACACCCTAAAAAAGATGACACACACTAGGCTTGAGCTGACACGGATTAGACATAGTGTTGATTGGCCCTCCAGCCACACGTCAGGTGGGGTCTGCCAGTCATTCCTCATCAGCGTGGAGCCCCTCATTACACCTGCCACCTTCTCAAAAACATAGGAGCACAAATTCTGTCTGAGGTTTCTCCTTCTCCCCGAGATACGGCTGAAGTTTCAGTCAGTAGGCTGAAAAATTGTTAGAGAGGGACTGACGGATGAATATCCAGTACAGCAGTGCAGGTTCTATTTCTTTCAGGAAAGTAGGGAAAAAAACAATGTGGCATGTTACGGTATCCATTTTAGTTTCTCAGGTAACATGGACTTGCTGTCAATATATAAGAATCATTCCCTTTCCGTAGAAAAAGAGTTTATTTTAAGCTATTTTATTTTCCTTTTATAATTCTACAGGTAGGAATATGTTGACTCTGCTGAGTGCCTCAGGCAAAATTCAGCTACAGGACTTCTGCCTGATTTGTCCATTTATTTCAGTGATGTTTCTAATGGATGTTTTAGAACAGACACAGGGATAAGAGACTTGGCAACAAAAAAAATCCACCTTACTGCTTGTGAAGTGTGAAGTCAATTTTTCCTTACCCTGTTCAAGAGTCACTGTTGCTGCTCCAATTAGCAAGTTGCTTTTGCACATCATATTTCTGGTATAGCTGAATGATAAGGTAGAAGGGTGACAAAATTCACTCATTTTTAAACTTAATACATTTGCTAAAAAGAGCTGTGGTGCTCGACAGGCTGTTGTCTTGCTTCTGAATTCAGGTAATCAGACACAGCTCCTTTATCTGGAATAATTACAAACTGAAGACATAGCAGCTTGGAGACATCAGTCTGACTTGTTTCAAAATAAAAATTAAGGCAGAAGGGGAAAAGAAGGGAGAAAAATCTTGAAATTTTTTTTTATATACCGAAGGATTTCTTCATGTAACGGAAGATGCCACAGTGGTGAAAAGAGAAATAATTTAGCCAGACTCTTTCAGTTGCTGTCCCTGGATTCTTAGTTGTTTCTGAGAATCCTTGTGGATTCTTTAAACCATAGTGTGTACTAAAACATCTGCATAATCTAAATTTGTTTCCTTGAGCGAGGCAATTCACCAGGATAAGCCAAGGCAGAAGCTTAGGCTTCCAGGCACGTTTGTGTCTACTGCATCCGTTGCAGTGGGCAGCAGCGAGGGGCGCGCTGGGTGCCAGCGTACCGCAGGCGGGCTGTCCTCCTCCCGCCCCCACCGTGCGGGGCCCTGCGTTCTCCGTGCTGAGGCAGAGCAGCGCAGGAGAGCACGAGCTGCCTCTGAGCCCACATTAAGAAATACCATCCCATGACCCCGGAGACCATCGCGGTTGGGCAGCAGTGACCATTCTGGCATTTGCTGAGCAGACGTGTTTCTGCAATAGCGTCTGCTATTGCAGAGGATGCCCCTGCTGCAGGTATAATTCTTGGGCAAATTACATTTCTGGAGGTGGCCTGCAAAGCTGCCCCGCAGCAGGGCCTCAGCCCACAGCTTTGAACAGGTCCGATTCCTGTGGAGCAGCAAAACGTGGCCTCCCCGCCTCCTCCTCCTCTGCAGATGGGAACCAGGCGGCGGGAGGCTTCCCTGAGCTGGGGGCTCGGCTCTCTGGCAGCTGCTCGGGACCCCAGAAGAGGGAAGGGTGGAAGAGGACCTGTCAGAGCACAGGTTTAATGACCTGCTCAGACCACCATGCAAATGAGGTTACAGTGAGACCCCRGCGGTTTCAAAGCCACGCCAAAGCGATGATTCGCTTTTTTTTAGTACACGCCACAGGACATAATTTGTCTTGAAGAGGAGCCAGGCGTCCAGCTTAGCAGGGTTAAGCTGTAGTGCCTAAAGGCAGGGAATTCACATGTGATGTGCTTCATCCCCATTGCCGTCGTACATACGAGAGAGGAGCGGTGTGACCACATGGAGCCATGCCACCAGGGAAGCTGGGCAGAATCCCACCTGGGTGGGCACAATAGCACGTCTCTAGTGAGCATAAAACCACTAATGTAATAACAAACAGGGTCTGCTCCCCATAGGAACGGCCTCCGAATGGTGCCACTGTAAAGAGCGAAAGCAAAATTGTTCTGATTTGTCTGAATTCACCCCCCAGCCCCCTCCCTCGCCGCGGAGTACCAGTCCCTCCTGCAAGCGAACGTGGTCTGTGTGTGTGGTAGGAGGACAGAGACATCTGACTCGCTGTAAACCCGCACAGCGTTTGCACTCGCTAACTTCTGAGTGTTACACCCGACGCCTCCGAATATATCCTGCCGGAGACGGCAGCCTCTCCTAGGCTTTGGGGAGAGGCAAACATTTCTGTCCAGTTTCCCAGGTTTTCAAGCATATACAGGCGTAGTTTGGCACTGCAGRAATGTGAAAAACACTGTCCTTTTTTTACAGAGTAACGCTCCATGAAAAGGAAAATCTGATGAGTGCAGAGAATCTGGGCATAGTTTTTGGACCAACTCTTATGAGAGCGCCAGAACTGGATGCGATGGCTGCATTGAATGACATCCGTTATCAGAGACTTGTGGTGGAGATGCTTATAAAAAATGAAGACATTTTATTTTGAATATTTTKGGGGTTTTGTAATAAAAAAGGAAGCAACAGTGTTCTATGGATGAAGGAATATTTTAAAGTAATTTAATGGCTCTTGTTGCTGAATTCCATATTTGCTAGAGCTTTCGATGTATTCAGGATAAAAATGAAGGAACTCTTTGTCGTTTCTGTAGTGCCATTCAGCTGATGTTGAAAAAGGTTAACACATACTTTCCAGTACTAGTAATCCTGGGTGTTTATCATGTTAAAATAAAAAACAAAAAGCCTAAAGCTATTGCATGATTTGCTCCCTGTTCTCCCTGTTCTGGTGAGACTCATTCCATGAAGAAAACAACTGAACTGGTGCAGCATCTTTGTTCTGGATAGTTTGTGATTGTAATTCAGCATGTTTCTCCGTGTAAACCTGTTGTGAATTTGCTTTTATGTTCTATGTAATTGGTTTCTGATACTAAAAAGAAGGCCGACTTACGTGAAATGGAGCCTCTGGCAGTTTATTGACATTTCATATGTTCTCTGCCATTTTTGAGGCTGATTTCTTCTTGGGTTTCTTTCAGTTTTTTCATCATATAGTAATTTGTTTTTAACAGGAACAAAATGTGTACTTAAATGTTACTTTCAGTAATTCTCCATGATGTTTATGGTGGTTGCAGTGAAATCTGCAATGCTGAGCAGTGTTCCTTTATTATTATTGCTATTTCAATTGTAATTTTGTATTTTTATCTGGCATGCATATATTAATTTATTAAATTTTGCTTTTAGAACTCTAATATTAAGCTATTTCTTTTTACTTAACAAACGTGTTTCAAAAATACTGTTTTTTTCATTTTTTACATTGACACTTTAACCCTGAACAACCTCTGACTTAAAAGAAGTGAGTTAGAGTTTTATCGGTTTTGACAAGACCATTCTGATCTAAATACTTGGAGCCTGACACTTTGCTAAGGTTCCCACAAATTCCTCTTCAGTTTGAAAATYTCTTTCTTCATTGTCCAAGATGCCTCTCAAGAATGCTTCAGAAATCTTAAACAATCAAAAAAGTATTGTCAAGCCATCTACTACTTCATATTTTATATATATATAGTTATAATTACCTATATATGAACTGGAATTGCAGTTTACCATTATGCAGTTGTAGCTGCCCAGAGTAGATGGATACACCGCTGAATTTCGAATGCAAATACATCACAGAACACTTGCTTTGCGCTTAAAGTGCAAAAGCTTAAAGTTTGCTGGTGCAGATGCTTTGGCCTGCCCTGCAGACATTTCTTAGCTGCCTACTGGGGTTCAACCATGACACCATGTGAAAGGAAAATGACCAAAACTTAGAAACAATTTCTCTGTTCACTCTGATAAAGCAATGTGTAAAAAAATCACTTGTCATCAGCCTTGCTGCGGTCCCTTGATGGAGACACTCCATCCATTGACAGTCTGTGCCCAGGAGCGCTTCCTAGCATGGCAGAAGCCTCTGCCCCAGCGGAGCAGCTGTCCCTGGGCMCACGGAGTTTCACACTGGGATGGTTTGCAGTCCTTACAAGTGTTCATTTCTCTGTTTCTACAATTTCTGACCAAAAATGGTATTGCCAGTGAGTTTGGTTTGCCATTATTAGAAGTCTCTGTGCAGTAATCCTCCTCTCTCTAAACGCTCCCTCTCCTGTTAGGGTTTCTGGCGGCACTGCTGCAGCCGGCAGCGGCAGACGAGGCGGCGGCATTGCTTGTGACCCAACGGTGTCTGTGTGTCACCCACCTGGCTCTCCCTTCTTCATGGAAAAATACTAACATCAGAAAAGATCAATGGCAAATGGCACATTGATTCAATTAAAAACTTTCGATGAATGCTTTGGAGCCTAATTATTTTGACGAACAGTGGAAATGTCTAATTATCAAGGAAAGCAGAATCCCATGGCACAAGACAGAATGGAGGAACCGGGGTAAACAGGGATAGAAAAGAGGTGTGAGAATGAAACAGCAGGTCCCAGAAAAGTGGCATAGCTGCCCTCGGGGAGGCAAGAACTGGCAAAAGGCCCAGCTTGAAGGGCAGGCAATAAAAGAAGGGAGAAAGGAGTGAGTGAGTGTGGGACCTGCTGGAAAGAAAGATATAATGAGGTGCTAGGATTAGGGAGATGCCTTGGTTGGGCACCTTCCCTAATGCCAGCCCCAAAGGAGAGCAGCCCAGTGAGGCTGCTTGAGCAGCTTGGAGGTTTTGCCCTTTCYCTCCTCTCASRCAGCCAACACCCTCCGGAGGAGGAGGAATAATCCCCGAGCAATTGCAACCAGCTGTGCTCCCTTCCTGCCAGCAATAAGGTGCCTCCCTGCACCCCCCCGCCTCCCTTATGTGCCCAGCAAGGAGAAGAGAGAGGAGAAGGCAGCTCTCTCCTACAGCTCCCCTGGCAGTGGGGAATGAAGGATCCCAAGAAGGAAAGGGTGAAGCTGGGGGTGCATGCTGGTAAGCACGTGGGGAGCGCTGCTCTGGGCTGGGAGGCTGCTGGGGGCTGCTAGAGAGGCCGAGCAGGGGGAGGTTTGGAGAGAATCTAAAGTATTACCCTTTTGTTCTGCCTCCCCCCACACTTTCTTTTTTCCCTAAATCTTCTGTAGCACTAAAAGTGACTTGCTGCTATAACTCATGTATTAATTAGTACACGTTATCACTTTATTTATCCCAATGAAYTGACACAGCTGGAAAACTGTATGTCTTTGACCACAGTCTTGCACCCCCGCCCCAGCCCAAGAGTAATGGCCCATATGCTCCCCAGTCACATCTGCCTTGCACTTTCCAGCAGCCACATATGTTCACCGCTACCTTGCTCCAAGCCAACTCCTAAACATACTGCATTTCCCCCCACTTCCTCAACAGCATGCGATGCATTTTCTCACTCCTGTGTTGCCTAATGGCCCTGTGTATCCCAGTCCTCAGACCACCCATCACTCCTGCCTTCMCTTCCAGGGTACCTCGCAGGGACTCTGTGGCTCTGGCTGGCCCTATCTCTGCAGTCAGCTCCCTGCTGTGGCACTCTCCCATGGTTCTATTCCTAACACCATCAGGTCTGTCATCAGGAGATAGGGGGTTTTTTTCCTAAATAATGCTGGGAAGGTTTTGCACGCATGTGTTTGACCCACTTGCACAACTGTGTTTGCATTACTTGCTGCGTGCTTGTCCCTGACACCTAATGCCACCACAGCCAGCCGTAGCAAAAGCGTCCTTTTCTCAAGGCACCGGGCAGCAGCTGATATGGGCACGGCCAGCGAAGGGCTCGGCTCTGCCTCAGCAGCGCCGGCTGTGGTGGTGGCCCTGTGTCCTTTGGCAGCCCCGGTCAGCCAGAGGGGCACGTGGCTTACCTSAGCAAAAGGCATCTGCTGTTCCTCRTTGCTGTGCAAGGTAGTTGAARTCCCACTTCTAAAGKGTACAGCAGGAAGCATGTAGCAAATAGGGATAATTACATTTTCTCCTTGTGTGAAATATCCAGCTCCTCTGTCTCAGTGGAGCACAGATGGGTGCTGCTGACAGCCATGGCTGCTCCCCTCGCTTTACAGATGCTTTCGACTGCCTTTAGAAGCARTGATGATAGGTGCAAAGCTGGATCAGAGTCAGAGGAAAAAAACACCCAAAATAGCAAGCCTAGATTCGCTCTGGGGATAGTGAACCTCCCCAGTGCATGCAGGGCGAACAAGGTTTGTTAGCTACCACCAAGGGCTGGTCGCCTGCTGGAGGTGCCTCTTCTCTAGCAGAGTTTAGTAAGTGACTTATCATCATGGAAGTTCCTGCAGAAAAGAGAAAACCTAAATGGGGACCCACTGCTGAGAGAAGAGCTGTCAGTTTGCTGACCAACTGGAAAAAAAAAACAAAAACAAAAAAAAACCCCAGAAAAACATCAACCCCAGAACAACCCCCCCAAAACCCCAGCTCAAGAAGCACAGCTTTTCCTTAATGCCTGCACACCCCCTCCCCTGAGCACTCCGTAATGAGGAGTTACTGCAGCACGGGAGTACGCACGGGAGCTCCCAGGTCAGGCAGGTGAGTCCCTGTGCAATAAGCACACTTTATTTTCCCCGAGTCTCAAATTCTAATGAGATATGAAGGAAACTGCACGCCAAGTGATGATAAAACTTCAGAATATGTTTAACACCAAATAATCTCAATATTCGAATAATTAAGGCTAACAGCGTCGGATAACCATGCCGCTCACCCGACGTGGGACAAAACTGCCCCCCGCAGAGCGCGTRTCCCTCAGGTTCCAATACCCGGGTCCTGTGTTGCGTTAGGGACAGGAATGTGGGATGGAGGACCCCGACGGTCAATGAAATACTTGCTTGATTCTGAATCCCTGGCATCTGTATCCAGTGACTATTTTTTTAAATCTCTTTAATTTAATTGTAATTTTCCAGTAAGTGTGTAGGCAAAGCCTCCATTTTAATCTTGTTTTCATTTTTATTACTAACTTCGTTTTTGTTCATGCTAATGAAACTCTGATCTTTCCTGAGYGGTAACCATTAAAGCAGGTAGTGCAGAAATAAATGTTGTCTTTGCAGTAAATTTGATACCTCTTTTTGCTAACCAGGAAGATACTTTACATGGGCATATAAGCAATCACATGATTTGAGTTACCTTTATTCAAATTTTTAATTAAATGCAGAAAACTATTATTTTTAGTATTTGTGTTAGTTAAATGACAATACAATAAATAACATAGGTCTATAAAAAGTAAAGGTTATCACTAAGTTGATTTCCATGATGAATGCGTGTCACCTCTAGTTCAGGAGTTGACCTTATTGTCTCCAGTGCTGCGGTGTACGTGGCTGCAGCACAACGTGGGGCTGGGCAGACGCTGGAGCCACCTCACCGGCAGCATCTTATCAAAAGGCAGTTGGCCACAGTCAAAAAGGTGGGAAAGAAGGGATGAAACTGAGGGAAACTTCTTCCTCGGACTTCTAAGGAAGAAATGAGGGGCACTGGCAAGAAGTACGAGTTAGTAGCAGTCAAAGAACTTGCACAGAGTATGAGGGAAAGCAAGTCTTCAACGTGGATAAAGGAAGGCAAAAGTATTAAAAATTACGGAGGTAGTGAATAACTGTTAAAAATGTATGTCTAGTAAAAATTAAATGTCAGAACTATTGGGGAAAAAAAAGATATTTAGGACAGTGCTTGGGGGCATAATTAAGAGATTTAGGATGAAAAGGGAAAAAGGGAAAAAAGTCTTGGGGCAACTTCAGGAAAACGTCCCGGCAGTGAATTAGCTCAGCGGTTTAGCAGAGGGTTACTTGACCTCTTACCAGCYGGGCCAGGCCTCTGCAGCTGAGGGAAAGGTGTCCCAGCTGGAGGCAGGCTGGGCACAGCACCCCTTGGTCCAGGCCTTGGTCCCGGCGGACCCGCAGCGATGCACGGCAGCCCGGCACGTGCGCGGCGCGTTGGACCCGCTACGCGTGGGACACGTGCACCCCTCGGGAGAGCAGCAGGTGTGCTCCCCAGGTCTGTGGCCTGGGTGCAAGGCTCCTTCCCTGGATGGGGGCCACGTCTGCCTCCAGGTCCCTGCCGGAGGCACGTGTCGCTGTCCCCGTTTCAGACTGCAGGGCAGAGGGAAAAACGCTGCGTGCTGAGGCCGGAGGCAGGGAGCCTCTGACGAGGCTTTRGGAGAGCTCTGTGATGAGGGAAGCAAGCCGCCTTCTGAAACAAGAACGCAAACTTCTGTTTATGCCAGATTAGCTGACAGGATGGAAAAACCTGTTATTTATGATTTTATGCAATACCAAAGTTTTCCTGCCCTTCCCCCTCCAATGGCAAAGGAAGAAGTAAAGGCTTCTAAAAGGCATATATGATATACTCACTCCGTTCCTGACCTAATTTTTGCATGCTGATRAATGTTCTGCAATGTTTTTATTATAGCTATAATTATATTGCAATAAGGGAAAAAAACATTTAGTGAACCTAGCAATCATGGATTTCTTTTTTAGTCATTCAAAATTACTGCTTAGCAACTGCACATCAGCCCTAGAAAGCTTATGCAATGCGAGAGAAGGAGGGTTAGGAAATGCACTGTGGATTAAAGCGATTGCTGAGCAAACCATGTAAGGCAAGCGTGCCTTCGGCTTTGCTCACATGCTAGCAGGAGTGTAAGTAACCRGCAGAGGACACGTGCCTGAGAGCAGGGCGTGGGGAGCTGGGTGCGGGGCTTGCTGCTGCACCTCCAGCAAACCTCCCCGGGGTCCCCCCTCTGCAGCACTGGGCTGGTTAGCGCTGTGAGCTCTGCCTCCAGCAGAATCCGAGGGCCCCAGGCTGATGTGCCAGGAGGAGGAAGCCTTACATAGGCATCAAGTGATCCAAYTCTTCTTCAGTTCTTCAGCACACTCTTCCTCTGCCTCTGGTCATGGCCATTTCAGGTCATACTGTTGTCCAGAGCCCTTGCRTAGACTGATCATTTCTTCATGCTGGCCCGATTTGCTCTCTGCATGATCTGGGCCACACCACAGAGATACTCTTCTTGATGCCACCTCCTGTATCTCAATTTGGACAGCACGATTCATGAACTTCTCTAATGTCTGTTGCTGGTTTCATGGTCAGAGTACCATTTGTTTCTTATTTGATCTCTCCCAAGAGTSATGGCAATAAGCTGCTGAAGGAATTTGTTTAAGAGCTTTTAGTTAGGTATCCTTTCCTATTTCTCATGTAAGTATTTTGTCTCAAGGACATATATAGCTCCTTGTGTTACTCAGGTCTTTATCGCTACTCTGCCTTGGTGGATTGGAGCAAACGGTTCTTAGGCCTCTGGGAGCCTTTGATTAATGTGTTTCCTGAGGCAATTAGGCATTGTTTTGAAAAATACATTTGGCAGCCAACCAGGATTCATTTTCAAGCACTATGTTGCCTGTAATTTTTGTTTCTTGCTATCAAGCCTAGAGTTTGAATGCTAAGCTTTTTCTCTTTGCCTCTTTTTTTTTTTCCATGCCTTATTACTGTGTCATAATGCAAATAGGATTGTCCAAACTATTAAAATTACTCATTTTGTAGATTAACATTCATAAGGTGGTGTATCCTAAAGCTTACCTGAAGGATCACTCACTAAACCCAGAAGAACTTGGCACAGCACGATGCTGCTGCTCAATCTCCAGCACCTACTCGGTTCTCAAAAAGGGGAAGAGGAGAGATTCCTTTAATTGCTTTTTGTTCTTTTATCCTCTTTCATGTTCTCCAGCACCATGATGCTGGACATATGTTGTTTRTACCATGCAATAACTCTCACATGACATCTTCCAGTAAACTACTGGAATTCAAGTACACTGAGATTGCTGCAAGGTGGGTTAGACACCACCAACGTGGTGCAGTACAAGATACCTCACAAAGAAGAGGCTCAAAGCCCAGCTGAGCACCTTTATTAAGTAGGCAGAGGCCAATAATCAAATACATGTGGAGGAGTTGTAGCATCTGTCGCAAGCTGTTCCCTAGGTGAGTTGCAATGATACTTGCAAATCACTTCCTCACAGAAAACTGTGAAGTTCTCCTGGAAGTAGTTCCTCAACCCACACATAATCTTGCCTTTCAGAGAAAAGGCATCACTTCCAAATGTGTTACAATACAGTGAATACATTGGTTTTCAATCTTGTTCAAAAAAAAAAAAAAATTTAAAAAAAACAAAACCCAACCAGTAATCCATAATCAAATATGGTGCAATGCTGGGTCTCTACAGCTCCTTCATGCCCCCTCATCGGAGGAAGAGTTGTGGTCTGCCCATGGTTTCCTTTGAAGTTCTCCGTAATGTAAATCAAGAAGGGTTGGTTTGAAGTTACAGCAAAGAAGCAACTTGGTGTTGCGTGGTGAGGATATTGGCAGTGGAGGAGGCTAAAGAAGGAGTTGGAGGTACTGCCATGGAAAGCGTGGGCTGGCTTGTTCCGTGGTCTGTGTCCATCCTTGGGTTGGAAATTTCTCCCAGCATTAGGAGGAATCCGTCATTTTCCTTCTTTTGCATTGGTGGGAGGAAAATCCCCACTAATGTTCCTTTTTCCATCTGCCGCTCTGATATCAGGTTTAGCCTYACTCCTAAGCCATCGTGTCAGTTTGCTGATAGTGTTAATTAAGAACAGAAAACTAATCTGCCAGTGCACCTACACCCAAGTCTCCTTCTGTTATGAGTAACTTCAACAGTGAGCTTTGACCGAGCTACCCGCGCCGCCCCCCCCCCCCCAAATCTTCCTCGGGCTCCAGTCAAAGACTCCTTTCAGTATGACAAATGAAGAGGCAAATAGGCTTTGGAAGGTGAAGGTAGCAAACCGAAGGCTTTGCTTCACCTAACAGAGCTGGCTGAGAGCTTCCCAAGTGACTATCGCTGCTGGTACGGAGGGATCCGACGCAGCGTGGGCGTACCAGCACCGTTCATGGCCATCTCCCTTAGTGGTCTGAAAGAGGCCAGCACGGTGTCAGTGGACATCCCACCCATGCCTGCCCACTCTTGTAGGTGTGTTAGTTTTGTAACAGGATGGAAAGCAGCTGTCTGCTGGTGAATGTTTGCAATGTACATGGAAATTGTATCCTCTGTGTCTTAAAAAATCTTAAATCTTAAAAAAGATTTAAATGGCCCAAACCTCCCTCTTCATTTCTTTGGTTCTTTTTAGTCTGCATATATTTACTCATAGATACTAAGAAGAACCTAGGAGTGCAAATGTTATCTTCTCTCAGCTGATCTCTGCTGGATGGCACTGATGGTCTGTGTACCARAAAGTRACATGCTGATTTTWTWTTTTTTTTTYCTTTTTTCCTCATTATGCTGGCACGTGAGTACACCAAAAACAGCCAGAGAAATTAGGCTCTTGCTGCTTCCTGGAGAGCCAGCGGTCAGTGCAGCATCCCTCCCMGTACATCACCAGTGACCTGCAAGTGCAGGGAGCACAGAAAGAGAAGAAAGGAAAGATATCGTAAAGTTTTCAGRATTGAGTACCTAAAGTAGCCAGGAAAACTCACCAAGGAAAATGGTTACGTGGAGTATTCTCTTGTTTCTTAGTGAAGGCAGCATGGACTGGCTGGATGCTGTACGGAGTGACCCATATCATCTGGACACAAAAGGCTGCCAGCACCACAACGCCACTTGCCACGCCGCACTCCAGCACCCTGTAAGCTTTTATATGTRTACGCAGGCTGTTTGCTTGAAAACAAAATGCAAACTCAAGGGCTGTGTGACAAGTCAGTGTAGATACGGCCTCCGTCTGCTAGGAGGATGAATGTCACAATGAGGCTAATCTGAAAACCAGACTTTGTTAGGAATCGTTAAGCTGGAACTCTACTCTTTGTTTCAACACCAGTTTCTCTTACGCGGCTGTTACTTGTACAGCTTTTGCTCCTGCACTGCTTGTGTTGCCCTCACATTGCTCCCTTTGCTGTGTTGTGTGTTTACCAAGATATTCCCCCAACTGTCTTAGTGTGATTTGAACTCCTGTCAAACCCCAAATATTGGTGAGCAGGGAAATCTGGAATTTGGCTTCGTGTGCAATCCCGAGTGCAGTTAGTGTGGGCTGTCAGAGGAGTGGGAACCACCCCCTGACTTCGCCTTCAGTCCCACCCAAACATGCCTCGTCCCTGCAAGCCCCCACCCCTCCTGTGGGAACCCAGAGCCACCACGCACTGTGGTACTCCAAAAGTGGGGTTTTTKTGATACTTTAGTTATTACTTTGAAGGTGTTTCTTGAGTTGAGRGTATGTTTTTGTTTTTCTATCAGTTATAAACACAAGCTTCTAAGTTCCCTGTTGTCCAACACAAGAGGAAGGTGGCAAAGCTCTTGCAGACTGCCAAGGAGGCAAAATAAACTTCGTGTGACAGGTGAGAGCTACACACCAGGAACCACAGAAGTCAGTATTTTCCACTAATTACTGACAAAATGCTGTGTGTGTGCTGGCAAAGATCCCAACATAAGCAATAAAAGTGCATATTTTGGCATGAGATCAGTCCAGGGTAAAGCACACATCAACAAATCCAAGTGTGTCACATGTAGGAGCAGAAATCCATCCCTGGGAGCTAATGGACAGCACAGGTAGAGGATGGTGTTTCCTGCCTTAAAACGCTGTGATGGCTCAGATAGCACAGTGAGGTAAATGTTGACTTTTTAAAGGCAACCACTGCAGCTCTAGGTGAGAGGGATGCCTTGCAGAGAGCTCTGTTAAGTGTTTTCTGGGATCAGCAAGGGTTTAGGGAGGGGAAGCACTGTGGGTGAAGGGGGAGAGTGCTCTGCCACTTGGCCCACTTGTAGAATTAAAAATAAAATAAACTTGTTTCTACATGTTTATCCAGCTAATACTAGCAATGAGAGAATCTGCACCTCAAAGCTAGACATCCCAGGGCTCTYGCAGGCTTATGGAGGTGTTCTCAGGATTGCGAAAGTTTATCCTAGTTGCACTTACCACAGGTGTGATGTGGGATGGTTTAGCACGCTTGCCTCTCGCCGCGACGCGGGCGCTCCGCGGGAAGCGGGTGATGTCCAGATGGATGTTTGTGCTCTCATCCCGTAGCCGGGGCTATGTGGGGAAGGTRCCATGGGGTGCTCCATGTTCCAGGAGTTAATTACTTTTGTATTTGGGAGTGATGACATTGCAAAAGGGTTGTAGTCAATTATATCCTTATGGGCCGGCAATCAGAGAAGAGCCTGGGTCAGTTAAGAGCTAAAATGTGATATTTATCTCCCCCTGATCCCATCCCCCTGTGAACTGGATAAAAGCAGCAGCTAACCAGTGCAGCAGCTTTTAAGCATTAAAACATACTTTCCACATTGCCAGTCCTTCTTYCCACTGGCTGTGTAGTGGAGCTCCCCTCAAAATGTCTTCAGGAAAACTCTGAACTACAGAATACCGGCCAAAATGTGTCAGACCTCATAGGAGCTGAACAAGCAGCTTGCTTTTATGTAARGCTAAACTTGAACAGTCTGCACTGCAGTTACTCCAATGGAGAATTATCTGCATTTAAAAACAGATATGTGTATTTAAACATGTAAATGTGAGCATCCAAAGATATACTTCAGGCTAAATGCTGTCTGTGGTCCCACTCACGAAAGCCACTGTGTGAAATGGGGTAGGGGTGTGATATGATATGATATACATGCATTTCCAGAAGTCAGGCAATGCCAGACTCTRCTTTCTCCACTGGTATTAACTCAACTATATACTTACAAAAGCAAATCAGCATCAGAATATGTACCCAAAATATAATATGATGATCCTGATAACAGGTGGTAGTAGTGGTCTGTACCAGGCTGAGTGCATTTTCCRGCTGGTGACTTGTGCTGCTGGAAAAGGGCAGATTTTTTAATAAATACAGGTGTCACCTAGCTGCATCCAAGTATGAATGAGATTTTCCTGACCACAGAAGCAGAGTATCTGGGGAGTCCTGCTGTGCAGGAAAGTCTTCATAAGGGGATGGACGAGCAAAGCTGTTCCTTTGCTGTCCTCGCCACTCTAGCAGGGCTCACGCAAGCTGCTGTGCTGACAGAGTGGCCCACAGGGGCAGGGCAGAGCAAACCTCACATCTAATGGACTTATCCTCTTTCGTTGTCTTGTTTGKCTCTCCAGCATGACTCACCTAGGTCCCAGAGATAAGCTCTAGTACTCGGATAGGAGCCCTAGAAGCAACCTTGTCAGGGATGATAGCTGCAGTTGAATTTACCATTGCTTTATTCAGCAACTTTATTCAGCTYCAGGTCTGGTTTCCTGGAGTTTCCGTAACAGAAAGGCAATGTGAAGCTGCAGTCTTCTKACTGATTCCTCTGACACTTTGTGGCTGGTCAGCTTGTGCCTGTCATCTCACCCGACTGTGTTTTCGGCTATTGCTGCTCTCCATTCTCACGGCTGCACCTGCCTTGCTCAAGCTGGGTAAATGAGTCTCTGCTGCCAGCGTCACTTTTGTCTGAGCAGCGTGACCATGAGGGTTGATGCCTGTTTAAAGGGGAGCAGTGTTTCTCCTCACCTGCAACAGGTTAACACTTGTGCCACTGRTGTAACTATGTATTTTGTGGCTGTGGTTTCTCTGTTTGACTGTGGACCTTTTCCTTGCTCTCCTCTTTCTTTCCAGACTCAAGTCATTCTTTGAGAAGCATCCTTCTGATTAGATAAATGTGCCCCATGTCTATGCTGTAATATGTCAGCTCTATAACTGCAGAGTTTAAGATCACCACTTTTGAGTGAATTTTTGGTATTTTTAATTCCTTTGCCTATATTACAGAAAAAAAAAGAAAAGGTATGCTGAAAACGAATTTGCTACAGTCATCCATGGGGATAAAATACATTTGCAGGATGGCTAAGGTGTGTCTTAGTATGGAAAACTGCAACTTTTAATTTCTTGTTTTGTGGAACTAAATCCTACTTGTCAATACGTACTGATGTGTATATTAATGCTTAGCATGTTCTTACGGGCACTGGAATAAACAGAGGAAGTACAGTCCATTAGCACCTCAAGACAGTCGTTAATTCCTTGAATGCGTTTCTTCTTGAAAATATTTACTCCCTCTGTTTTGCTCCTGCTAGGGACTGTTCGCGATCCTTCTCCCTCCAGTGCCCGCCGTGCGCCCGCTGCATCTTTTTTAGCCATCTGTTGCCATCTGGTGGCCACGGCGTTGGGCCGCCGGCGGGAAGCGTGTGCCACGCTGTCGATAACTAGGGGCAATCTGGTAACAAACACATGGCAGAGTCACAAATTACTTGTCTAACCATCTGCCTTCTCTTATCCACTGCTGCCATAATCTACTGTCACCAACAACGTCATTTTTCTGATACCAAAATGCATTAAAAAATGCATGTACTGCATTTGGAAGCTAAAAAAACCTAAATGAACACTGCTATCATTTTTCAGCTTTTGTGCCCTTAATTTCCCTGATGTAATGTCTACCTTTTCCCTATTCTTTTTATCAATTTCACTTCTGCTTCCCCCATGCAGGCCCCGCAGTCCCTGCAGCCGTTGGAGCCTCCTGCATCTGCTCTTTCTAGTCGGGCATTGCATTTATGCATGCAATTCTGTGACAAAGATTTCCGTGAAAATCTTGTATTCCTCACTCTGCCAAAAGTGTTAGGTATTCTGCTCGCTTGTAACGTGGCTGTATGATATCACCCTGCCAAAAAGACTTGTCTGCAGTAGTATTTATTCACAGCTGACTTCCTTCGGGCTGGAGTGGGCAGAAGCCCTCGCAGCACTTGTTCCTGGTACCTGAATGGAAGGAGCGATGCCCTAAATTCAGCTAGTGGTGAGTTCTGCTTCCTTCCGATCGATATGAATGAGACCTGGTCTGCCAGGTTAGCACGGTGGGAAGTGGGTTTGCCTGAGGTCTGCAGGGGGCCCCACAAACCAAGCCAGAAAGGTTGGAGTTAAGACAGATGTGAAAAGGGTTTTTCTGTGTGGGAATAAAACCTTTGTCAAAAAAATCTCTGAATGCTCTGAAGGCAAAAAAAATACCCTTCTTAGCAATGGATCAAATTCAGGCGCTCAGTATAGCTCGTCCCCTCCCCTTGCTTTTTCACCTCRGTCACGACTGGTCACATTCCCCCGTTAACAACAAGCGGCATTCACTTCTCTGTCCATATTTAACCGCAGCAGCTCAGGTTGCCTTGATTTTTTTGGGAGGGAAACAGTCTTGTGTCTCTGCCAGTGAACGTTCCTTGCAGCCAGGCTGTTGCTCCCCAAAGGCCTTCTCCAAATACCTGCTCCACCTCTTCCAGCCAGCGAGGTGGAGCTGGCTCTCAGGTCAGGGGGCTGTTCTCAGGTCAGCCCAGCTGCAAGACAAATAACCCACGCGAAGGCTGCAGCCTTTCTGGGGCTCGTACAGCTTCTGCCTCCTGCTGATTCCAAGCAGCTAGACCTTTTTTGGTGGGGGGACAGAAACTTACGTTACCCAAGAGCTATAATTTGCCAAAGAGCGTGGTAACACTCTCCTCCATCTGTTTCGGAGCGAACCTGCCAGCCCTGCCTTGGGTGGGCAGGAATGCTTTGAGAGACCACGAGAGGATCCGGAGGGGCATTGTCAGCATTCCCGCAATGCCTCCGTGCAATTGTATCTCCACTGGGCAGGGCAGCTGCCCGGCCCGGGATAAAGGTTGGAAGCAGCCAGCCGCTTGTTTGAAATAAGATAGCTGCAACAATGGGAGCTGCTGGCCAAGGCACAAGCCAGGAACAAGGCCAGAGTTATGTAGATGGAGAGTTTTTACTGGAGGATAAATGTAAATGCAGAGGCTGAATGCTGAGTTAGTGGGTGAGAGGGAGTGATTTAAAAAAAAAAAAAAAATTAAATAATAATAATAATAATAAAGGCATCCTGCATGAAACACCAAACCAGCCGGCAGACAGCACAAAGGATATCCATATGAAGTAGAAAGTATGTCTGGCGTCACCCACGGGCAAAGCTAAGAAAGGTTTTTGTGGGGAATGTTTTCTGGAAAAGGAAATTTGGAGCAGTGTGTAGGAATGGCTGTGGCAGGTCACCTAGTCCAATGTCTCCAAACAGCATGTGCCTAGGGAAAAGTGCAAGAACAGGGCGAACAGTTAGCAGTATTTCCCCAGGACACTGCCCCAGCCTCCCGTGCCTTGTGACTCTGGGACTTCCGTGACAGATTGGGGTTTTTTTTATTTAATAGCATGAAATGAATTTATCAAACTGAGTTTTCTGAATACACACAAACTTCTGGCAACCAGAAACTCCTGTGGCACTGAGTTCCACTGCAGCCGTACTGTGTGAAGAAGTGTCTCGTTTAAGCCTGCCAACTCAAGTTTCCCTCTGCCCTCTATGTTTTTGTGCGCTGGAACAGTGAGTGAATCCAAATTTGCCTTCTCCAGACCACTTGTGATTTTACAGACCCTACCAAAACCCTTTCCCTCTCTGGCTTCTCTTCCAGACTGAAGTTTCATACTATCTATCTGTTCCAGGTGCAGAAGCCAGTCTGTACCGTGGATGTCTTTGTCACTTTCTCCTGGGCCTTTTCCAAGCCTCCTTTTGAAACCAGAGGACCAGAACTGCAAAGAGCACTGAGGACACCATGGRTTTATAGTGGCATCTTTCCTGTTTGCTTCATCGCTTTTCCTAGGAACTGATGGACTTGCCTTTCTCATGCTGCTGAGCACTTCACAGACCCATCTCAAGATTTTGTTCCTGAGTGATATCAGTGAGCTCAGGGGAACTCATCACATATATTTTACATATATAATCTTTCATAGTTGGTTGTTTTCTTTGCTAGCCTGAATAACTGAGTATTATTACTGAACACCTCACTTTTCACCCCTTTTCCAGGTGATTTATGACAACAATGAGCAAGCACTAGCATGCCCTGCAGGAATCCACTGGACCTGCTACAGAAACCAAACATTATATCCCTACTGTTTGCCTTTCACAGTTCAGTAAGCCTATAGGTATCTATGGGAGGGTTTTCCCTCTTACTTCAGGTTATTTAGGTTAGTTAACAGCTTTCAAGGGGGGGACACTACTGGGTACCTTCTGAAAATCCCAGTAGATTCAAGGAGATGGATCTCTCTTGAATGTATTTGTTCACTTCTTCAGAAATTTCTCATCCATCTGTGAAGCCAAGGGAGCAGCCTCGTCCCAGCGCACAGTCTGTACACTGGTGAGGGTGCATCAGAAATAAATGACTGCGATCTGTTTTCCCTCGGAGAAACAAAGTCACAAACCTGGCAAGTTGCTCTGGTCAAAAAGGATGACACACAGCTTGGGGTCTCCAGCTTGGGAAGTTTCTGAGACCTCACCAAGATGTTCAGTTACTCTACAGATAATCCTTTCTTATCTTTATTTATATATTTATTTGTTTATTAAGTCACAGATCACATTGCCACTTAAAAAAAAAAAAATGACCTTCTGTAAACTGCAGATACTTGACTGGTAAAACACATTGTGCTCCCGTTTCCAACCCGGCGGTGCAGTGGCCCTCAGCTGTCATTCCCMAAAACAGGTGCTGTAAATCAATACCTCAGTGGTTATATTTCGCCAGCACCCTGGCAGGAGGCAGCACAGCCCTCCTCTGAAGAGACCGTAAAGGCGCTTTGTGCGTGCCTCCGTCTGTATGACTGCAGCAAGAGGGAGCCGGGATGATGAAGGTCCATCATGTACTCCTCCTCGTCTCCGCAGGTAAAGGTGTTCCAGCCATTGCCTTGAACGGGGGTCGGCTCCTTCCTCGGTGTGCAGGACCAGGGCTTTGYGTGTACATTGTTATGAGCAAACGTGTGTTCTGGGAGCAGCCTGTCCTGCTGATAAGGTTTTATGAACACACCAAATCGTTTAAATGAGAGCTCTGGAGTGCATTGGTAACAGCTCAGATATTTGTAATTTCAGGTACCAGATATTTTGAAGTAAGAAGTTTTTGTGTTTAATTGGTTTTCTCTCTGTCATCCTTTTGCCATGCTCCCATTTATTCTAGTGCTACCTGTATTTCAAAATGTGTGAAAGGATCTAGTAAAGATGGCTTGAAATGTAAAAATTCGTTACAAGAAATTTCATTAAGTTGTGGCACTACTGACAAGGAAGCAGAATCGATTTGCAGCTGCATGTGTTGTACCAGGATAATTATTTTTAAACTGTCCCATAAAAGAATAAGTATTTTGTGATCTTAAACACTTTTCAGAAAATTCAAGTAGTATACTAAATTCCTACCAAGCCACACCAGAAGGTAGCAATGTGAAGGATTTTAATTGGATTAATAAAGCATAGCAAAGAGCTTGACTTAGATATGATGCTGTGATCATAACTTAAAAATTGAAAGACAACTCCTGCCCACCCCAGCCCAGCCTCCTGGCAGGGGAAGCAAGCAGTGCTTGCCTGCGGCGGACAGCTCTTTTCTCAATGGCATCCAAGTATTTTAATACCATCTCACGGCAGGATAAGGCCGAGGCAGAAYCCTTGGCATCTCAGCTCAACTATATAAAAGGAGCTGATGAAAAGTCAGTTAGGAAACATGGGGAAATCCTGGCTTAGGTTGGAGTCAGCAGCAAAATCCTTGTTGACTTCAGTGGCCCAGGATTCAAACTGAGAGGGGAAGGCAAAGATGAGATCTGCCAAAAATGTTTGCGGTGAGGCTCAGCTGTTCTGTTCCCTCTCACTACCTTTAAAAGGGGGTACATACAAAAACATCCCCAAGCCCCCCCTTCCATTTGCTTTACTCCCCTGTAACGGTGAAGCAGCTACAGTCTGGGTACATGATGCGGCTGCTGGTTCTGCCACAGGCGATCTGGAAATGGGGTTTGTCTGGTTTTTGTGCGGTGGGAATCTGAGCCCTCACCCCTTGGGAGTACAATGCCACGCACATGCACTGCTAAAACTGCACTGAAACGAAGCTGCTACCTGCCATTTTCACTGGTGATGCTCTTCTTACAAGGGCTCTTTCGTGTAGCACTGCCGAGTCGCGCTGAGCAGTCTGTGGGCAGAGCTCTCCAACCACAGGTTGAGACCTTCCCTGAGGAGAGGGAAATACGAGACCGCGTTGTGAATGGTTTCCTTCTCTCTCACCATGAACACAACCTGAGCAACTCCCGTCATGGAGAGGAGCTCCTGATCTGCTTAGACTTCAGATGCAAGGAGTCTGGATGGTGCTTTCACCTCAACGACTGTTGTGCTTGGCCCTGTCCTTTAATGTTACTGTTACAGGCAAGTCCGTGGAATTGAAGGTGGAGAAGATGACATCAGAAATCCCTGATTATGGGTATTCTCTACACTTAACTGTCCACAAGTACTGCATGTAAGCACAGTCGTGGGTTAGTAGAGCCTGGAGGAGATCGCTAATGCTCAGTCTGATGTCCACAATGATGGCTATTTGTTTTTGTTCATCTCCTGGTTGGAGGCTGTTGTTGCCTTACTCCTAAGGTGACCTCCAGATCAGATAGGTAGTTACCCCTGCTGACGGTATTTGCAATGCACATAATGCACGCCTGAAATGAGGAGTCACAGAGAGGACTCGGTGCTCACCCACCGCCAGCAGCTTGCCGTTGACAGTATTTCCTTCATGCCCACCTCGGACTGACGGCGCTGTAGCGTGTCCCCTGTCCCATCTCACTGATGCCACCCCTGCTGTTCTGCAGCTGCGCTGGCCCTGGGCTATGAACACGAGACTCGCCTCGTCGAGGACTTGTTCAGGGACTACAACAAGGTGGTGCGCCCAGTGGAGGACCATCGGGAGGCCGTCGTCGTCACCGTCGGGCTGCAGCTCATTCAGCTTATTAGCGTGGTACGGTATGAACATGTGGTACATGTTGAACCGCTGGCTTATGTGATAGTGCCAGACAGTGTCATTTTTCTGAGGAAACAATTTTTCTCCTTTAATCCCRATGTTTGCTGCTACTGCTTCCTTTTCTTTCTTTTTTTTTGTTTTTTAAAGGATGAAGTAAATCAGATTGTAACCACCAACGTACGCCTGAAACAGGTAACTCTAAATATTGCTAACCATTTAATCTAATTCAAATAAATGCACTTGACGCAGCCAGGAGTGAACTACCCTGTTATACTTTCAGGGGCAACTTGGACAGGTGGGTCAGCTAGCAGAGCATTTCTTCTTTCTGGGGTCTCARGAACAAGATGTGCTAGACACTAAGAGCCTTAAGAAAAGCATTTTGCGTTGTATTTTAAAGAGTAGACTTCTGGTATATTTATCTTCTATATTATTTTCTATTTTTTTATAAGCTGCTTAAGCCAAAATTTAAGTTAATGTAAAAAATTAGCTGGGGGTCCCATTAGCATATGTTTATGCATGTCCCGAAACAAGGGTGCATGTTTCTAGGAAGTACCAAAACTACTCCCAGAAGTGCTGGAAGAGGCTCTCAGCGGCTGAAATCCTCTCTCTTTAGCAATGGACGGACGTCAACCTCAAGTGGAACCCAGACGACTACGGTGGTGTGAAAAAAATCCGCATCCCCTCAGATGATATCTGGCGGCCAGACCTTGTTCTTTACAACAAGTAAGGGTGCCAGCTGCCCGGGGAGGGAGGGGAGGGGTAGCTCTGCCCCACTGCACCACCGTGGTAGGGCTGCTTTCCCACGACATCTGGGCCAGTGGGTAGCATGCCTCGGAGCAAGCTTCTTCAGGAGCAGGCACGATGGCACTGGGGGACCAGTCGACCCGCAGCCAGAGAAATCCTTTTGTGACTAGGTTAATTATGCTGCCCATATTGCTGTTAACGTCCTCATTCTTTTTGCAGTGCAGACGGTGATTTTGCCATCGTTAAATACACCAAAGTCCTTCTGGAGCACACAGGCCTGATCACCTGGACACCACCAGCTATTTTTAAAAGTTACTGTGAAATTATAGTCACGCACTTCCCATTTGACCAGCAGAACTGCAGTATGAAGTTGGGAACTTGGACATATGATGGTACAGTGGTTGTTATCAACCCGGTAAGCAAGAAGTTTGTAATTGGGAAAAGCAGTAAAGACTTGGACATGTTTTTAGGGAAATGTCAGATTTAGAATGGAATATAACCTTGTTTGAGTGAAAAACAAGCAGGCACTACCTGTAAAATATAAAACCCCTATTTGTAGATCTAGTACAAAATTTCCTGGTTTGGCTTCTAAAATTCTGCATACGCATAATTCCTGTGCCCTAACAGTCTCCTACCTGTCTATCCTCGGACAGCTTCATGTGACTCCTTATGGTGCTGCCTATCCTGCCTTTGTTTGTTTTCTTATTTTTTGGGGGGTGCTTTTTTCTCTGCTCATGACTTTCCATTTCCAAGGACTCTTTCCCTGTCCCCTCAGGTATGTCTCCTGTCTGTAAATATTTAATCAGTCTTTCTCTTTAGTCGACTATCTCTGGCTGTTTCTGTAAAATATTTAGCTGAATGCTGTGTAGAGGATGATATTCTAAGGCAAAATAACATAGACAAGAGTGGTTTGCTCCCCAAAATGCATGAAGTGCCTGAGTTATTGGGAATCCTGTTCCTGAGCGACTGCCAAGTTTTGATTTTGTTCGGAACATCTAATATTAAGAATTTGTATTTTTTTGCTGTCAGGAGAGTGATCGTCCAGATCTGAGTAACTTCATGGAGAGTGGGGAGTGGGTGATGAAGGACTACCGCGGCTGGAAACACTGGGTTTACTACGCTTGCTGCCCGGACACCCCCTACCTGGACATCACCTACCACTTCCTCATGCAGCGCCTGCCTCTCTACTTCATCGTGAATGTCATCATTCCCTGCCTGCTCTTCTCCTTTTTAACCGGGTTAGTTTTTTACCTACCCACAGATTCAGGTATGTGAATTTATTCATTCTACTGCCATAGAAACTGCTCTTCTAACAAGTTTCTGAGAAATTCTTGAAATTACCAGCCAACTTAAAGGCAGTGGTTACTAAAACTGGACATCTCCGCTCAAAATAATGGCTCTAAACATTCTGCAAATAAAGGGTAAGCACTGAAAGCTGAAATTATTGATATAAATACATTGGGCTGATTTCCCACAGAAATCACTGCTTAACTGTCTAGTTAACTTCCGCAAAACAAAGATGTAACTAGTTGATCGTTATGTTTTGCCGTAGGTAGGTAGTGTGTTAGTACGTCACGCAGTAAGTGAGCACGCAGGGGGTGAGTGAGGCCCTTCGGCACGGTGTTAGAGCGGAGAGTTTGTTATCTGTTCACAGAAATTACCTCGTATGACACAAAGAGTAATCCTGGACTCTTCTGGCCTCCTTTGTCCCTGCTGAGCATCTCTTGCTCCCTGCAACCATTTCCTCTGCTTCATTCATGTTACCTTGTGTCAGCTTTTCATACTGCTTAATTTCATTAAGCCCCTTCTATGAAATACTTGATGTATTTTTTTTCAGTGGAAAACTTTATAGAAAGTTGAACTGGATAGAAAAAAGATGGGTGAACCATGTTTTGTGGTTCGGTTTTGACATCCTATATACTGGAAGACCTCAAATTGCAACTGACCTCTGGTGTCAGATGTGATTTCTTGTCTGCCTACTCAACCCAGCATGAGCCTGCCAGAGAGTAAGGCAAGCGAACCTCCAGGAGGCTGTGGAGCAAGCATTAATCAGGTGCATATACTTCGTCATTCAAAATGCACAGCCCATGAAGCGCTCCTGGCAAGCAAGCTTTCCATATCCATCACCCATACCTCAGCCCAGTCACAGCTGGTGGTTCCCACCTTGATGCTGGAGCTGATGCTGTTAGGGTCTCAGCTTTGGCCAGCCCAGTTACTGCTTTGGATGCTGGGAGAGGTGATAGCACTTCAGATGCACACACATGTACATGCGTGAATAGCCATCACCCACATCCTATTTTCTCAAATAAATACTCTCTGTACTGAATGATAGGAACAGCAATGGTATTATCTTTTTTTTTTCCTTTGTGGTTTTTTTTTTTTTGCATGGCAGGTGAGAAAATGACTCTCAGCATCTCTGTCCTGCTTTCTTTGACTGTGTTCCTTCTGGTCATTGTGGAGCTGATTCCCTCCACCTCCAGTGCGGTGCCTCTGATAGGCAAATACATGCTGTTTACAATGGTGTTTGTCATCGCTTCAATCATCATCACGGTCATCGTCATCAACACCCACCACCGCTCCCCAAGCACTCACACCATGCCGCACTGGGTCAGGAAGGTGAGCTATATGGCTTTGCACGTTTCTTGGTTTCCACTGAGCGCTCCATATTTTATTGAAAGCTTTTCTAATAAAAGTCAACAAGAATTGGGGAAGTAAATGCATCACGTTAAATCTCTTTAGCCACAAAAGCCAGTGTTTACTACTTAGCTGTGCATAAAGTCAGCAAGACTGCTAAGGTGCTCCTTCAAGTAACAAAATTGTCCACTGGGGTAGAGTCTTGCAGGGAACAGTTGAGGCAAAACACGGGCAGCTGAAGGTACAGGGAAAAAACCATGGGCCAGCTGGACTCAAATTACATTTCCTGGTCTAATTCTCCATCTGACTGCAAAACGCTGCTGCCTGCCAGTGGCCAAGTTCACCAGCCCATGTGAGTGCAGAGCACAAAAGCCATTGGGGATACCTGTGTTCAGCACCCCAGTTTGAAAAAAACAGTTTAGCAAAAGCCGTGATCTTCTCTGTATTTTTCCAATAGATACAGTTACTCTGCAGTCCTTGGGAAGCAAGGAGATCCTTGCACACTAGTCTAAATGATAACCACGAGAGGTAGAAAAAATTGGATGTCTGTCATTACGAGTTGTTTGCCAGGGAGACAGTACCAAAGGGGATCCGTTCAGTTATTCTTGCCATTTTTAAGCCTGCCTGGGTTCATATTAAACCATGCCATGAATA
This sequence comes from Oceanodroma leucorhoa, assembly GCA_030449065.1. Classification (NCBI taxonomy): domain Eukaryota; kingdom Metazoa; phylum Chordata; class Aves; order Procellariiformes; genus Oceanodroma; species Oceanodroma leucorhoa. Next base: position 13,165,896 of record JASVER010000003.1, on the reverse strand, counting down.
GGAGATTGTTCTGTGTATTTCTAATCATACTTTTAAGGCTACAGCTTACATCAGATTCACTCTGCAGCATGAACCAGCCCTACAGAAGAGAGATTTCCACAGGCAAACACTGCATGCCCTTAAAATTGCTCTGGCAGCAAGCCTCCATTATTCCAAAGGAAATTATTGTAAACCTTATATGTATGTATAACAAACATTTGTAATAGCAAAGTCAAACATAAGTAGCCATAAGAGATCCTTTGTAGTCCATTCTTCAAGCCAGCTTTGTAAGCGATATGTTCCGAATTAGATGAGGGTCTGCTCCGGGACGTAGCACCCCCCTTCATGTGTATATGTTGGCTATATGGCGGGGGAAATGGTTTCCAGAAAATGTGTGACAGGCCTGCGGGTGACTCCATCTGCCCCAGGACATAAGGCTGACAAAAGCCCCAGTGTGACTAAGGCGCGGGCTGTGACATACTCCGAGAGGGAATCTGTAGCCGATCCAGCACGGGAAGCGTTTTGGGACCAGAGAGGCTTGACTTTGTTCAGTACACAGCTGCATCTGTAACACAGCCCCGCCGACCAGCAACTGTCGTCTTCTCCCTCTTTGTTTTCAGATCTTTATTGACACAATCCCAAACATCATGTTTTTCTCTACAATGAAACGACCATCCAGGGATAAACAAGACAAAAATATTTTTGCAGAAGACATTGATATTTCTGAAATTTCTGGGAAGCCAGGTTCTGTGCCTGTCAACTTCTACTCCCCGCTTACCAAAAATCCAGATGTGAAAAATGCTATAGAGGGAATCAAATATATTGCGGAAACGATGAAATCAGACCAAGAAGCCAGTAATGTAAGGCATTTTTTGTGCATGATTCATTTCTTGCTTTCAAATTGCTACATCTTCTCTCCTCTTTTTTTTGGGGGGGCAAAATATCCACGCCTCACAAAAAGACTCCAAACCCTGTTTTGGCTTTAGCAGGGGACAGCCTTTTCCCCTTGATGCAGTCAACAAGGAGCAACAGATAATAGTCACAGATGGCAGTTGAATCTTAGTCAAAAAAAAAAAAAAGGGGGGGGAAATAAAAAGTGGCAGTGCTAAGGTTTTCTAAATGTGGTGCGTGAAGCCATAGAGCTGGAGTGTCTGTGAGTAGCGAAGCAGTTTCAAGAGCTGTAAGCAAGTTCCAAAACACATTCCTCCTGTCTCCCCCTTGGGCATCTTCCCCCTGCGGTAAGCAATCTCCTGTCGCTTTTGAAAAGCCAGGAAGCAAGCCGGACTCCAAAAGGCTGTAGTTTTATCTGAGAAGTGTTAAATCTAATTTAAATTAAATGATAATTCCAATTTCAATAAGGTTTTGTTTTATTCCTGAGTGCTGCAAGTAGTCCCTGCAAGTTAAGCAYGTCACGAGCTACTCTGATTACTGACTTTTTCCACATTGCAAGCCAAAGGAAGGATAAATGCGTGTAGAGTCACATATGGCAGTGTTCCCCAGGAAAACCTAGCTCTGCCTCCTTCTAGCACATTCAATGCAATTAAACCCCCCCTTTTATTTCAGTTATCACAGCTCGCACAGCTTTTGCACAGATAATTCAGTATTGGTAGTTCACCTGTCTAAATGATCATAGACCTCTCCTCCTGAGCTGTTGGCTAGCCTGAAGATGGGGAGAGAGTTCTCTGGGACAATAATTTGGCCCGTGCTCTTGAGAAGGAGGTGCCTCTTTCCCACAGGCAGAATTTACACCATGGTGTTTGTTCCTGTGACCAAATTCCTGGAGCATGTGGAACGGCTCGGGCTGTAGTCTCATGTTCCCCGTGACTCCTATGCCTCTCTGCAGATAAAGTGTTACCCTCAGCAGGGCTGGCGTGGCTTCAGCATCTCTGGGCTTCACTTCCTTCTAGACTTACAAGGAAGGTCTTCAGGTTACTGGCAAGTGCTCCCTTCGGAAGTGGAGCCCAGCTGCTTGTGTCATCTGGGCTCTGTTGATATCACTTCCAGGGGATATCAAAAGTCAAGTTCCCCAAATAAACTGAAGGTTGTGTCTTCTGAAGGCTGCCACTTCATTGCATTCACTTACGAACCACCTCAGAAGAGTACTGATTATCAGTGTCCTCTAGATAAATTACGATAGCCTCTTCTACTTGTGGGACAACTAAGGCAAAAGTAGAGGGTGCCTTAGGCCAGTACGTGTCACTCCGTAAGGCAGAGTTACAGGGTGGAAATCCTGAGCCCTGCTGYGCTTAGCGCCTCGCACTCTGCTCACTCTTATGGTGCTGGGTTCCCACCAAAAGCATCCAGTGAAAAGACAGTCGTAGAGCTAGTGGTTCGTGGTGTCCCATTAAGGGAAAAGACTAAGGGAGCTACTGAGAAGGTTTTCCCAGACCTTAGAGTGTATACTAGGCACGGAAAGCAGGGACTAGAGCTAAATTAATGGAAATTGCTTAGATATCCTATTAGAATGAAAAAGCCATAGAAAAACAAAACCCAGTTGGGTCAAACTAAGCATTTTGCTTTCAACGTTTTAAACTCTCTTTCAAAAGCAACCATTTGCCTAAAAATTAAGCTTTTCAACATTTTTTTTTAAATGAAATTGTTCACCAAATTGCCAGGGTTTCTAAAGAGTTTAGTCTTTGAACTTGTATTTCTAGGTTGCTTAGGCTTTCTGAACCACTGACCTGCTTTTGAGAAGAAAATCAGTATTTTTTTTGCATAATAATAGTGGAACTTAAGGAAGAGCCTTTCCGTTGTTCAAGGCAGTAAATTACAAGAATGCCCATAACAAACATGGCTCTGCAGAGATTTTACCATCTCCTTTGTTTCTTTCCCAGGCTGCAGAAGAATGGAAGTTTGTTGCAATGGTGGTTGATCATCTTCTCCTTGGCATATTTATGCTAGTTTGTGTTATAGGAACATTAGCTGTATTTGCTGGTCGCCTTATTGAATTAAATCAGCARGGATGAACATCAGCTGGAAACTATTTGCTACCCTACTCAGTATCTGAAAGCATCTTAACCATCAAAACCTGGCCAGCCTCCGAAAGTTTCACAGACAGGAATTGCTCCCTGCTGGGAAAGAGCAGGGATAATAAAACGTAAGGCTCCATACTTAGCACTTCTGAGCTGCTGCTCAGTGGCATTTCGTTGCCAAAAAGAAACACTTGCATTACTGGTAAACTGAATGGCTGTCAGCCAGGTTTTGATCCATTTTACCATTTATTAAAAATGTTAATGTATTAATAAGACTGTCTGACTTTGTAACCCACAGATACAATTCCAGTGAAATCAATAGCAGTGTAATAAGCTTTAGCTGAGCTGTAAATCTGTATCCAACTCTAGCGTTCAAGCTGGTTTCAATATCTGCTCTGTGGTTTTTGTATTGGCGGAGTCACAAATGACTCCTCTTGTAACACTAGATGTAACCACCAGAAATATCTCAAACTCCATGCTTAAGCACTTGCTTTTCATGCACAAATCTGAAATGACTGTCATACGTGACTCTACCTGTACAAACTCTTGATGCAGCAAAGAAGAGGGACTGTTCCTTACTGTGGGAAGGATCCAGCTTCAGCTGATTGGGTCCCACAGGTATTTTTTGCTATCAAGTCCCATGGTAAAGGACTTGTGGAGGAGGATTTTTTTTCCCTGCTTTATCACTGAGCCCTGCTCTGTGACCATCAGGCATCCCAGTGACTACGTCGCAGTCGCTGCCCTCTTACTTTTACCTGCTAATACTCGTTATAAGAAGCCCCACATTCATTATGTATTAATGCTCATGATTTTCAGTTGTCAACAGAGATGTTCTGCAATTGCATCCTGAGGGAAAAGTTTAGGCCAGAGGGGAAAGGATGGTATCCATAGGATGATCTCTGTACTCAGCCTACGCTGCTCTGGGAAGGTTGGTTTCCACTCTCTGTTTTGAGTGATGACTAATGTGGGGGCAGCTTCAAATTTGGGGGTGCTCAGCATGACATCTTAAACACAATTCTCTCTGCTCCCTTAAAACTGTCCCCTGCCCTGCTGAAATAGATCACGAGCATTAAAGTCAGACACAGCATCACAAAGATCATTCCCAGGGAAAGCCTGGATCTCAGTTCTACTCGTGTATGACAAGATGACGGGACTTCTCTTCTGAGCAACACAAATAATGACCCAAACTTTACTCAAATGTTGAGCAGCAGCTCTCTCTAGTGGCTAAAACAAAGTAGTGCTGCTTTGGTCGAAGACCTTTAGTAAATATTCAACATAAGCAACAAGCCTATGTGTGTTTCAATAACACAGCGYAGAAATACTAGCAGTGCTGCCTGTTTTTCTCAAAAATAAATAAGGAGAGGTGGGGCAACTGATACAAGTTACACATCTTTCCCAGCTGGTTGTCCAAGACAATAGGACTACTTTGCTAACACCTGTAAATAATTTGCTGTGAGTTTAATAAAATAATTTGTATTATGTTAATGCTCTACAGGAATGTGTCATGTCTGCAGAGGACAGGCATTTGAAACGCTCTCTAGGGAAAATTAGGCACTTGTGCAATACTGCCATCATTGCGTAGTGTTTGCTGGACAATGTTTTGGTGAGCTGCAGTCCTAAGCAAAGCAAACAGTTTGTCTGGGGCAATCGATCACTTGTAACACTCTGCTCAGCTCTTACAGTTTAGATGCTGGTAATCTTTGCCTCCCTGGAAGATCATTAACCCTGTAAACGATTGCTGAAGATGTATGCTGGGCGAAACCTCTGCTGACAGATGGAGTGCTTGCTGCAGCTCTGTTTATCTTCAGTGTGAGTTCTCAGCTCTCAGCCCTTGGAGGGAGTCACGCAGCTCCCTGGCTCACAATGAGCTGAGCTGCAGCGTAACGGTGCCTGGGACTTAATYTGGGAGACTGTGATTGGCACTAAAATTGACAGAACAATCCTCTTAGAGCAGCATGTGGTTGAAACTTAGCGTTAAAAATAAACATCAAGTAATGAGATTCATGGTGAGCATCCACAGTATCTTTGTTCAGCTTTCCCAGCTTCCTCAAGGCAGTTCTGGGTCTTGGCCTCCAAATTCCACCTATTTGTGTGCCGGGGTGCGTGCGTGCACACATGCGTGCCTGCCTGCTCGTTTCTCCAGCTTTCTTCATACACAGCTAGCTACCACATTGCAGTGCTTTCCTTCCACTTCCACACAAAAAGTTTTTAAATTATTTATTTGGAAATTTTTATTCGTGATAGTTTGATCTGTCTTATGGGCACAGCAAATCTTCTGCCTTCCTGTTGCTCTGAGTCTTGATGAACTACTTGCATTTCAAAAGGTGTGACACCAGGCAAAAAAAAATGCTAACAACTTCACTTCTTACGTTGCAGGATTTGGGCATTGTACTCTGACTCTCCAAAGAGATGGCCCTCCAAATACCAACAAGCACACCTCAGGAGACTGCATCTTTTTTTTGCTTTGCTTTGAATACTGTTCCAGTCGTCTTTATTCTCTGTTCCTAGCTCACCTTTGTGATACATTTTTCTTGCATACCACTAACATGCCCTGTTACCAGTATCCATCTACTGAAAGAGTACCCTTACCTACATACAGACTATTTCTTCTCACCTGTTACTGTCCTTTTAACATGTTAGTACATCTGTACACCTCCCAAAATAGTAGCTTTAGAGGTTGTAAATGTGCTGTCTCAGTCACTGTCAAAAATAATTTGCTGTCAATGTGTAATCATTGTCTAATGATTTCTCACTGACATCACTGTAGTTTCTCCCTGCAATCTTAACAGTAAACTCTCCTTTCTCCTATGTGGGTAGCACCAGCAGCCCCAGGGAGACGGCCCTGGGTAATACTCGTGCGACCCGCATGGGCATCTCTGCTGCCTCGACGCCTTCAACGGGCAAATTTCAGCTCTGAGCTTCGACTGACAATTCTCATGAGAAGCAAAACAAGAAACAGGCCTCGAACACTCATTGTTAATTTTCTCTCATAAGTGTAAAAAATAATGAAATGCAAATACCGTGCTGCTGAAGTAGGCAGACCCCATTTAAATGAAGGCAGACCAGGGGCCTCTGGGTAAGGTGGTGTCGCTTTTATAGTGGTAGTACCCTGAGCAGTTAACCTGTCCCTCTTTTAACTGCCATCTTCTTGCTATTAAAGCTGCTTTTGTTCACTTTGAGCTTGTTAATAYGCTCTACTTATGTCCTTAATAGAATAGCTCTCTGGAACGTCTCCATCTTCTTCAGTCTGATTCTCTTTCCAATTTTTAAACACTTTGGCAATTAACTTTCCCCTTCCCATCCCTTTAGCTGACCTTTAGCTACTTTCTACTGTGCCAGGGATATTTTGCTCTCAGAGATGCAGTCACCCCCAAATCTCTTTCCCCTTTGGCACTTGTGCTGTTCAGGAGACCTGACCCTTCTGAGGGGATTATTTGAATTTTTAAAGTCCATTACCTTGTACCAGCTCCAAGGAAGCAATTTCACCTCTGTGTGAGTCTGTAGGCAGAACAGGCTGCTGCTCTTCACCGTCACCAGGCAGATGAGCCTTATTCTGCCTATTCAGCCAGTTGGATCTCGGCTTTGTAAAACGTAGTTGAGCTGATCAACAGAGCAAGCAGAAAAATGACATTCACTGAACTCTAAACGTTTGAGCATGAGTTTGCGTATGCCAGGTGTGATCATTCACCTGCAACTAGTGCTCGGGTCCTGAAGCCTCCTTCAGTTTAAGAGTTTTTAAGAAATCAGATTATTGTTTCAGGCAACTGTAAGACAACTTAAGTACTTATTTTTTCTCCAGGATATAAATTGCTGCCAACCTCCTTGCTATAGCCAACTCTCCAGAGAGGTGTGAAAGCAGTGTGAGTTTCATCAGTGTGCTGACTCAGCAGTTCCTGTTTCCACAGCTGAAGCAAAYCACAGTGGGTAGGGACAGCAGGGCGAAAGAGTATGTGTAACACAGGACCCGCAAAGTGCATAAACACTGTGCTGCTATTATTCGAGAAAGGGGGCACATTACCTCCCTGAAAAGTTTGTTTTCTGGTATGGTGGCATTCAAGATGTCGCCTTTAAAGTCACCAATGGTTTAGCACATAAGAAACGCTTTCAACTTTGGACACTATTAGAAGGTTGCTGTGCTTGGACCCAGTGGCAAGACCTCACATTTTCATATGTTTACTAGTGCTAAATAAAGTCTAGCACAGCGTCCAGGCCCCCAGGCACACTCCTGGGTGTAAATTCCCTCCCTCCCTCCTTCTCTTCCTGAAAAATTGTGAAATTGGTACAAAGTCTCCCAAGCTTCTCTCAGATGAATGTTGCGCAGATACTGACTTCTAACAAAGCTCTGGAGTACTTTCTCCCTTTCTGGAAACCAAGTCCCAACCACAGACAGGGCAATCACGCACTGCTTTGCGAAAGATTCTCTAAAACAATTGTACTTCAGTCCCTGATAAAATATGAAAGACTGGCAGAGCTATGGAAAACAGCCAACCTGCAAGCAACCATTTCCATGCTCATTGCAAGAGCCCTGCTGAGTGCCGTTGGCTGTAGGTGGGTTACCTACAGCAAGGGCAGGACGATTTCCCTTGTTGCCATGAGACAGGCCAGACTGACCGGCAGGCAAGTGTCCAAAGGAGTTTGTAGGCTACTGCAGCGCAGTGGTGATGGGTCACTCGGTGGATTCCCCATAAAGGGACACTCTTTCCTAGCAAGGCTTGTCACCATTTCCCATCATCCCAGCACAGATCCCTCATCGCAGCACGTCCTTCCAGCTCCTACCAGCCAAGCAGATCTGTATCAGTGTTCGCTATTTATCCCATGTGGAGCCTGGAATAAACACATCACATGGTATTTCCCCAGTACGTAGAAAAGAGGAAGCTGTTTCCCTCTACGTGACTTTTCGGCTAACCAGTGACCCAAATGCAGTATGCCGTGCTTAGGAGCTTCATGTGGATTTGTGACCCTCTTTAGGGAGCTTTAGGTCTGTAAAGGCAGTAAACCCAGAGTACCTGCAGTTTTTCCATTTGTGAGCTCCATAATTTTTGCTTGCAAGCTAATCTAGGTTGTGTGCATGGGTCAGAAGAGGGTAGAGGGAAAAAATTGAACCTGTTTTTGTGTCCATCTTGTAATGCTCCAAGCATGCAATGACACAGAAACAGAGAAATGATCTACATAAAAGCCTGACAAGGTTTGAAACCTTACACTAAAGGCAAATCAGTAATGCCATTGCTCTTAGGGCAGCGTGTCTCACCATAATGCTGTCTCTGGGCAAATGGTCATCTCCTTGTCAAAACATGAAAGTAACTTGTAGCAGGTTAGCTCAGCACACAGGTTACTCAGTCTTTGACCTTGCTGGGACGGGTTGCTACAAGGAATCAAGAACGTATTTAAGTTCTTCAGGACACCTGTCCCTAACATTCATATATTTTAGATAACAGTGTTATGCAGCTGCTCAGCTGGACCATGTTCATGCATGGAGTAAACAAAAAACATCCAAATACCTCCAAAATGTGAAATCCTACAGAGACAAAAGCACGTGGGATCAATGTGTTGGCTCACAAAGGCACTCAGGACACAGCTCCTGCCCTTCAAACCTTGCTCCTATCTGCCCAAGCTACTCCTTTACATATAATTTGGACATTTTTCCATTCAAGACCTCAGTGCTGGACCCTAAAACATTAACAGAAGTTTTGTTTCTAGCTTGTGTCAAGCTGAGAGGGGAAAGGAAGCAGAATCTACTGCTTGTCTGGCAAAGCAATCTCTGCGTGAGTTAATTGAGGTAAGAAGCACAAATGCCTTTTGGGACATCATGTAGAGAGGGGTAATTGACCTTCCCACACCTCTGCATACTGCAAACCTTAAAAGGGAAAAAGCAAGTACCTCTTTCCTACTGTTTAATTACGTTTCTACTCCACTGTGTGTGTCTGCCTGCTGCCTTGCCATTCCCCAAGCTCCCCTATCGAGGCCATTGGAGGCAGGTAGGGAAAATGAAGCGTGTTGAGAGCTCTGCAGACAAATAGAGCATTGGGAGCCGGGGTGAGAGAGGACCCTGCTTAACGGCCTTTGGGGCTTGCGGCTTTCCCAGAAGGCCGGGGCAGTGCTGAGCAGGAGCTCAGACAGGGCGCAGCAGCGGACCTCTTCCCTCCGGCACTGCCTGCCAGGGGGTGCAACGGAGGCCAAGAGGTTAGAGAAAGCAGAGCTGCCGATGCAGGTAGTGGGTATAGCCAGGGAACCGATGATGGACAGGATGAATCCCTGGAAAAGCTACCAATATTCACAGTTCAGGTCGTTAGCACCTGGGGACCTGAAAATCTTTCCCTGTAACGTGGTTACCTCGTTAATGCTGACTGGTTTTAACTTCCACTGAACACCTAGGATAGAAGGACCGCAGGTGCTGGCGGGGGGCACGGCCTTCACCAGCACYCCCACGCCGCCCGGGAAGGACCACCCCACGGGAAAGCCTGGCGCCACCGGCCGGGCCGGGCCTGCTAGCCAGGGGCGACGACCCCGGGAGGCGGGATGGGCGGGCGGACACCCACCCACCCACCGACCGACCGACCGACCGACCGATCGATCGACCCACCGCCGGGCCGGCCGGCAGCGCCCCCGCCCGCTGCGCGGGGCCGGGGCATGTGCGGCGGCGCGGCGGCGGGGGAGCGGCGCCCCAGAGCCGAGCCGAGCCGCGCCGCTTCCTGCCGCTATAAATAGCCGCCCGGCCCAACATGTCCCGGCCGCCGCAGCGGCTGCAGCGCCGGCGGGAGCTGCCGTCCCCTCCCGCCGCCTAGCCCGCCCGGAGCGCGGTAAGGGGGCGCGGGGCCGGCGGCGCCCGGGGGGAGGCGGACGCGGACGGGGCTTCGCTTCCCGCTCCCGATGGGGCGGGGGGGTCTGTGCGGGRCGGGCAGGGCCCCGGCGGCGGCGGCGACGCTGGGGCGGCTTCGCAACCCCCGGCCCCGCGGGGCGAGCGCCCTGCGGGTACAAGGGTCGGGGCGGCCCTTGCCCCGGCCGCCGAGTCTCGCTTCGTGCCTGTTTTCTCTTTCTCTCTTTTCTTCCAGACTGCTCTGTCTCGGGCTGGGACGCGCTCCTCCTGCCTTCCGAAGCCGTGCTCGCGGGGCTGGGATCCCTCCCTTGCTTCTCCCTCACTTTCCCGCTTTCCCTGGGGTTGGGTGCGTGCCCGGGATGGAGGATGGCATTGGCCTCGGGACGCAACCCCCAGTCCCTCTTGGCAGCTCAGACCGTGCCTCTGCCTGGACCTCCAAGGAGGTTGCTGGTGGTATCCGTGTCCATCCCCACTGTGGTACAGCCAAGGCTGTGAAATCCTGGCTGGCGTGGCAGGGTGGGGAGAGCCACCCTGGGGCCATGGCACACACTGCTGCCCACCTGTGTGGCACCCGAGCAGGGTGCCATTACGGTCGCTCGCTCACACAGGTGTTTGTGTTGCAGCCTTCCTCCCTCGAGGGATTTCATCTTCAGCAAATGTTAAGGTGAACCTTGTAGTTAGGCTTTATGGTGGAGGCAACTGAAGCAGGTCTCTGCCCTCTGAGCTGACTCTTGGGGGCTTTTTGAAGGAGTCAAGTTTGGGAACCTCAAGTAAACAGTCTTAGTGTTTTAGCTTGTCTTCCTCTTTGTTTGCCTCTACTACTCTAATGGCTGTGCTTCATCTTTTAATAAACATCTTCTGCAGTGCAGGACTATATCCCTTCTCTGAGGGTAGGTGTTCTTCAGCTGCTACCATGTGCCCTGCTCAGGCTTTTATTTAAAACAAAAGTGATACGGCACTTGCCTCTGACACTAAGGTGTGCTTGTTCAGGAACCCGCCGTGAGGTACTTTTAAATTGCTCTTTTGTTCTTGAAGTGCTTCCTCAAAGAGAGGTCTGTAATAAGCAGCTGTTCTCAGTTGTCTTGACCTCCAGAGGATGGGCAGTGTGTTTTGCTCCTTGTTCACACCCTTTTTCACTCTCTCTCTACTTTTCCCTCTGTTTCTTCTGTCCGTTAGCTCTTCCAAGCCCAATTTGGGAGCACGGTGCACAGGCCCAAGAGGCCATGTGAAAAAGAAGAGGTCCTCTCGGAGTCTGGCCTCTGCATGTTACCCACAGTGTGCCCCGCTTGGGAGCCTTGCCTTCATTAAGGCGGGAGGGACGGCAGTGCTGCCGTGGAGGGACCTGCTCTGGCAGGGCACATTTCCGAGTGCTGTGAAGCACAAGGCAGGCTGAGCTGGTGTGTACTTTCCCCTCTGCTGGAGCGGGYGAGGGGAAGGAGCATGTGAGGAGGAAATACAGCTGTTCCAGAGCACTTCTGCCCTCCATGCAGCGGGAGCACGTGAGGGGAGGACAGACGCAGAAAGGGAGATTCAGGAAGAGAGTATGAGAGAGAATTGGGGAGGGACAGAGGAAAGCTACAAATGGAGAGGAAAAGCTTTTTATATGTGCACAAATGTTGTTTAAAGGGCAAGAACAAATATCCTAAAAATATGAGATTGTATCTCTTGAGTCCCTGTTATTGTTCCTCCAGAAAGTGCTGCTTTTTGTTCCTCAAGTATTGTGGGTTTCATTCTGTCTCACACTTCTAGGCTCTTCAGCATCCTCTGACCTGAAGCTGAGCAGGACATTGCCCTTAGCATCTGCCTGTCAAATGTGCAGTTCTCCATGTTGTACATGAAATAATTATTTCCATAGTTGGTTAAGGCAAGTTTCCGAGGAATGTGAAGCGAGAGTCAYGCCAGTTCCTGTGGTTGGCTTTGACTGGGGTGTGAGCTCTTCAGGGCAGGGGCTGTGCCCTGGAGGCTGCGGTTACTCTACACATTGCCCTTGACAGTTTAGGGATTTCTGCCTCTGCTCCTGTCCCTTACACCCCTCTCTTATCTCTTATTGCTGCTCACCTGTTCTTCCCCCTGTGTTACAGCTCATTCAGCCTCTCCCAGTTATCCATGGGGTTGTGCTCTAAACTGAATTGCTGAAAGGTTCAGCAATCTGGGTCAAAAATCTCTGGAAAAGGAGAGAGGGGAGGAGGAGCAGCTACTCCCTCTGTCTGTACAAAAGTCCCCTATCAGCCCTGTGCTGCCTCTCCCCTGCCTCCTGCTTTGAGATCACTCACCCCAGCAAGTGGGAATTCGAACAGTTAAGGCTCTCTAGCTGTGTCTTAACTTCTGCTGCTGCCTTAATATTTCTACTGAAATTACACTTTTAACTTTCTACAGCATTACATTACTCTCTGAACAGCATCAGGTAGCAAGGTGCTGTCTTTGGGGGCTGCATTGCTACAAAACTATCAGACCTGTCTTTTGTTTGTTTGTTTTTTCTTAAGAGAAACCCAGAGTTATCACAAAATTGCATCAGGGCTTCTGTGCTTTTATGCATGCAGTAGAGTCAGAATTGAAAGTGTGCATCTAGAAAAAGGTATTAGCTATAGAAGGAGAAATTTCCCACCTGTGACAACAGGTATGACCTTTACATCTGATGACCTTCAGTGGAGAGGCCACCGAGGAGCACGAGCAATGCTAATCCCTTTGGGAAGGGAACATGCTGCAGTGTTCCTGTCCATTACCTACAGTGCATAAAGTTCTAACAGCTATTAGTTTTCTGCCTTGCTTGTATAAACACCAAGCTTTTTTGGAGGGAGAAAAGAGTGTATGTTGGTGTTGCCTGACAAACGTGACATGAGGACAGGAATTCACAGGTTTCCTTCGGAGGCAGATATATTGTTCTTGGTGTATATATACAATTTAGTAAAATGTCTTCACGCAGCAGCCTTTAGAAATGTTCTGTGCTTTTAACTACATTGAATCTCCATCTGGATAATGGACTTATGTATAGAAACCGTGAGAAATAGTGATGCAACAGAGAGGGTAGGATTTCTTTAAAGTTTATGCTTTTGCCAAGGTAAACATATCTTTACTGTGGCTTCTTCACAACAATGAAGTGTTATCAAAATTCAAATCTAATTAAATGCTTTTGTGTTCTTTCTACTGACTTCTCTTATTCTTGGCTCTAATGCAGACACTTTCTCCTTTTCTTTGTGTGGTGCACTCTAACACTTGGTCTGTTGGTTCTGTTATAAAAAGGAACTGTCAAGTATCTTGGTTCAAAATCCATGGTGCTAGCTGTATTTGAGTAGGGATGGGGAGAGTATTCTTTACATGGGGAGGCAGTTAAGTTTTGGGTTGGTAGAACAGATCTTGGTAGTCACAAAGATGAAGACACTGGAAGTGGCCCCAAATCTTCAAGGCAGCTGTATGTTCTGTGTGCCATTGGGTGTGCAGTTAACACCTACTTGTTGTTTAGCTCCTTACTTCAGAGATGTACGTAAAAATATGTTATTGAATAATAACTGCTGAACTGTTAGTTGGCAAATAGCCCAGAAAAGGGATTATTAAAAACTAAATTTAATAAAGATGTCTAGAATCGTGCTTTAGCAGAAGGTTTCGTTTAAAATATTTGGGACGCTTGTGGTGACCAGTATGATAGCAGTGTAGTGCTCTCATGTAGCACCAGCTACATGTATGCATGTGTCTGGATGTCTGAAAAGGAGGAAGGGGAAGGAAATCGATGAATGTTTACTATGTTAGTACTCTGTTGTGATTCTCTGCAAACACTATGCCACTGCTCCGGAGTTGTAAGTGAAATCTGAATTGTGTAAAGATTACTTTTTCAGCAGAGATAACCCTGAACATCAGGGCTCTGAAACGTAGCGCAGCCATTCTTCAGCCTTGCAGGCACGCAGGTCTGAAAGAGCAGCTGTCCTTGGGCCGCATCCAACTTGGTTCCAAAGATCAGTGAAGAGTGTCTCTAAGGCTGGAGAYGCAAGTGGCGAGGGAGCAGTTTCATCTAAACCTGAGAGATCAAAGGAGTTCAGAATAGAAAGTTTTTCCTTATTCCTGGAAGGGCACAAATGGGAAGCAGGAGGAGTAGTTCTAGAGTCTGTTTTGTAACACTTAACTCTGCTGTAACCTCCTTCGTGTTCTTCTACATGTGGTTCCAATTACATGTAAGTACACTTTGGAGTTAAAATGTATAATTTTGTAACTCCTTAAGCTACTAATGTTGCAGAAGCAAAAGTTCCTAAGATTTAAGCTGTTTATGTGGCACCCCTCATCTTTAATCTCTTCAGTGTATGTATGTGTGCAGCTCCTGCCATTTCTTTCCTGGGACTAAGTCCATGTGAAGGCCCCTCCTGCCCTCCAGTGCATATTTTCATGGGAGGGCTCTCCTTCTCGTTTGAGCTAAACTTGAGTACATATCTCCTGATGAAGAAACTACAGGATATTCTTTAATGGGAAGTAATACAGAGGTTAAAATAAATGCTCTCAGCAGCTTCAGCAAGCTCAAAATAGCTTGTTCATGTTTCTCTTGTGATAACTTCAGGAAGTGGGGTGATTCCCTCTTCCTCCCTCTCCTGAATATTTTTGATGAATGCTGTGCTCGAGTGCTGAAATCCTCTTGCCGTGAAGAGCAGGCAGCGTGGAGCAGGCCTCTCTCTGAATTTTCCTGGACCTTGACTTAACAGGACCAGAAGTGAGCCCTAAGAAGAAATTGCGTTCCTCAGCTCCTTGTACTGCTTCTTACGAAAATTGCCAGTAAGGTCCTCGGTGGTGAGGGTGGCTAACCACTGAGACTGGTTGTCCAGAGAGATTGTGGAGTCTCCGTCCTTGGAGACGGTCTAAAAATGGGACTGGACAAGGCCCAGGCAATCTGCTTTAAGCCAGGTTAGTCCTGCTCTGAACTAGATGAGATTCCAGTGGTTCCTTCCAGCTGCCTGTATGCTATGTTTCTGCATTACTGGATAAGCATGGCTGCTTTTGTCTGTCCCCAGAACATCTGGGAATAAAAGTGGTCTCAAAACATCCAAAAATGGCCTTGAGAAGTCTGAATAAAGACTTCAAAAACTGGAGTGCATAGAGAAGCATATTGTGGGGAAGTGACTTTGCCCAAAGTCTCATAGCAGCAGGTCAGTAATAGTGCTGGGAGAGGATCATAAATCTCCTGACTGGCAGACTAGTGCCTTAGTAGCTAAAAGATGTTGTCTTTAAACATAGAACATCTCCTTTCCCTACTCTACTTTCAGATCACTTGTCAACAGAGACTTTTACCCTCCGAAAGATCACTTTTTTTTTTTTTTTTTTTTTTTTTTTATCTGTCATGTTCATAGGGGGTTTTAGTACTAAAGAACAGTTTATTGCATTGACTTTTTCAGGAAACACTGAGAACATCAGATCTGGAAAAGAATTTGGTGAAATAAAGACAAGAGCTGCAAAGGAAATTTTTAGAAAGTGATGTTATTCCCAGTTTGCTGCATAACAATTAATCTCTTATTTTTAAGAGAGGAAAAGAGCAGAGGAAGCTGTACACTGAATCCAAGTTTGAATCTCTTTGTTTAAAAAAAAATAAAAATCACTTGAAGAAAACTTTAAAATCTGGAAGCTGGGAAGAGCACAGATCGGCATTTTAAAGAGTACCGTGGAAGGAGTTAAGCTGTGAGTTAACTGCATCTGTGTTTCAAATCCAAATGCTATGAACAAGGCACCATTCAGATCTTCAGTTATAAGTTATGCTGAATTCGTTATGCTGAGTTTGTTTGAATTATGTTGAGAGGAGAAAAAGAAAATCATGGCAGATTAAAAAAAAATCATTACTCTTGTTTTGGTAGCTTGTTTTTGAAGTCATGAAGCAGGATTCTCCTCTTCCATTTTTTTTTTTTTTTTTTTGCATTTATGCAGGTCATCTACTAATTATTATCCGCTGTGAAACTATGGAGTTACATAAGCATAACTAAAAGTTAGTGGAGCCTTGCATCATTCAGCAGGTCTGTCCATCACTTATTCACCACAACAACAGATTGGTTTTGTAACTCACTTGACATGGGTACCTAAATACTAAGAGGGCATCAGCAGGCATGGAAAGTTGGGAAATCCTTTAAGTCATAGAAATCGGACAGGATAATGTGTTATTTTATTGTCACCACAACCTGTTGTCCAATTATACATGTGCATTGCTGTTCTGTGAAGAGAGCTGTGTGTCAGAGTAATGCCCTGTAACAGCTGAGCCTGCCAGCTGCATAGAGCTGAATTGTCTGGGCAGCTTTGCTTGGAAGCTAGGTATGGGTGCTATGCCTGCCTGCAGTGGAAGCAAAACAAGTGTGAGTGCTTGTGATATATCCCAAATTAGCCATGCTCAGTGATATGCTGAGTACAACAAACTGTCTTCAACATTAGAAAAGGCGTCTTTACAATGGGACATGTGTAGAGCTGAGAGCTTGAGATTTCTTGGCAAAGGAAATACCTGCAGTGCCCATGCGAGTGTGCTGGCGTGGACAGCCCAAGGCTGGCAGGTCCAGACTCTGCCCCCAGGTTTATAACACTGGCTCTGCACACCGCAGGATTTGTGAGTTTCTTCCCACTGAACCCTGCGGATATATAAAACTTAATCTCCTGTAGTTCTGAGTATTCAATCATAGACTATGTAATGAATTTTCTGATCCAGACTCTGGTTTTGTTTTCAGATTATTTTTTTGTCTTGCCTTTTCTTTTGCTGGTTTAAAGATCTCCATAGGCAAGAGACTGAAATGGTGAGTGCAGTTACCAAATGTGCAAAATACAATCCTTAAAATACTTGTTCGTGGGAATTAAGAAGGTAAAATGAGTTCTAGCAGATATGGTGTCCCTCCAGGCCAGTCTGTGCACCCAGTGGCTCAGAGCTGTGCCCTGGCCCCTTTTTCAAGAAGTGAAAGAGAAGTTTGCCTGAGCTTCCATTCTTCCCCCCCACCTTTTTTCTCTCCTTTTTTTTTTTCTTTTTTTAAAGCAGTGATGTGAACAGTTAAGTTTGAGAGCTGCTGCCCTAGATCAGTGGTGTCTCTGCTATTTCTGCTGGGAACAACAGACAGTGCCTCATTAGCTCACCTCACTGGCAGGCTCTGAAAATGGTGGGTACCTTATAGCTGCCCTCAAATTACCCCTTCCCCAAGGAAGGATATAGGTGCTTGGAGGCAGCTTGCAAGCTCCAGCTGCTGAGGTAGCACTCCAGAGACATAAGAGGGTGGCATGAATCAGGAACCTTACTTTTATGAGTAGCCTAAACAGGATGGTAACTGGTTTTGTAACTAGCATCAGGTAGGTAGCTTTTTAATAGAAAGACATGGATGATGAAAAATAAGGGGGGGGGGGGCGTGGAAGGGAAGGATTGCTTATTCTCCCTCTCACCTCCTATCTGAGGAACTGTTCCTCAGCTAGTAATTCAACAATACTACTTTGATACTCCTTTGGATCAATGTGGATTGCAGTTTGGCAAACATGGACAGCATCAGCCATGCAGTACTAAGCTCTACAGTCCTCTCTTCAATTTCCGCAACTCATCGGTCCTCCTGTGGCCATCACGTCAGTCACTGCTCTCCTCATGTCCTGATTTACCCAACATTGACTGACCCACTTTGCCTAACATATTTCAAAAAGGTTTTTTTTCTGGCATGGAAAAGCAAAATAGAGAATTTTCACTCTTACCTTCACATTTGAAGCAACTGAAAACAGTTTTTAAAGGAAGTGTTAAATGTAAACCATAAAGGGTGCTGTGTTGCATATGTTGTAAGTAAACAAACCACATGCACATAAGTGAGATTGCATGACTCAATGTATTGATCTCTTTATATGTATCTCTAGTTGGTCAGATGCTCCTTGTTTTTCATATGGTCATGCATCTTGCCTTTGATTTTAAGACCTCTGAGATAGGGAATGCATTTGACCAATGCCCAGTAGAATACATTTTCTATTCCAATGGGATGAAATGAAAAATCAAATGATGGCAATGTGGTGGTAAGGAAGGTATGCAAATGTGACTATTTCAGTTTTGGAGAGAATGCTATTCATCTGAGGCCACAGGGGCAACACCTACCAGTATATCATCGTTCCTTTCTGCAGGTTGCACTTTCAAACCACTTCAGACTAATGCTACTTTGAAACTGAGAGAAAGATATTCCTTAAACATACAACTTTTCCAATCAATAGTTCTGGTGCCATCTTAGAACCTGAAACTCCCAAATGGCAGCAGACAGCCCCAAAACTTTGTTTTAATACTGGGCAGCAACAAACTACAAGGAAATAATTCTCCCTTGGACCTTCCTACTGTATTTTCAAATAGAAGTTCTGCATTTGATCTGAATAGGTGGCTTAGGGAGGGACAGAAAACTTGTTTCATGGCACAATTTACTTTAAATATATTATTCTTAATTGAATTGACTAGCRTCCCTTTGGTGTAAATGAACAACTCCTGTTCTTGTCTTGTTTAGTTTTAATTTCAAATAAGATGTTGCTTTTCAAAGTGAAGCATCTTACTCTGAAGAGTTGCTGCATACTTACTTCTCCCCTTAAGTGGAACCAGAGCAATATTTATTTCCTCACTTATTGGTTATCATCTTCCTAGCAGCTCTCTGCGGGATCAGTGTCTCCAAGTTTTATTGTAGCTTTTTCTTTTTTCATTTGTGCGTCCTTTAAAGAAGTGTGCATGCTGACTGGAGTCAAGAGGAAGACAAATGAACTTGAGCTGCTATAGGGAACTAGAAAATGAAGTGTTCCATAACTGACAAACAGCTTGAGATGACTGGACAAGTTCCCTCTTTATTCATCTAAAAAGTGCCAGTTGTTTAGCAGAACATCCCTGATAATGCGAGTGAATTGCAGGGTAAAACCCAGTTGGATGTCATCATGTGCAGTACTTAAATGAGAACACTGAGGGATTTTGTGCTTCCAAGGGAAAGAACTGTCATTGTTGTCTTCTGGTTTGTGTTACTTTAAAAGTTCCCCAAGAAAGTTTCCTCTTAGGAGGAATAATGGAGTTTATAGCTGTTTACAGTAAGTGGTATATGACTGCCCTTTTTTCCTTAGACTGAAAGCTTTTTTCTTCTCACAAATATGTTTGTTCACCATCCACTCACTAATCAGTGAGACTGATGAGGCATTAAAGAAACCATGGTAATGATACCTCATGGTATATAATACCACAGCATTTACAGCTTCCAAGGCCTTTGCTCCAGGCCCTCTGCTGCGAGGTGTGGACAGAAGCAAATGAAAATAGAATGGAAAAACCCTGCAAGAAGGGAAAGTAAAAAAAAAAAAAAGTGTATTTTCGCCTTCTTCCCTTTATATAGAGATAAGGAAGTGCCCCACTGCCATTTCTTTAGCTAGACATGACTTTATGCCCTAGGAAGTGAGAACAGAGATGCACACCAAAAAAAAAAAAAAAAAATCACTCTGGACTAGCAAAAGGGCTGGTAGGTGCAACCCTGGGTCCAGTCCTGCCCTTGATGTAAGGTTGCTGTGGGGGATCAGTGCTGAGAAGAGACCAGTGGAGCAGGATTGTTCCAGGCAAGGTCAGGATAGYGTTTCCCAGGGCTTTCCTCTGGGCTGTTTTCCATTAGGTTTCTGGAGGTGCTCCCTCTGTTCTCTGGTGGACACTGCTGGTTGTTTTTGGAAATCACCATCCTGAAGGTAGGATCACACTTTTTTCTGCTCTAAAGCTCCAGTGCCCTTGACATCTTTCTTCTAAAGTTTTGGAGGGTTGCTGTGATGTGACTGTACTGGGGAGGAAAAAACCCAGAGTATCTGCAGGCATGTTTGATGCAATAATCCTCCATTCTGTCCAGTGAAATTGGCACAAATTGCAGTCTCACTTCTCTGTATTTAACTCTGGCRTGTTCGGGTCCTGGTTTCTTCATTTCTCAACAGAGCATGTGACCCTGGTACCATTGTCATTTTCTGTAATGTCCATCAGTGCAGGATCTCAGACCCTGTCACCAAGAAATCCTGTCTGGTATAAAGCCAAGTATAAAATAAGGGATTTTTAAAATAGTTCTTAAGGATATAATTATGGAAATAGCATCATGGACAATCAAAGGTCTTCAAAACCAGAATTCCCAAGAGCAACATGAGGTGCTGGCTCTGGCATTAGAAGTTGAGAGAACAGTCCTTGTCCCATTTAGCAGCAAAAAGCCCGAAGTTAAATATGTCACAAAGTTTACTTAAATCCAAACTATTAACATCGTGAAACCTGAAGTGGGTATAAACAGCCTGTATCACAGCTGGTGTCGCTGAGCCCCCGCTGGCAGCGCATAGCGACAGGGAAGCGGGTGAAGAAACACCTTTGGACTCCTGCAATGTGTGGGGATGCTTCGAGGCATTGCCGATGAGAGCTGGGGAGTATCAGCTGGCAATTCATCCTCGGTGAAGGACTGTGCCGGGATGTGCTGGCTCTGCTGGGACGTGGCCCACAGACCAACTGGAAGCATTGCGCTCTACCGAAATGCCCGTGACTAATCTCACCTCCCCCAAGGGGCCCGTGCTGTAGTCTCCCCCTTACTCTGGGGCAGCTGTAATTTTTCAGGCCAAGCAGGAGGGTTTTAGGAGACCCCTGCTGCTTTCCTCTGCGCTGTTCTCTTAGGTCGCTGCCGCGGCGCAGCCTCGCAGGGGAGCCAGCCAGCTTTGCTGAATAGTCTAGAAATTGGACTGTAAGGCAATTCTGCTCTGTTAGCAGCAACTTTTCAGACAGCCATGCTTCAAAATAAACAGAGCCGGGGTTTTCTGGTCTGCATAGGTAACACCCTCAGAGCCATAAGCCATATACTTAGCTATAAATTTAATTATTCTGTTCTCTGTGGAGTACCTGGCCTTTTGCTATTGGGAGAGGAAAGAAGAAACAAAATGTATGCAGAGTGGGATACAGACAGATGATTACAAGTTCAGTTATAGTCTYGTGTGGAACTTCTGCTAATGAGGGAGACCTGGTGCCAAGCTATTTTGAGCCAGAATATCATACTACTGCCTCCACTCTCAGTCTCAACCTGCACATTTGGGGGCTTATCCTGATTGCCAGTTCCCAACCTTGTTATGGGAACTTGCATAGCCAAAACATCAGAAGCCCAGCTCCTTTTATTTTTCTAGCTGTGGGGACAACAGGGTGTCCCCATGTCCTTTTGAGGTAAAGGTGTTGCTTTATGTCCTGTGAGTGTAGTCTTCTGAAAACTGACTCAGTTTCAGCAGTTAATGAAACCAGGTTTTGACGATTGGCAATATAGGGCATTTTATTTCTAGATCAGCAGTTTATCTCTAAGCCAGGTGAGCTGTGACTAAACATTGCTTTCTATCAGGTTTAGTGTAGTCTTACTGCAAYGAGTCGGTAATCCCAGGTCTGTAAGACAAAAGTTCCTGCTCAAAATGGCATTGAATGACTTCCACGCTGAAAGCCATCACAAAGTAGTCAGATTGYGAACAAGGATTGAAACTGTTCCCTGATGGCTAACGAGTGATCCTTTCAGACCGTGGCCAACRCTGGGCATAGCGGTGTAAGCAGTCTCGCTTGGATGTGTCCCATGTAGCTACCCCTTACATGCGAGTGAGATGTAGGATCTCTCAACAGGGATGAATTTTTCACTGTCTAAGGAAACAGAGACCTTTAGTCTCCAAGGCTGCTAACTGGATGCTTTTCATGGACCCTGCAATTCCCTGCTACTTTAACTACTGCTCTTCTAATTCATAGTTTAGCCTGGAGAAGAGGAGGCTGAGGGGAGACCTTACCTCTCTCTACAACTACCTGAAAGGAGGTTGTAGTGAGGTGGGTGTTGGGTCTCTTCTCCCAAGTAACTAGCGACAGGACAAGAGGAAATGGCCTCAAGTTGTGCCAGGGGAGGTTTAGATTGGACATTAGGAAAAATTTCTTCACTGAAAGGGTTGTCAAGCATTGGAACAGGCTGCCCAAGGAAGTGGTGGGGTCACCATCCCTGGAGGCATTCAAAAAACTTGTAGATGTGGTGCTTYGGGACATGGTTTAGTGGGCATGGTGGTGTTGGGTCGACGGTTGGACTTGGTGATCCTGGAGGTCTTTTCCAACCTTAATGATTCTAYAGTAATTGCATAGATAATTAAATGAGAATGTGGCATGCAGTGGATATACATATTCATATACCAAGCCTCCCTTTGTCCTGTTTATTCTTGGGAGAATATGGTTTTCAATAAATATTAATGATAGAAAAACACATGATCTGATCTTGCACATGATCTGATCTTGCTCACCTTACTCAGGTGTAGTTCCAATCAGTATGGGATTGCTGGCACTTGTACCTAAACAAGGAATAAAAGATCTCATCATTATACAGCAGAGAAACTGCTTCTATTTTATAATCACCCAGCAAGTATGCACAGACTCTGATCTGTGGCTATTTTTGGCATCCAGATATTTCTGATGTGGAATATACCACCCATGGGAAGAATGCAAGAAATGGACTGATTGGGGCTCATTTTCCCTTAAAAAAAAAAATAAATAAAAGGGCATAAGCTTTGGATAGGATGCCCCTACTATAAAATGGTGCACAGCTCTCTTGTCTCCAGTGAAATCATGCCAATATATACTCCTGTATTATCCTGCTGGTAGCTAGCTCCCTCTCTATTTTCTACCAATCACAAGTTTTCAGTCTTTCCAGTATGAAGATTCAGAACATCAAGGGGAAATAAACTAAGCAGAAGTAACAGCTTGAAACTGCATGGCCTGTATCAGATGAAAAATTGCTCTTGTCAATGAATATTGTTTTTTGTGGCTTCAAAACAAAACTTCTGTGTGGATGTTGTGGTAKGTCATGATTTCTAAGGTGTAGATTTGTTTAGCTCTGTTCGTTTGTACATATATGTATGTGTGTATATATATGTACACAAATGCTGATGGGAAGTTTGAATAGGAAGTATTATTCACATTTACGTGTGATCTTTTAAAAACAGTTGATGTTTTCTACTGAAATAACTGAGTATATAAAAATTCTTCATCAAATTGTTCATACCGGAAACTTTGCAAACTTTAAGACTCATGCTAATAGCTAAAGAAAAATTGCTCAATAATAAGTATCTTTTAATATCACAATCATAGCAATGCTCATATATTGAAAAAGGTACTTGAAGACAAGGCATGCTGTTGGCAAAGTATAACAAACACTGCTTTAGAAAAACAACTACGCAGTTTTTACTGGGCAAAAAGTGTTGAAAATACTCTTTGGAAGGATAGCATACACTGTTTCATATGTTGGTGGACCTGTTGAGTAATCCCATATTCTTTGATCAGGTCAAAGAGAAACTGTCTCCAGCTTATTGTATAAAAAAGCTATAAACTAAGAAACTAGGTTTTATTTGAAATAAAGTATTGTAAGCAACSACCAGCACCATTCCTTTTAATAAAACTTCCTTTTTGGTTCCTGAGAACATATTAAGGTTATTAGAAATATCTATAATGATATGAAGAGACTTCCACAAAGATAGAGTTCTCCTTTTAGAAATATATCTTATGATATATATCATAATCCACGTGCAGCACAGAACTTTTCTTCAGGAGTCTGTTAATGTCTATATTATTGGGCAGGGAGGACAAATAATACAGGTTTGTCAGTTCAGCAGTTTTCACTCAAGTCAAGAAATATGTAGGTGTTTCTAGGCACATTACATTTTTTTTAGTAATGGCTTTTATTTATATGGCTGTCCTCTGAAAGGGTAACCTGTGGCTAAAACCAGGGGTGATAGCTGAAAATGTAGTCTCATACGCATGTAGCTGTGTAAAGGGTTTTGTCCCAGAGTTTGTTGGTTTTGGGGTTTGGTGGTTTTTTTTTTTTTCCCCCTGGTTTCAGATGGGACTGGAGCAGTGTGAAAAATCTTCATCTTCCACACACTCGTGACTACAGAGGGGGTATTTGCCAGAAAATTTTTGACCATCAGGTTTTGTTCATGCCCTGGATGAAGGACAAGATAGATTCTCTGTTTTATCTGCTATGATTCTCCCACYCCCAAGGAACGTGTTAATATTTCATCGTTCTGAAGAAAGGTAGCGGGCAACATTAAATATTTACATCTCTCTACSAAGTCACACAGATGCCACCAGGATAGCTAGCTCTACATCACACATGCTCTAATTCACCCCAAACACCCACTGTTTACTAATCTTCAGCCCCCGTCTGTGCCGATAATGAGCAAGAGGAAATGGAAACAGCAGGGATTATATGCTACTGAGAAGTCCCAGTTTCCATGCCTGGCTGTAATTCTTTCAACAAACTCTTGCCGACTGTGCCCCTGCTTTGAAGTTTGAACACCTCTGTATTAGTGCTTGGCTCTGGTGATTCGGCAAACAGATTTGGTTGTTTTATTCTTTTTTGTAGTTGCATTTTAGCAGCTCCACAGGATGGTTTACTCTTGCACTTGCAATTGTTGTGCCCACTTGAGGTCAGGAGCTGTACAGATTGTTTTGCCCAATCACTGAGATGTTAATTGCTCATATTTGCTGGTGACAGGTACCAGATAGAAAACAGTCCCCACCATATCCACTGTTCTGTGTGTGTGTAGAGTCTTAGCCATATCAGTGAAGGGGGTGAGTTTCCATATAATGAGTAAACAGGGCCTGTTTTTATAAGGCAGGTGGTATGTGTGGGTTTTGAATGCTGGGATTCAGCATGCTCTGTTAGCCTGGATCACCATGTCCAGTATACTCAAATGTGTGGATGTAGGGTAGTGCACGTTTCTAATCGAAACCAAAAACCTCAGAGCCTTCTTATCCCCAYAGCACAGGACAGCAAATTATTTGTGCAAATAGCTTTACAGCTGCGTCTATTAACAATCCCTGTGTAGCTTATCTGTCAGGCCACAGTGCAACTTGTTATTGCTGCTGGGGTGGTCCTTTATCCATAAATCAAATACGGTTTGATCTCATGGCAAGTGAGGGGAAGTCAATTTACGGTCTTAAAAATAACTTGTGCCATCTGCAGGGTTACTGGCACATGTCTCCATTAGGTACCCAGGTGTACCTCAGGAAGAGCTTCAGGTATGCTTTCCACTCAGAAGATAAAGAGATGGTTTTGTCTTGTGTATATACAAGGTGAGGTACAGCATTAGTTACAAACAGTTGGCTTATCACATAAGATTACTGCTGAAAAGCCTGTCGAGGCTTCAGTCCTCTGGAAGGTGCCAGTCAACAGATTCCTCATCTGTGACAWGGATGGAAAAATAAGCGGTTTGTTTACAGAGGACAGAATTTATCAGGCTTCAGATGTTTCCCTTCATGTCTTAATGGTCCGTGGTCAGAGCTGACAGATCCTCTGGTGTCCGTGGTGGCTCAGCAAACCCTGCTGTGAGAGAGCTCTGTGGACACGGTGAGTCCCCCCRGTGTCACACAGCTGCCTTTGCTGTCCCTGCAGTGCCTCCTCCGTGGCCCCGCTGAAGGGCACGCCGAGGTCCCGCTGCACTCCRGACTTGGCTGAAGGAACAACCTGGGAGGCTGTTTTCCTTGGGCATAGCTTAAAAGCGGCTGGGAGACTGCTGCGAGTTACCTGCTGGGCGAACAAATTCCCCCCGTCTTGAACAACCCCAAGTATCTGGGGGGATATAAAAGTACGTTTGCCCCACCAGCAACTCCCAGCACAGCTCTGGCACGGTCCAATATACGCAGCTAGATCCTCACACGGCRGTTGACACATTAAAAGTGACTTTGTAAACGTAGCCCCTTCTTAAAATGGAGAGAAATAACCCRTCTCTTGTGAGGGATTTGGGCTGTCTGAAAGCCCCTGGGCGAGCAGCTGGGGGGAGGACAAAGAGGCAGTGTGCTGAGAGCAAACATGGCCACTTCCTGAACTCTTCAACTTCCCCTCAGCGCCTCTGAAGCTCGGGGTCCAGCATATCGTGTCTCTGCACGCTTACCGAGGGGAAAATGCTTAAACTGCATGCGTCTCACAGTGCTCTCAAGTGTCTTCCAGTGTAAATAATACCTTGGCCATTTGGMCCAAAACTTTAAATGGGGGCAGAGCAGGTGCATCTGCAGACATGTGTTTGCACATGCAGTCCTGCTACAACCACAGGCGCTCAGATGTGCACGCACAAGTAGGCGTGTGTGCGTCCAAAAAGAGTCTGAGGSAAAAGCATCCATTTTGTGGACTCTTCTTTTTTTCAGTCATGCATGTATTTCGTTTTGTGTGGGTATCCTCCATATGTTTACACTTAAAATACTTATATCTCTTATAGATGGGTGTGATTTGTTCAATACTTAACTGCTGAAGTTYCTTGAATTGGAAAGGCTTGCGCTGCTCTCACCTTGTCAGCCTGAACGGATCCTCTCCTTTCCCAAGCTTGTCCCTTTATCCAGCAACTTTTTATACTGTGTCTGCCAACTTCCAGGGGAGGTAGAACTATCCGTGTGCAGTTACTCTTGCATAAGCACAGAACTTGGCAGCCGCCGACCCCGGCAGCAGGCACGTGCTGCTCTCTGAAATCCTGTTGTTTGTCGCTGCCTCTGTGCCAGAGGTCACTGCTCCTGCATCTCTGTGGGTAGGAGGGATCCTTGAAACCATTGCCACTCGATTTCCAGTGGGATCAGGCAGATTRCCCTAACCCACCGATAAAAATTATTGGAGCTAATTTGGCTTGTTTGATAGTAGTAAACTAGTGAGCGGTGGTAGGAAGCCCCGAGGCAGCAGACAGGGAGGTAATCCCTGGCTGGTGGTCACCGGGAGGCTGCTCACAACAGTGATGTCTTCATCTGGCACAGTTTAATTTAAAGATGACAGTTTTAGTGGAAACCTCTTAATTTACGTAGAAATTACATAGAATGCATCAACCAATGAGCAAAGAAGGTCCCATTGGTTTGCTCTGGGCCTCTCACTGTGAGCTGTCACRTTGTGTTACAGCCTGGGTAGCAGCAGAGCCAGCTTCATGCTAGCGGTTGTCCCCTGCTGCCTGAGAGTGAGAAGAAGAAAAAAAACTAATCAACTTTTGAACACTAGATCAGTTCCTCAATACAGTCCATGGCGCAGGCTGTGGGGCACRGTGAGAGAAATGAATGGCGGTGGGAGGACAGCCATAAAGAGTGTTGCTGCTGAAAGCTTTGCATCTCAAATGTGCAGCATCACTGTCTGTTTGTTCACTCTCTTCCTGCCTTCAGGTTCTTCACACCCACACTTAGGTGCAGCTAAATCCAATCAGTGCCCCAGCACAGATGTTTGCAATCAGTCTCCAAGGGAACCCCTCTGGCTGTGCAACCCATCTGCCTTCACTCAGTCCTTGCCAGGCTGATCAGTGCCCCAGGCATTGGCTGTTGTTCTTTCAGCTCTCTCTAAATAAAGGGATATTTAATTGATCTCTGTCGCCGTGTCGTGTCCGTCCCCCCCCCCCCCCCCCCCSCTCCTAGCCTAATTAAAGGGTGTTTAATATGCTCCACAAGAAGCATCTTCCAGCAGAGCAGTATCTCCTTGCTGAGCCTGGTAAGACCACTCTGCCTCTCCTCTGACATGGTAGTCTTCAAACTTTCTCCAGGCTGTGTCAGCATTTCTGGTGTTGGTACCACTTAGGATTAGATTGCCTTTCCAAAATTCAYGTCTTTAAAAAAAATTTTGCTAAAGCACCACCTATTGACTAATCCTGTAAACATACTCTTCTAATCCAGGATTTACTGTACTTCCTTTTGTGACATACGTTCAGGCCTGTTTGTCCCATCACTAGAGGACAATATATGGATGCACATTGCTACAACTGTGAAGAGAACTTCTACCCTTCTGAAGTCATAAATTATTTTTSATAGCACTCAAACTCCTGTGAAAGTTGTTTGCCACATTCAAATGAAAAGTATTTCTGAAAATTGCTGATAACTGCATCTATTTGAATACATCAATTCATTACCACTCTGAAAATTTGATTWAAAAAAAAAGTTCTTGAACTGAAATTTCCCACGCCTGCAGCRTAATTACATTCTCCACTATTGCATTTGTCTCCTCTTTAAAAGAAGAGGAGAGGCACTGAGCATACCGTAACAGAATCACATTCAGTGTTTGGTATTAATACAAAGAAATAGTACAAAAAGGTCCATTGAATCATGGAGTGACTCAGAAGGCAATAGAGGAGGGCTCTGGCTATGCAGAAATGTCAGTGGTTCAACATGAGAGCAGAAAGCTCTTAAACATGCTGTAAAGTACAGTTAGTTTCTTAATCTGGTTTTAAAAAGTAAGCGAAGCGAGTCTAGCAAGGTGCGGTGAGGAAGTGTGGTGTCACATGCAGCTCTACAGGAAACGAGATTGAAGCTGCTGGGGAAGTTCAGAACCGGGTGACCTCCAACGGATTCAAATAGCACAGGTTAGTCCTCTTAAAATGTCTCTTTAACCATCCTAGAGGGGTTCTGCATATGTATTTTCACAGATTTTTGGCGGGGGGTGTGTAAGAAGTCAGTATGGCCCTTGTGTTAGCAGGTAGCAAGCGACGTGGGCTTTCAGAGCAGGACCTTAAGGGGCAAAAATAGGAAGCTCTTCTGTGAGTTAGCTTGGTTTGTGAGAAGCTTGGAGCCTGCCTTGCTGTACAACAGCAGTGTGGACCTGAGTCACGTTAGAAGTGTGAATGAAATCTTCTCAGTCTTGTTAAGACTTTCATATAATGAGCAAAAGGTCTGGATTTTTAATAGACATGTTCAGTGTTAATAAATACCAGAAAGTGCTTTTCCAAGCACAGGTTAAAGCTATTGACTATAGTGAGAACTTCACTTTGTTTTGGCCGTACCAAGTATATAGCTGTTCTGTTTAGTTTTACTGGTGTAGTCTCTTGTTAAGGTTTTCTCTCATTCCTGGTGATTCCTGTTGAGGAATTCCATCCCAGCTTTTCTGTGCTGGAGGGTTTTGGCTTGGGAATGTGCTGTATCAGGAATGAAACGGCACCAGTTTGGTGCTGGAGAACTTGGGAGCTCTCRGAGGGAGGCTGTTTAATGGGATGTACATTTTGTATTGCTGCACAAAAATACATTCATTACTTTTAAATATTACTAGGCAATTGTGATTAATTAAAAATTTTGAATGCAAAGTCGGATTGAAAGTTAAAAAGAAAATAAACTTCAGCATGATAAAATGTAGAATATTGTAGTAGTGCTTCACAGAATCTGAACTAAAACTAAATCCCAGCGCGGGGCGCACGTGGTGCTGGGGGGAAGAGGAGGTGACGGCTGCGCAGCCTGTGCTGGCAGCGGCGGCTGATGGCAAAGGTGCTTGCTGTGTGCAGAGACTCCCCGGCTTGCCAGGCAAGGCCACGGCTTGCCAGGCAGAGGGGCTTGGGCAGTGGAAGTGGTCGTGATCCAGCATGAAATGCAGCTGTTGGGGATGACAGATGCCGTACCAAGGGCGTGCCAGAGATTAAAATCAGAGATTTGAGTGCCAGGCAAGTATTCCTAAAACTGTCTATGCTTCTTCCCAAACCTTTTTAAAAAGCATTTCCCTGATTCTGTAGAAAAACAGACTAAGTTGCACTGCTGTTTTACCCTCCTCATACCACCTAGTGCATTCATCCTGATCTCAGCATAARAACATCTACGTGAAGTGAACGCAGCGGCTCAGGAAGGACCAGGCTGCGCGAGCGGGGAAGTCCTCACCTCCTCCTGCCCGGGGAGGTGGATGCTGGGTCTGGCTCTGCCGCGGGGCACTGGGGGTGTCAGCAATTTGGGAACAGCAGGGCCCCATTTCTGGCAGTTTACAGCTCTGCAGCTGTCACTCTCTGCAGCCTTGCAAAGCTTGCTCTCAGGTTTTGAGCTTTGGAGTTTCACATGCAGAAGGCTCTGGCCTTAGCTGGGCTTCTCTGCTTCTGTAAAACTGGCAAGTTTTGCAAAGAGAGCCGAAGTTCTGCCCAAAGTTGGTCTTTTTGCTTTATTAGGGTTTATAGCCTTCACCAGAGCACTGTGAAACTCAACTCTGTTTAACTAAGAATGTGATTTAAAACCAATTTAGTAAAACCTCACTGCAGACATTTTCATTTCAGCCTAATCCTGCTTTATAGTGGCTCATCTCAAATAGATTAGGAGTTGTTTTAAGCTAAATATAAGCTCGTAAATAATATATTTGAGCCTCCACGCAGTGGCTTGCACCAGGTATTTGAAATTGAATCAAAAAATAAACTGATACACTTTCCTAAATAAATAAAGCCTAACACTTTTACTCTGCTACCAGGAGTAAGCACAGGCAACCAGGACTGAAAGAGGAGGGAAAGAGCGGGAGAGGGTGTGGGAGAGAGGGAATTTCTGAATGGGCCCATTCCACCAGCTTGCATTATGAAAACCAGGTAAAGAATGTTTCTTTCCCTAACAAATTAGAAAGGAAATCTGCAAAAAGAGGAAAGGGAATAGAGAGTACAGACTAAACAAAAGGAAATAAATATGTATTGGAATGAGAGAGAAGGAAACCAAAAAAAGAAAATAGTAAAAAATGGAACCAGATGGGGACATATTCTGTGCTCAGGAAAAAAACCCTCCTCTTTTACTGAACTTCAGAAGGAAGGGAGACTTTGTGTATGTGTTTGCACATATTCATAGCATCTATGGAAGAAAAAATTATTTTTCTGTACTATTTTTTTCTTAATTATTTATTTGATTTCTTTCCTTTGGGCAGTATTAGTATAAAAGTTTGTAAGTTTGAAAGAGCTTCAAAGTTAGATGAAAGCAACTTTAAAGTATTCTTAATTCTGCAAACAAACATAATAAACCACTCAGAATGCCACTTTAATCACTGGCCAGTTTTGCTCTCCAAAAGCTACTCAGCTGCATTGTTCTGTTGACTTTGTGTCCACTGTGCACTTGGATCCATGGCACGGGGTTGTCCTACTCACTGCAAGGGAAAAAACAGGAGTTAAGATGTGCAACACCAACTGATGCAAACCTGAACTGCATAGGCCAGCTTCAGAGAGTTTATAGGAGGATCCCCTTGTGGGTTACATTTCACCACAGTGTATGCAAAGGTTTCATACCAGGGACGGGTTGGAGTCTCGAGACTTTGATCTCTAAATAGAAGTAAATCCATAAAATGCTGAATGGTTACTGTTCTTATATTTTATTTTAAATTGACTGGATTGTTAAAGACATTTTGTTGTTTTAATATTAAATCATCAAATGGACAAGGGTATCTTCTGCTGGGATATTATTTGCATCACGTCTCTGTCACGTCTTCCCTTCCCCTTCCTTCCCCCCACATACTTGAATGCAAGTTCTGCAAATAATTTCTGTAATTATCTGTTAAAGGCATCTAGAGGTTGAAGGATGTTGGTTTTACTTTTGTTTAGTTGATTTGTTTCAGCTTTTGCAAGGCATTTTTCTCTAGCCTAAATGATAGAAAACTCCTTATTACAAAGCTGGTCGGTGAATCGTGACTCTTTTAAGAGGAGCAACTGTAGCAGTGGATAACTCCGTTCAGTCTTACCGCCACATCCATCCACACATGTTTTTAGGCTTTTCTGCTTTTATTCCACCATTTATATTGGCTTTTACTATGCTATGCTGAAGTCAGGGAAATTATCTTAAATTTGTTTAAGAACAAATTGGGCCCTTTGGCCTCAGGGACTATTATGGAGAGCACTGTCAGTGTATTTTCCTGTTCTGATTCCTCTTTAGATGGAGGTGGGCTCCTCTTTACACGCTGCCAGTTTCTCGTGCAGAACTTCTACTTATGCAAGGAAATGCATAATAGATATGTACCCAGGCTCCGTGGTCCCCAATATTTCGGTTTCGTAATTAATAGTTCTTTTTTTTTTCTTCCTTGCAGGAATGTGCAACATGGAAAATGTTATTGCAATCTAATTAACCTCAGCAAGTGTATTCTGGACTGAATTTGCCAGGCCTCCTATTCTGTGTAAGCATCTCTCCTGCTGGTGACGAGGTACAGAGCCCACGGGGTTTGCACCGGGAGAGGGATGGGAGTGGGGAGGGGTCACTGCGTGAGCAGCCGCACAGGGGAACATGTCTCCAGCGTGTGTTGTCCCCGGCCTATAACAGTCAGAAGGCACAGAGCCATCTCATGTCTTGATCTGCAGTGTGACAATACAGGAGTCATTCTTCTCCAGGGCAGGATTAATGGTAATGCCAGTTTACTGACATGCTGTGATGTGGCACACCTTTCCTAATGTCAGATTTAGGTGCCTTCAGTTACATCAAAATTTCTGTCAAATCCACAAGCTTTTAACACGTGCAGCAGGGTTTTTTTCATTCCAGTAGCACAGGACTAACAGTGGAGGGATTTAAGACTTCACAAGTAGGTCAGGAGACCTAAGATATGATTAGACCAGGCACTGTGAATTTGTAGTTGTCCTGACTTAGAGCAAATGATGTTACACTTGAAAACCACAGAGTGAAGGCTGCAATTTTCAGAGTTTGGTGCTAATGAACAGAAACAGTATGAAAAGGTCCACTGAGACACAYAGTGAATCAGAAAGAAAGAAATAACAGCGAGTTTACTTTTTAATTTTTCTTTCATTGCAGCAGAGGCTCAAGCAGAAAGCATGTGCTGTAGATAGGCTGCAACATGCTGACCTAGAGCTGGTGCAGTCCAGCAGATCAAATATTGTTTCCTATCTCAAATGCACTGTGTTGTAAGCCCTGACTGTGGCTTCTTTGTGATCAGTGGGCCAGGTAGAAACTGATGCTGGGAGGGTCCCAGAGGCGCTTGGGATTTTGGTCCTCTGCAGACATGAGCACAAAACTGTTCTGGGCTGCTTCTTGATAGAGTCTATTGCTGGTCCACATGGGTTGATGCTTTGGTGTAGTTTCAGCAGTGTACTTGCTTTGGAAGCCACAGTCTGGAGAAGTCTGGGTGCTGGGCTTGGGAGATGTGAGAGGGAAGTGTTAGCCCTAGGACCAGACAGATGTCTTGTTTCATTCGTGGCTCCACAACTCATACTGAGCATGATGAACTGCTGCCAGGATGAGGACTGTGCAAAGCCTGATATTTGGAGCGTTATTCCACATTAGAGGACCAAAAAAGATGGTACTACTGTGTGATCAGTAGCCAAACACACCTGTTTGGACACTGCGGGTTAGAAAAGATGGCCTGTTTGCAGGTGGGAGACACACATATAGGGAAAATATGAGTATTTTTAAATTGACATTTATATTTAATTTCAAATCTGTAAATTGGATGCTGCAAAAGAACATACAATGCAATACTGAGATAAAGATGGTGAATTGTGTCACCCTTGCCCATTTCAAATATGATATGGGATTATGGAACATCCTAGGAACAGCAGTAGTGATGAGAGATGGATCAAATGCAGCCCATGAGGAAAGACTGGAGGAAATATGATTGCTTAGCCTAAAGAAGAGAAGATCAAAGAGGCGTGTAAACAGTTTTCAAATAGCCATGAAGAGGGAAGGAATAAATTACTCTGCACATCAGTTGTAAATAGGATGTGAAATAGCAAATGAAATTACAGCAAAGGAGGTTTACATTAGGTACTGGGAAAAGCTTCATCAGCTGTAAGGCTAACAAGTAGATGACTGAGGGATGTTGCAGAATTTCCCTCACTAGAGATTTTTAGGGAGAGAAGAGATAAATACCTGCCAGGAATGATATAATCAATAGTGACAAAGGGGAAGGGTAGATGCCCTCTTCCAGCCCTGCTGTCTATCGTTCTGTATTTCAGTCTCCTTGTTGACAGTGACTTTAAATTTTTCTGGTTATTGATGAAAGCTGAGTAGTTATTTTAAAGGCAATAAACACTTCCATATATATGGTACAGCATATCCCGTATTCCACTTTTCAGGGAGGGAAGGTGACATGCTGTTCCTGAGCTTCCTGAGGAGATTTTGCTCTTCTAATTTGGGAGTCAACAGATAAAATGGAGTGCATTATACTGTGCACTGTGGGAAAGTATGGAGTTGTTACATTGGCAGCTGGCAAGGTAACGACCAGGTCTGCTCCCGGCATAAGAAGGCGACCTGAAAAGGCAGGCTGTGCTGCTTCCTCAGGTGAACAGTTGTGGGATGACAGAGAACTGCTCATTTTTATCATGGATCTCAAAACTCTGGTACTAATGGCAAACTTCAAATTCATGCTGGCTGTGCAAAACCAGTTTGGTCTGCATTGAACAGCCTTTCCTAACAGCAAGTTTTGATGGATCAGGGCTCACCTGAAGCAGCATTTGGCTGCAGAGTTCAGGCTTTGTTCACACAGCAGCCCTGGTGCTGCCGAACCCCTTTGGTGCAGAAGCGGGGCTTTTTCTCTGCGCGGTGGTGCCTGGACCAGCACCACCTGTAACCCAGCCCTCTGTGAGCCAGCCTGCTTATAAGGGCCTTGGCAGATACAGAAGAAAACGGTGATCCGTGCACGATCATTTGTTTGAAGACTGCCAGTCACCATGACTGCAGTTTAAGAGAGAAAGTAGACATCATGAGAGTAATGATGTCTTAGGACCTGACAAAACCAATGCAAAGCTTCCTTTCAGCTGTGGGTTTGATCCAGATACAACAGCTTTCTGAGTTTGGAAAAAGTTTTCTTTTTATCTGGAAGCTTGTGGCCTCAGATTTGAAGTGGTTCTTGACTCTCCGTTTAATTACCAATTCTGGTTTTGAAAGCGGAGATGTTAGGAGTCGTATTTCAGTCTGCCATATGCTAAACTTAGTCTTCAAACTTACTTAAAATAAACCCAGTTTGGTTTTGCCCATGCAAGCTAGCCAAACCGTTCAGCCAGTTTGATCAGGGTTTCAGCCGTATTTACAGATTSAGCAGATGTGATGTTAACTTTAGCTAGGGTTTAACAGCGGTGACAACGACTCCTTACAAAGAAATTAAAGGGGAAATTGGCTGCCACCCTCCAATACCTGCTGTTTCAGGGCACCTGCACTGAGCGCTCCAGCCTGCGGTGACCGATTCGTTTTCTCCTCTGAGCTTTTGATAGATTGGCATTAGCAAGGACAAATTTGAGCAGTCCTGTGGAGTGAGAAGACTTGCCGATGAATGTTCTAAAGAGGAAATGCAAGTGTTGAATGATGGTATGTGGCTGCTTTTGGTTTTGTGGTATGTTTTTTCATGGAAGTGGTATGCCATACTTTTTTTTTTTTTTTTTTTAGGTTAAACAGCACCAAACTACTAGTTTTTATGCAAAAAGCTGCATTTGGAATACCAATAGGAGCTCAGCTAGACCTGCTGTCTTGCATGGAGGCAAATAACCTCCAAAACCAGCTGCTCCCTGGGCTCCCAATGAGCTCCTGCCCGGCCTGTGGAGCAGGCTGTCTCAGAGCTGCCAGCTAACATGAAGGTGCGATGCTGGCTGGGCACCGCTTCCAAAAGCCTGGCAGGAACCAGGAGCCGCTGCCAGCCCCGGAGCAGCTGGCCGGAGCACCTTGTCTCTCCTCGAGCAATGGCTTGCAGCTCTCACTGAGTTCAGGCAAGATGTGGATTTGTCCCTCTTAGCGTATTCACCTGCCTAGCACGTCTGCCCAGGTCTGACCTACACAGTCAGCTAGATATGACCTCATGTGTGATGTCACTACAGTCCCCTGAGCCTCCTGGTAAACCCGTGCCCTCCAGGGCAGGCACCCACATGACACATTGCCTTTGGCTACACTTGCTGCATGGAAATGTTTGGTTGTCAAAGGTCGTGGAAAACGGTTCGAGATAGAAATATGTAAAATAAAATGCTGATAGCTGAATGGAATCATTTGATTTTAACTAATAACGACTTGGGCAAAAGCTCTCTTTTAATGTGTGTGGAGTCAACCAGCTT
This sequence comes from Oceanodroma leucorhoa, assembly GCA_030449065.1. NCBI lineage: Eukaryota > Metazoa > Chordata > Aves > Procellariiformes > Oceanodroma > Oceanodroma leucorhoa. The sequence goes on along the minus strand of JASVER010000003.1, from coordinate 13,130,451 downwards.
CACAAGTAGAAAGTGGGGGGTGCTGCACGTTTCCTGGGGGTCCAGCCCGGGTTGCTGCGGTAGGCAATGCGGCTGTGCTGGTTTCCTTCTCAGGAAGGCAACGCAGGACATGCCTCCTCTTTGCACAGGGGAAGATGGACTAGTTCTTGTGCTAAGCCGTGAAAGACTTTGCCCTGCCTATTTTTTTGGCAGAATCCAAGAATAATCATTCTTTCCAGCTTCTCTTCTTTGCTCACTAGCTAAATACTTGCCATGTGCAGCTGTAAAAAGTTGTTTCCAAAGAGAAATAAATTGGAGCAAAGACTTCTGTAATCGGAGACATGGAGGAAAGCAGAAGGGCGTTTTCACTTTGTTGCCCTTGGTTGCTTTTGGTTTGATTTGTGCCATGCTTTAAGCTAGTCCCCTTTACAGGACTTTGGGCCCCCTTGCTTGTCCGCATCTGTGTCCTCCCAGTCTTAGCTCTAGTGGCATTGACTTGCCCCGTGTCCCTCCCGGGACCAGGGGATGATCAAGGCAGTCAGGAGTCAGTAAGAAAGCCCTGTGCTGGGTCAGCAGCGCCATGTCAATACACTAGCGAAGCTATGAAAACATAAGCCTCTGGCAATAGGATTTAGGTGCCTAAGTTGGAAAATTTCTGTTTGGATATCAAAGTTAATGATTGCAGTTACAGTTTTTCAGGGCATTTTTATTTAAAAGCTTTTCTAATTAAAAGCATCAGTTTATCAAAATTTTTTTTTTTTCCCCTGAGATCAAAGGTGAATTCGGCACAAAATTTAAATTTCAGAAATTAGAAAATTCTAAAATTATCTTTTAAAAGAAATCTAAATACCTAAAGCAAATGTAGGCTCTGCTGAAATTTGTGCTTCTAAGAACAAAACCATTTTTTTTTAAATTCCTGATTAAGATAAAAATCTCTTCATGTCTCARACTTCGACAGGACATAAAATTAGTTTCCCACTTCTCTCTATTTTTTTTTTTTCCCCAAAACCCACATTATTAAATCCTGTAGTATACCAACATTCACAAATTTTAGTGCTTCTCCAGGTAGAACAGGGAATCTAAACTCCTAGACTTAGTCTTTCATATCAGAAATTCATATCAATTCAATCAGAATTGCTTTGAGTTTAAAAGAACCACAGACTGATGCAAAACAGAACTGGTACCTTACCATCTATAAGATAATTGCCAAAAGAAGCAGAGAAGCRTATTTCATAAATGAAATCTTCAGAAGCTGTCTTTGCTTATAGGGCTTTCAACTGGACAATGAAAAACTTAGATTGGGTATGGACAGCTTAACTTACTGTAGGTGTTTAAATTGGCATCATCTACTGCAAATGTGTACTGTGTACTCAGTTGCATATGTGAAAATTTCATAGTCCCAATATCAACGCTGAGTCTTCAGCTAGAGTGCCAGGTGTAAAATCCGAACCCTCTGTTTCAATGTTATCTCACCTACATTTCATAAATATCAAGTCCTGCTGCAAAAGTAGATGAAACTCCAAGATTTACGTAAAAATGGCTTTACAAAGCTATTTTGAGTTGAATTTTTGTTGTAGCTCTATTCTAGTAAATGAAATAAAATGTAATTGCAGTTGGTCAATCTCCGCTTGGCTTATAATGGTATAAATATGAAGAATATTAGTATTGCCTGTATTTTACTCTTTGCATTTTGGCAGCTTATTTATGAAATAATTGAAACATCTCTTAGYTGTACCTTTCTTTTCCAAGTGACTTTTGACATTTTTTTCTTGCCAAAAGGCAGCGTTGGAAATACTTAACAGAAAAATTCATCCTTGTATTACTCAGGATGTTTTCCAGATTGGACCAAATGGAAATTGTCGGTGATAGGAACAGTGCATGAGTATCGCGGGTGACTTGCACACATGCAAACTCAGATGCTGAAGGCTAAGGTCTCTCCTGTTACATATGGAGAGGTATTCAGTGCACCGTGGGTTAGATTTTTTTCTGCTTCGCAAAGAGCCAGACTAAATCCAAACAGRAGAGGCAGAATTTCAGGTCTGTCCTTCCATCGCTCCAGCTGAGAATGGGAGTCTGAGATAGCAGCCACCAGGGCGTCAGGCTCCTTGCCTGGGGATCTCACTAAACACCAGTCCACCGGTTCCACCTCCCTCACGTGGTTTCGGTTCAGGAGGATAATCTGGAGCTCATCTCCAGGCTGGCCAAAGAGTGAGGGTGTCTCCAAGCACCCTCCTGCCTTTGCTCCTCCACCCATCCCTCTGGTTGGCCCCTGGCTTGGAGGTGACCTTCTGCAGGGCGGTCACCAAACCACTAATTTGCTCTGGAGCTGCTCTTCCCAAGAAGTGAGCCTAGAGCAGGAGATCCTCTGGAGGGTTTCTCTGTGTATTTCCATTAGGTAGCAGTTCGTTTCATCCAGTAACTGGTCTTGGAGGTGGGGGAGGGCTGGTCAGCTCAGAACAAGGCATGTGATGGATTCAGTGGTTCAGTATTGCAGGAGGAAAAGTCAATTCTTCATCTTCCCTGCTGGTAGTCTGCTTTAGCCCTAGCGCTTCAACTGGCAGGCCTCATCATTTATCATACAGATTCACATTACTACTTTTGGACCATATCTTTCTCAGGTAGAAGACTTCATAGGTCTGGAGTGAAACTAGAGCAGTTCCTACCAGCTAAGGACATCTGATACATTTTTTTACTTTKATTAAAAAATTAGACTTTTAAAATTAATCTTTTTTTGCTGTAGTAATAAAGGCAGTGGATCAACACAGTTAATATGGGTATGTTATAAAATCTATGTTTTTTAAAATAGAGAAAAAAAGATGGTCTGATTTAGTAGATTTTATGTATGATACAAAGAACCAAACCAATATAGAGTTAATGGCAACCTTCAATCTGCTTTACTTAATTACAAGTTACCTCRTCTGTTAGTTTTGTACAAGCCATCTAAAGATAGTTTTTGGGCTGTCTTATTGGACAATAGCAATAATATATTGCTTCCTCTATCTATTTCTCTGAAGTAAGTTGCAGGAGAAGCTTCTTGCTGGATTCCAACCAAGCAAATAATCTGATGATGCAGGAACATAACATTTTGGACTTGTTTTTAATATGGATTAGAACAAGACATCATTTGCCAGTACTTCCAGGATGTTAGCTGATCATGTAAATTCGCATGTGAAATAATGTGTTTTCAGTAACATTGTTGCTTTTCTTTGTTGTTTTTAAATGAATCCATTTCAAACCAAAATATGTACGTTAGAATATTTAAGGTTAAAATGAATCTCTTATCCTTAATTCACTTTGGGTTTTGGGGTGGTTTTGTACTGCTTTGGAGGCAGTTTCTAAAGTTTTGTAGACCCTTTTGAAAAGATGATCACCTTTTGGCCACGGTATCTGAGTTTGGGGTGAGCTAAGGTTGGCTCCAACATGAAGAAGGGGCGATTGAAGTCCTGGAGTTTGGGGAGCGGAAGGGTTATTTGCCAAAGCAGACCCTCTGTTTGTTTCAGATTACCTTTTGCCTCCTCTTTTCCCTCCCCTTTATTATTTCCATCCTGATCCTAAAATCTCTTCTGCAGATTTATTTTTGTATTGCCGAGAACCTTTAAAAATAATTACCGAAACCATAGCAGCCCATCTGAAAGCTTTCTGAGGCGCAGTATGAACTACACAGCAGGCCAAACCTCAGAGGGCAGAGGCCCTCTTCCAAGCGAGCAAGAACGGATGCTGCGAGTTGCTTTGATTGCTTGTGCAAATGGACACTTTGTCGTCCAACTCCCTGCATGTGCAGATACCCAGCGTAGATTGCCCAGCTTCACATACATCAGGGTTTTTGGGCTTTGAAAGTGATGTTCGTTTTTAATTACTCTAAGCTAGTTATTACATAAATGATGTAAAAGAGTTTCATTTTGTAGCTATCCTCAGAGGAGGATCTATGATAAAATACCAATCATAGTAAATACTAAAAATGATTAAGTATGCAAAGTATTGATATATTTTGTGTATATTCATTTATACCTCAGTAAGCTGAAAATTTTCCATTGCTTTATTTGCAAACTTGCATTAATTCCTTTGGGAATGTGGATTATAAAAAAGTAATTGTTTTGTAACAGCCCAGCAGAGTCTACAAAGAACTTAACTTTCYCTGGCCATGTTAATGAAATAAGCATTTAAATGGCAGATCAAACGTTATTTTATAGCTTTTTGCATCAGAGGTCAGAGAAGGTTTGTGAACACAGGGGATACAAGTCATATGCAGAATGAGTCCTCTTTTAGTATCTAGTCAGGTTGTAAGGTCTGACGTGGTCTGTGAGCRGGGCACAGAGGGAAAGTTACAGGGAGTTTTTCGGTAAGTTGTGGTCCTTTGAGACAGATGACAGTGTATCTAGCTGGTTGCTCTCCCCAGGTTCATGAAGCCAGATGCCAGCAGTGCTGAACACAAGTGACGCCATTTCTGTGCAGACTGTGGCTGTGGTCCTTCCTCCACCAGCCTTCTGCATCCAAAAGACGGTGTTGTGGGAGCCGACGCCAACCTTGATTGCTGACTGTGACATTCCTCAAGTTCATTACTTATGTGTAAATATGATTCAGTGCCTCACAAATTATCTGGTTTAATGACTAACCCTGAGCTGCAGTGCAAATCCCTGCGCAGCAGAGAACATCAAGAGACTTTGCGGGATGTACTCTTCTTAGCCTTTAAGTCTGATCATCCCAAATAATTTAAACACTTTCAGCAAAGTCATAAGGTACAATGGGTCTCATCCAGCCCCCTCTGAAAACTGGCCAGAGCATTTCCACRAACTTTAATGAGAGTAAAATCAGACTCTCCGTCTCCACCCATTTTAGTGGAGGTTTGGAGTCTCAGCACTTTGCAGCCTCAAATCATCCAAAATTAACTTTTGGAATGGAAAATAAGATTYTTTTTTCTTCTTCTTCTTTTTAATTAAAATCTCTACCAGACCTGGTTGCCTGTTTCTCACAAAACTGATTTATGGGCCTTGCCACACTGAACCAAGGCTTTTATTGATGGTAACCTGGCTCTGAGGTGGTATTCATTTTTCTGAACTGTCTTTGGCGGAGCAGGCTGCCTTACATTATGCAGATCTGGGGCTGGGTTTTGTTTTGTTTTTCCCACACTCGGGGCAGATCAGTCTTTGATTGCTCCTCTAATGACAGATATTCAATTTACTCTCTAATTCATGTCGACACCTGGGCTGTAAAAACTCTAATGCACTCTGCTTGTGTAGTTGCTCTTTCCCTGCTGACTGCCCAGGCCACTTAACTTTTTGTTTGGGCTTTTGATGTGAAATCTGAACTAATCTCTGTGCACTGTAGYTTTTCAACATTCTTATAGGAATATTGCAATATTTACAAGAAAGAGGGATTGGAAAATGGTGTTTTAAATTAATTCCACATGTCTGGCCCTTATATGCCTCAGATTTCCCCTTTAGAGGTAGTCGCTATTTTAATATTCTTTTATAGATGCTGGCTTTAGTAGACCAGTCACAGTTCACTGCAGGTTTAGTAAGACTTAGTTGATTGTGATGAAGAAAACACTTCATGTTAAAAAAGCCTATTTGAATGCTGAAGCCAACTGAATTCTAAACCTACGCCTACTGAGAAGTAAAATAATCTGACAGTGTGTGAGATCCTTAATCCTTTTCTGTATGCCTTCACTATAGTAAAATGCTTTTGACTGCAGCTTCATGTTGTCCTATTGGTCAGAAGAGAAAGGTGAATGATGACAGCTTCAGCAATGGAGTTACACAGGTCACAACGTTATTAATTTAGTGCCCTGGGCATGGAGAGGATGCRGTGTGGAGAGCTAGAGCTCCCATGATGTAACCCATGACTCCACACAGACTTTCTTCATCCCAGCTTCAGGATTTGCAGAGGAGAGAAGCCTCTCTCCTTATAACCACTGCTGTGAAGGGGACCCACAGCACACTGGTGGGCAACCATGGTCAGGAGAAGTCCAGCAAAATTCCGGGGCTTGCTCGCCAAATTTYGTTCCTATGACTTCTTTCCATGCTGGCTAAAAGTTGCAACAGCTCAAGTGTCCAAAAAAAGCATTCAGACTAATTCCTGATACTTTTTGGTCTGTTATGCCATAAAAGGGGGGGGGGAGGAATCTTCCAGACCTCTGTCAATTTGATTCAAATGGCAGAATTGCTTTCATGCTACAGAAAGGAAACAAGTGGTCAGACCTGCAGCATCCTCAAAAAAAAAAAACAACCATGGAGCAGTAAGTGGAAAGGCAAAAGGCAGGGAYGCTAGTGTGAACAAAAGTTATTTTCCCATGGTAACAAGCTGGGGGCTCCAAGGGTCAGCCCATGCCTTTCCGCCTCTGGGTCACCAGGTGTGGGAAACATCCCCTCCTGCCCTCCGCCTGCCGCTCTGTGCAGGCTGCCTGCACCGTCAGGCCCCGAGTGACCCTGTGCGGTCGGAGAGCTGAGCAGTGCTGCATTGTGACGATAAGCTGGTGGAAAGAGTCCTGCTCTTCAGGGCTTTTTCCAACTTAATGCAATGCTTTTTTTTTTCTGATTCAGGACTGAGTAATCTGGAGGCAATACTCGGAAATCCTTTATTTCTGAACTAGCCTGTTTACCCTACCAAAAACTCCTAGAGCTTAAGACGGCTAAAGTTTTGGGGAGMAAGCTGTGCAGCGAAGCGCATGCTGCTGAACAGCCACATGACACTGAGTGATCACCTCTGCAGTAGTGAGACACTGGAAAAAGCAGCCCCATCGGAGAGAAGCTCTTGGGCTACGTATTAGGAACATTATTTTGTGAACACAAAATGTTCACAAGGAGGAACAGGCGAGGGAATAAGATGGAGAGAGACATCAGGTCCTTGTTCCCCCAGGTATGTTGTCCCTATGTGGAGAGGTTGTCCCTACAGTCCCTCCAGAGCACAGTAACAAGGGTCCCTTTCTTTAGGGGCTGCATGCTGAGGTTGCCTCCAGCCTGGGGGAATCCCTCGCTGGCCGCGTTGGGCAGCGTGCCTAGGGTAACACGGCCCTGTGCGTTGTTTCAAGCGTTGACTAAAGGCTGCCTTGAGTGGTAGGTGATTGAATATTGCAGGCAGCTGTGCTCTGGACAGCTGAAGTAAGAGCTCAGGCACAAACAGCTTGGTCCTTAACCATCACTTCTGCCTGGGAGAGAGGGTGAAGCTGTTTGCTGTAGAGTTTTTCTTTGTGGAGGGGTTGGGGAAAGGGCTTTTCATTTTTTGGCAGGGAGGCAAGGGTGGGGAGGGAGCTGTAGGAGGTTGCAGTGTCTCAAGTTGTGTCCTCCTGTCCTGAGGGCTGGGATACAGCCCAGTAACTGTAGATTTCTCTGCTGCATTTGGCCCYGACCTCCTGCTGAGGAATGACACACACGTGCTTGTTTTAAAACACCGAGGAGACTCCCTCCTGCGGTGCCCGGTGCGGGGGCTTTGCTCCGGGCGCCATTTGCAGGGCTGAGGTCCCGCTCCCCGGGGCAGGGTTGCTGCGGTGGGAGGCGTGAGCCGACTCTCAGAGTCTGAGCAGACAGCAATATTTCTGTACATCTCCTCTGAAAGCCTGGGCTGAAAGAAATTATAGGAGCATGGATTGGATGGAAGCAATTTCTGTTTTCAATGAGTCAGAGAGATACRTTCTGCTATAGTGTATTTGCTCTTACATTATCATCTTTTCTCAAGTTAATATCCAAACACTTCAACTGGCCAAAAGCTTTGCTGCTTCTTCCAAATAGTGACTATATTGGTGACTGGGGCAGTCCTCCAAAGCTAGTCATTGCCTATGATCCTCTGCATGTCTTGAAAAATATGTCACTGAAAAGGAAAAAACTTTTTAAAAACTTGGATTAAAACAACATTCTGACACCATAGCGGCCTATTTCTTAGCTGTAATTTTCCATGGATGCAGCACCGCTGGATTTTTGCCATGTAACTCCTGGTTGCCTTTGACAGATGAGGTTTGCTGGATGCAACTTGCTGTGGACCATGAGTGCATCTGGCTGTTAATGCTCTTGGCGCCCCGTGGTCGTGTGCTGGCTCAGTGGCCTGACAGTTCRCTTGCCACTGACACCCCACAGTAACCTGCTTTGTTACTGTTTTCCTGTGATGGTAAGAAGTAGATTGAAAGTGTTTAGGGGATTTTAAGACTCTGGGGAATTGTCTAGTGTGAGCACCAGCCAGTGCTGCCTGCAGGGTCACTGCGCTTGGCTGGGTGCTTGGGGATGAGGAAGGTGAGCATGAGGGGTGGAGGAAGATGGAGATGCCATAGGGTAGGCAGGGCATGGGTGCCTGGGACAACATGCACAGAGACATGAAAGCACCTCACAGTATCCTCTCATTTTTTTTCTAACTAGTCTTGTGCCTTGTTTGCTATTGTGGTTATTTATCTTACTGCTCCTCACTAGCCCCCCAGCACTTGCACCTTTCACATAGCTCAGTTACACTGTTGTAAGAGGAAGAAGATTAAAACTCTGCAATTTCTTGAAAAGGGTATATCCAAAACCGAAACAGAACAAAAAAAATATATCATCTCTCTGCAGCCTATGTAGGGCTGAAAAAATGTTCACTGTGATACTGGCTTGACATGTGTTTCTTCCCCAAGAACTGCCCCATGCACTCCTGCCAGAGACCTCCACGCTCTTGCTTTCCTCTTCTCTCCTTTTTGGCCCCTGACGGCAGCAGGATGGCATTGCATCCCTGAAGTTGGTCACTGCCAAGTTTGTACAGATGCAGCTCCCCATGGCAAATCTTCCTGTTATTGCCAGCTCCTGTGTGCCATTCAGGTTGGGGCTAAGTCCTATTCCCGGCCCACAAAGACCTCATCCACTTTACATATGTGCCCGTGAATGAAGCCTATTATCCATCACCCCTCCGACGGCCATTTGTGGAGAGAGAAAGGAAGCTCTGACTTGGCATCCAGGCAAGAGCTCTCCGGCATAGCTGGTACCAGCCACTTTCTCTCCCTGGCATTTTGCGTAGGGGGTGGCATTTTTCAGTCTGGGTGGAACGTCATACTCATACCACTCATTTCAGGTACTGTGTAGAGTTTCTTTGAAATGCAAAAAGTCCCAGATGAAGTTGGCTTCCTCTCTCTGGCAGCGGCAGCTCCCCAGAATTTCCCTGTGTCTATGCATCCAAAGTAACTTCTCCTTTGTTGGTCTCTCTTTTGACTGTCCGGTTCTCTGCAAGCGGTTTTAAGGGTGAAACGTTAGTGCCTCCTTTCGCTACCACAGCTTCCTCCAGATAGGTTATGACAATCTGCATTCTCACACCCTTGTAATGCCCTTTCTCAGGCCACACAATCTTGTAATCCCTGCACCAAAAGGAGCCTTGTTTCAACCAGAAGCCATCCTTAAAAGACCAATCACTGATGTTAAAGGACCCAAAAATACTGAAAGTAATGTTTTAAATGTCCCTTTCCTCCTCCTGAGCTCCTGGACTTTGGAAGGTTTATCCCAGTTAGGAGGAGTGCTGAGTATAGGGCGGTTATACAGCAGTCCTATGGTGTCTCAAGTAGATCTTGTATTGGGTTACTTTAGCGCCTGTCAGAGGCTTTGCCCTACTCTGTGTGAGTGACTGAGGCCAGAGAGTCTCCTAAATATTCTTTCTTTACCCTATAAGAGAATTCCTCTTCAGTATATTCGGGTAGCTTCATGCAGCACTGGGTTTGGTTTGGTGTCCTTGTTGAACTCTTTAGGGTTTTAAAACCACCTATCTTTATATTTATTTATAGTTTTCTGTATTTTTAGAAACTTTCATAAAAAGAGAAGAAGAAAAATATCTGTTATTTTTCAGATGGGATTTACTGGCATGGTGTTGCATGGGAGGAGCATCTTTGRCATCCTCTAAAGCTCTCATTCACACCTTGCCGCACTCCCGCCCCCGCCCCTCTTAATGCAAACAGCCCCTCTAGCCTTTGGAGGATACGGTGGTGTAACGTGGGACATGTAGACTTACTAATGACTTGGGTCCACTGAGTGGGAGCAGGGAGACTCGAACAAATTTCATAAGGAAACACGGTAATATTTTTTTATCAAAGTGGTTTAATAGTTCTTTACTCCATTAAAAAACAGTTCGTGAAAAAATATTGTGGTCTGTATGAAACTGATTTTAAATGATTTTCCAACTACTTTGTAATGAGTTTATAGTTAGTGGTCCTTTTTGTTTTGAGAGCTGCCTTACTAGAGTACTTGGTAACCTAGCCCAATTTCTTCAAATTCATATTTTTAAAATTTTCCTTTCTTTCCTTAGCAGGAAGTAATGCATTTTGAAAAAACCAAATCAATACTGGCTCGGAAGTTAGGTCCTTTTGCACAGAGGGCCAATCAGCATTTTAGTTGGTGACTGTGGGTTTTTTTCCCCTTGAGCTCTATCACTTCTATTTTATTTCTACAGTTGTTTGTTTCTTCCTCTTTTTTTTGTTTGGAAATTAATCATGCAGGAAATGATTAACCGCAGTGAGCTGTCTGTCTACCTCTGACTCAATATGTTTAAGAGGGGGTGCCTGGACGCAGCTCAAAATGGCTGACTGGATGCAAACAGTGCACTGGCAGTCCAGTTGTTCACACTGTCCATCCTGTGTTAAATGTCACATTTCTTTTCAGCATTTGTAATGCTCCTGAATGTAATGATCTCTGAAGTGCCAAATTAAATCTGAAGTGCCCAGAATTTGTGTTTCAGAAAGTTCAGTTTAGTGCCACTTTTGCATATTGCTCTTTATGGATTACGTCGTAGAGCAAGGGGCTCTTTGCAGAATGCATCACATACTGTCTCCTATACTTTGGTTTTTAAATGCAATTAGTTTTTGTCACAATGTGTTGCATATCATAATATTTCAATACCATTTCTGATAGTGACTGCSAGGTGTGCCTGGTAGCTTGCAAAAATCAGAGCTTCCTTATGTGACCATATGATTTACCTGGGATTAGGCGGGCATCTCATTTGCTAACGGCTGGGGTGGCTTTCTTAAAAGGCAGCAGGTGCAGGCTGTGTGCACACCCCTCCCGAGGAGGTTGCCCGTGGCCTGCAGGAAGGCTGCCCTGGCACCGGGGCTGTAGCTGAGGCGGTGCAGAGCGAGTGCGAGGACTGCGGTGGGGTTCTGGCTCATAGCGATGGCAGCCCCCATGGGGGCTGGACCTCCGGAGGGAACGGYGGTGTGTACGGCGCTGCTGGCGCCTGCCTCGCAGCGGGAGAGCAGCTGCCGCCGCTGCTGCCAGCTGTGGAAATCCTTCTCTCTTGCTGACAATACAGACCTTTGTGCTTGGGGCTCAGGGGCCGACGCCGTGGTGTACGTGTGTGGGTTAGTTACCGTAATCCTTTCTGCTGCACCACCAGTGCTCGTCCAGATATAACATTGCCATATAGCTTCTTAAAAGCTGTGATAATTTACACCACTGCCTAGAAAATACGCAAGGACATGTGTCCTTCGTTTCAAAGTACCGATATGCCTTCAGCCTTGGTCTTTTGGAATTGGTTCCTTTTCAACACCCTGCAGCACAGAGTGTTATAAGCAACTTGGTTGTTAACAGATTTGGTAGGTAAAATTTATTACTGGGTGGATCGGTTACTATTTCAGGTACTTTATGGTGTCAGCTGTTAACAATTGAACATAATGTCCACTTCTTAAATCCAGCTCTTTCCCACTGACTAAGAGCAAATAATGAACAGAGTCCATTGCTGAAGCGTAGGACAGTAACCAAAGCTTTCCTCTAATTGCAGAGTTACACTTAACATCTTAGGACATCTCTATGCTCTGCGCAAAACAGCAATCCTGTGAATTAGTGATGAAGAGAGCAGCTGCAGAATTCACGTTCAGCGTTGTGCTGACTCAGCTGCTTTGCTTCTGCAGCCCGAGAGGTGCTGCTCATCCCCGGGGTCAGCCCCAGCACTGCGCTGTGCTGTGTGGGCAAGCACCCAGGTCGCTGCACCTCTTCAGTACATTATTATTCTTCCTATGGGCTTATAGTGATCAAATTTAAAAATCCAGAGGCGCCATTTTTTTTTGCTTACAAAAAGTCAGACAAAGAAATAGATTGTACAAAATCTAACAACCGAACAGCAAGGGTGAGTTAGAGCTTCAAAGACAGAGGTGCCGTTTCTTGCTGCAAGTTTCAGCTTGAGTTTCTGAAATTCTCTTTCTCAGTAGCAGGAGCATAGTCAGAGAGTGACAAAGTAAGAGCGAAGCAGTGTCGTAACTTAACATTTTAAGTTAAAATTTGACAAACTGGAGTGTTCTACTGGCTCTGTAAGTGTATGCATTATACTTTTGTGTGTGGGCACACAGGTTTGAGTCATGCCATATGATCTCTTTTCTGATGGCTCCTAAAAGAAGTGTGTGCTCTAGAACATCATGAGTAAACAACTCTGCAGGATGCTTGCAATAAACTTCAAGCCAGTTCTGCCTGAGTTTGGCCTATTACAGAAGCTTGTCCTGTGCTTCCAAAATGCCATTTTTCAACCCCCCTGGTAACTGCCCTGGGGGCTATAGGACTTGTTCAGCAGTAGCTAAATGCTAAGCTCACCAGTGTGCAGCTGTGTACCTAATTTTCACTCCTGTCCTGTTGAGAAAGCCCTTTACTACCAGAAGAGGTACTAGCTAGTGTGCAACTGGTGACTACAGGTACATCAGAGGGTGTCATCCCTCTGGAAGGTGGGATAGGGAAAGAGGGGACACCCAGTGCTTTTCTCCCCTCTACCTCCTTGCAAATAACATATGCCAGGAGGGTTTCGGAGAGGCTGGATGTGTCCGTGGGTAGTGGCTTCCCCTTAGAGAACTCAGGCTTCGAGCATTACCTTGCTTCCCCTCTGTCCCCACCAATTCCTTAAGAACCTGATCTAAACCAACCCGGTTAAAGGGAAAAAAAAGTAGAACAGACCAGCACAAGCACGCAGAAAACAATCACTTAATTGACAGGGGGTAGACAAATTATGGCATTTGCAAAAATACTGCTTTTTAGAGAAAGCGCTTCATAGACCAGCTGGCTCACTTGCTGCATTCAGGTCTGAGCTGCCTTAAAGAATTCATTTAAGAGTCTGATATGAAACCAAACTTTATTCTGCCTGCTCCAGAAACTTTCCCGTGGTACATGGAGTGCTGAGGAGACTCACGGTGCATTTGGCTGCTTTGGCCTCTTACGAAAGCAGTGGACTGAGCAGAATTTCTTTTTCTTTTTAATCAGTTGAAGGAGTTAAAAGCTTGGTGAAGTAGCCTAATGGCACAGTTACACTAGAGACAACTGCAGCTGTGAAAAGACTGTGTTAAGAAACAGGATGGTTGTGGTCTGCTGTAAGAAATAATTTTCCTGTTGACTATTTTTTTAAACAGGAAGCTGAAGAACAAAGCAGCATTAGTCCTGGTGATTTTAATAGGCTTCAGATTTCAAGTATTGCATTTAGGGTAAGCAGATCGGGAAAGGATAGGGCTTTGTGCAGTTTTATGTAACGACTGAGAGCTAGAAATATGGAAGACGGGAATATAACTGAATTCAAGCAGATCCTCTGAATGCGAAGCTRGTGCTTCTCTGGAGACGCCGTAAGACGCGCCGTAACGCGCCAGATGAGAGCACGCCGGTCCATTTGCAGGACTTTGCGAACGCGTGTGTTTGCACAGCGCTGCATAGGCTTGGCTTCACACAGTTTCCTCTTTGTCAGTCAGTCTGTCCGTCTGCCAGCTTCCCCTCTGCTCTGCTTGCTCTTTCTCAGTAACCGGAAAGAGAAACAGTTTCTGCCGTATGGGAGAAGAAAACCTGCAAACACTAGAGACTCTAGTCTCACTCTGAACGTGAAAGCCTCAAGCCACTTTGACCTCCATGTTTTTTTCTAGATAGTCAGCCAGAGCTAGGGGGTGATGAGTCCAACTCATTTCCAAGCCCTTTCCTCCCTAAAGACTTCAGACAAAATCCATTAAATTCTTATTTCAGAAAAGCTTTCTTCTGAGGAAGGTAGCTCAGCAATTTTTTTTGGTGGGGGTTTACAGCCATATTCTAATTCTTTTGAAGCATAAGCATCTGACAAGATAAATCTGTACTTCTAATCATTTTTGCTCACACGCATATCATGGATCATCTCAGAGCCATTACAGACTTTGTGGGTGGTGACTCACCTCAAACCCTCACTGCGAATGCCATTTTGTTCCATTCAGAACATTTTCCTAATGCTCATTTAAACTGTAAAGGGTACTATACCTAGCATGAAGTTGATTTGGCAGATACTGTGCTATTACAGTTCTCCTTGGTTTTATCAAAAACAATTAAGTGACTTCAGAAAGTAAGGGCTGTGTATTCTTGTAAATAAACGCCCTGGGGACCTCAGCCGTTAGCCTGGCGTTGTCTGGAGAATAACCCTTATTCCTATTCCCACTGCGTTTACCTGTCTTGTGCAAACATTATATAAATGGAGGCAAATCACTGTTATTAAAGCTGGCTCAGGTGAATGGGCAAGAGCAAAGCACATGCTGAAACGCCATGGCACCATTAGAAAAGCCCTGGAGCCTCCGATAGGCACAGTTCCAGCGAGCAGTGTGCCAAAATGCCACAAAAAGCCCTTGTGACTTGAAAAACATTCCYTGATGCTACTCTGTCCTTTTTATTCGTTTAATATTTTCATTGCAATGAAGTTCTACGTTTCAAGTGTGACTCTCCTAGGGTTGCCCTCGGTTGGAAGTTCTGCTTGGGATGGGGAAAAGCAGGAGGCTGGTCTCCRGCAGAGAAGCTCGGGGAAGGCTGAGCTTTGGCAGCCAGGCTTTTCCCTCTGCAGCAGCCTGCGACTGAGAGGCTGGGCTGCCTGCTTGCTCTTCCTCCCCCAGGAAAGTGCACAGAGCTTGACTGTGTGTGCTGCTCCTGMGGAGGAGGAAGGTGCATTCAGAGGTGATGATGGAGCTTGGAGTCTTCAGAGCAAGCAGGGAGAAAGGAAGAAGCATGAGTCTTTCCTAGAGCTCTGCTGTTCCACCCTACCCATAATAGTGGGGGGGGGGACGACCTTCTAGCAATTTAAGGGCTTTAAAAGGTCAGTATCTCTTTGAGTATGATCTTAAAGAGATGATGCCTTCTTGAAGTAAGGGTTGATGTAAGTAAGCTATGGGATTATCCTGAAGTACTTCCACAGGAACAAGATTGTTGGTTAAACAGAGTTCAATTTGGTTATTGCATTTTTGTGCATTGCCATAGCAATGCATGGGTTGTGTATGTGTGCAAAACTGGATATGTCTGTCTGTGAGTTTGTATGGCAATGGGGATCATGTAGGGAGCCCTCGTTTAAGGATGCAGCTGGTTTCCATACAATGAAACATGAAGTGCTTTTTACAGATTATTTAGACTTACAAAATGTAGCAGATAAACCCGTTAGCTGCGAGGATGTTTTTTAGCTGAATAGAAATTTATTTATTAAGATGTATTAATCTCTGGGCCTTTGTGTGTTTCTGTGTTTTGCTGTGCAGGTTTCTTAGCAAGACCAGACAGAGCTCAGCCTTCCGCCATGCCCGTGCCTCCCCCTCCAGCTCCCCCTCCACCCCCAACACTGGCCTTGGTAAGTTTTACAGGAGGTAAATGTACCGTATACACTGTCCTCTGTTGCTGCTTGTCATATTGAACGGGACGTCCAGAGGCATTGAGGTGTGGACGAGGGTATGCATGATATTTGGGGAAAGCTCTCCGACATTTTGTTTACGATTGATGATTGATCCTACAAGAGGGACCATCACTTCCACTCCCTTCCAATGCCCATATGGATGTTGCTAGCCGCATTGACTCTCCATCCTCCTCTTTCTCCCACACTGGTGGTTTGATCTGGTGTAGGGGTCCTGGGTGGAGAGGCACAGCTCCTCAACAGCTAGTCTAAGTCAGGGGAATTGAAGTCTTGCTCTCCCTCGCCTTTCTCCAGCCACGTACTCCCACCTTCTCCCTTGTTCTATGCTACTACTTACATGACCTGAGCTGGAAAAAATCAATCCTATTGTTTAAATTTGGTAAGGATAGTTCTTAGCCAGCATAGCTCCCTCAGCCAGCCTGCGGTATCAGAGCACAGGATCCACTGCTGGCACAGCATGGTGAGTGAGACTACATCAGACCTGACTTAAGACAGCCTAAGCTGGAATGGAGCTTGTGCTGTTTGTCCTCCAACAGTCAGTCACCTCAATGACAAGAAAGAAAAGGCTTCTTGAAATGCTRTTGTAAAGTACTCGGATATTTTCATAGCAAAGCCCTAGCTGGTTACACAGATAGGTTGGGCTCTGCCGCTGAAGAGTCTTTCCCTCATTTTCCACCTCAAGCAAGATACAGACTCCATGTGCTTGGTCCCTCCATGGCAACTCTCAACACCTTTCACGAAATTTCCATAACACTGATCTGATAAGTTAGAAATCTTTTCAGGAACCACCATTTTCTAGAAGAAATAACCATATATACATGCATGTGTGTGTGCATATATGTGTATGGTTTTTTTTTTTTGGTTCTTCCTTGAAAAACTTGTGTCATCAAAACATAAACTGAAGAGAGAGGACCATTGGGACAAACCTCATGCATCTAAAGGTTTTATTGGGTCTATTTGAAGAGGTCTACATTTTGAAATATTTCTATCAAAACTAAAATAGTAGCTAAAGCTCCATCTTTCTTCTGATTTATCCAGAATTTGTATATTAGGAGTTTTCACTGCAACTTTCAAGAATGTCCACCTTTTTGTGTAATCAAATTATGTATGTAGTCTGTTCTTGTTCAAAATGCCAAAAATGGCAATTTGCCACAGATGTGCCTTGGCTTTAAAAAAMCAGAGACTCTAAATCTTGAGTTAAAAAAATGTGAATTCACATAAAAGTGTTCTGTTTCCAGTGAATAGTGTGGGTTAGAATAGCAGCAGTGTTTGGGGCCTCGAGTCGGTAACAAGGCCAGCTACCTATAACATCATTCATAAAACCAGACATGGCATGCTACCCACTCCAGTGCGGTTAAAACAGAAATTGAGGTCTCAGGTAATTACATTTGAGCAGAACTTTGTAGCTAGAAGTTGAGGTTTATTTTGCCTCCTCAATTTCAATTTTATTTCGCAGGCAAATACTGAAAAGCCATCCCTAAGCAGGTCAGAACAAGCAGGGCGAAATGCTCTATTATCTGATATTACCAAAGGAAAAAAGCTAAAGAAGACTGTTACTAATGACAGAAGTGCTCCGATTCTAGACAGTAAGTATGATTCTGCATGTTGGAATTTCTGTGTGCATGAATGGTTCTACATATCTGAATGCAGAAAATTATTTTACACACCATCAGATGAACTGTCATGAGAGAAGTAGGTAAAGTAAAATGCCAGAAGTTGGCATGCATAAAAATAAATTCTGTTCATCATGGATTAGTTCAGTTGAGAAATCAAGTACTGCTTATGAAATGAGAGTGTTAATTTGTTTGCTTACTCTCATAAAGCAGTTCATTTTCTCATTTGCTTAAATCAGAAAACTATGCAAACCCTACTAGGAGCTCTGCTGAGGAGCTGCAGCAGATCAGGCAAACAAATCCCCGTCAGGACTGTGGAGAGCACAGAGAATAAAGTGGAGTTTCAAACTCTACTTTTGCATAAACAGTATAAAAATAAAGGCACCCCTGACATGACACCATTGACTTGTTAATGGCCCCAGTACCACTTAAAGCAAAACCAGAGCCAGGAGCCACAGCCCCAGCTGTGTGTCACTCTGCTGCACGCAGTTTGGCCACTCCTGGAGTGACTCAGGGGTGTTATCTTTTTGGCTGAGCCTTGTTGCTCAGCCTGCCCGGCGGCGCTCTGGCACAAGGCAGCAGCTCCGCTTACCTGAATGGAGACAAGGTCTCCATCCAGCGGTGCTGCTGCTGTGTCTCACTGTACATCTCAGCAGGTGCTGAGAGGAGGCTGGAAAAGCCCATGTAGCAGAAGTATTGGGAAGACAGAACAGAAACAGGAGAAGAGCGAGGAAGGAGGGCCTGCTACGTTAGAGGAACAACGTTTATTGCCTAGGGAGAGAAGACACTTCTACAGACTGATTAGCAAATGTGATACAACTCAGTCCAGGTCTGCCTGTGCAATTAAAGGCTGGACTGCGATAGGAAGACGATGAGGAAAGAAGGAAATATTCAAAGGAGTGTGACCAAATAAGAATAATAAAAAAAATAGATACAGTCCTGCAGTCAGCCAGGTACATAGTTTTTAAACACTTGAGTATTATCTCTGAAAGCAAAGTTACGTGTTCTAGCTGTTGTAATGAGCTGGAGAAAAGCATTAAGGGGATTAAAGAAGGGGTAAACAGTAAGGTTAAAATGATGCCGCCTATTATCTTGTTTACGTGAATTAACAAATCATGATGAAAGACTAAACCATAGTAGCAGCATTTCTCCAGAGATTCACRCCCTATGTGAGTCAGAGCTGAACTGAGCTAACATGCTTAAGAAAAGAGAAGGATGATGTGAAACATCCCCCCATGAACATATTCTTCCTCTTTTTTTCTGAGTGGGATTATTAGAAGTGTTTTTCATCCACAGGTTTTAATTACTTTAAAGTCTAAAATTTTTACCCCCCCAAAGTTGTGGAAATCAAGATGCCAAGAAATTAAGCCATTGATCCTCAGCCACGTAGCCCATCATCTGAGAGCTGATCTCCACAGATATCTCAACCTGTGGGCCTGCTCATTTTGCAGTGATGCTCTGAATAGGGCTCTTCCCTGTATTCGTAGTTACGGAAACACTTTCATTTTACTTTTAGCATCTCAGTATTGTCACAGCAGAAGTACTGACATTAGAGAAATGGGAGAGGAAGGGGGGGCTGATAAAATAATTCCTGCCTATTGGAAAAATTAGCAGCTAATGATCCTCTCACTGCATTGCTGGACCTACAGTTAAAGTAATCAGAAATGAAATCTCTTTTCCCACAAGGGAACATGGCTTTATTTAAATAAGTAGATATGTTGCAACATCATCAATAGTGACAGAGTTCTGTGCGTTCCCAGAAGTGATCACCAGAGACACCTCCAAGAGGAAGGACACCTCTGTCTTCCTCCTTCCTTCCTCATTTCCCGTGAGATTGCCCTGTCTCTTGGTTTGCTTAGGGAGAAGTGGAAGGGAAGGATAAGAGAGCAAAGGTATGAAGAAATGGGAAGGAGCTACAAAGATGCTAACAAAGACAACATGATATTCTCAGACGTCCCATCCAGGCTCAGTTCCAAACTCTCCATAGTGAATGTTYCTCTACTTTGGAGTCCAGAGCAGACTAAAGGAAAGTGATGGCTTAATAAAACACAGTGGCTATGTTTACTGCACCACCTCTTTCCTGGCGCAGTAGTGGTGGTGATGGTAGCTGTGATGATCCAACCTGAATAAGGACTTGTGTGTTTTGAAAGCTCGTCCATTTTCCCCCAGCTACGAGCGTTGCTCTAATGAAAGAGATGACTTTGCAGGATCAGTCTCGCTTCTCTGCCTAACATGGGGGATTTTTTTCCCAACAGAACCCAAAGGACCTGGTGGAGGTGGCAGCAGCAGTGGCTTTGGAGGAGGTGGTGGTGGCAGCACTGGGGGTTTTGGTGGTGGCAGTGGTGGCAGCTTCGGTGGTGGTGGACCACCTGGCCTTGGAGGTCTTTTTCAAGCAGGAATGCCAAAGCTCAGATCTGCTGCGAGTCGAGATGCCGGTAAGAAACACCTTGCAGTTCCAGTGTGAGAAAGTAAATGAAATCTAATTTTCAGCTTGAATCTCGTTTTATTCTTAATACTAGGTTTTATGAGGGAAAAGTGAGACTCCTCTTTCCACCCATCCTCCTAGTTATTGATGGAAACTAAAGATCTCAGCAATGTTGTATTGCTACCTGCAAAGTACAGTCAGGCAGACTAGGTCCTGCCTTAGTTGTGGGTGTGCAGCACCAGAGGGGAGCATAAGAGGAGTCCGGGTTAATTCTCCCTTGTGCACCAGGAAAAAGGATCTACTTTCCAAATGGAAAGTACATCTGCGTCAGCTCCACAACAGCATGATTTACCACTTAGGGAGTGCACGAGGCATCCCAGCTGGCTGGTACGCACACTGCAGATGGAGGCTTGTCTGGGGCATGCACTATTCTTCTGGCTGACAAAACAGCTGCCCGAAGCCTTGTGCCCCCTTGAAACGAAGATCTGGGGCCAGTGAGTTTTGCAAGTTTAAGGACATAGGATTTCACACTCGTTGAAGGAGGACCGGGTAGTGGGGGTTGTAGGGTGTTATGAACCTTACATATTTTATAGACTAATGTAATTTTTCAGCACATGTGTACAAAACAGTCTCTCAGAGATGGTATTTTCTATTGTGTCACAGTCTATTTTGGGAACTTGTCTTAATACAAAAGTTCCTGGCATCACAGAACAGTACTTCTTCAACTGCAAGGCTGGCTGCCTTCTTCCAGACATGCACAAGTACATCCTTAGATCACAGCTGCTAGAAAGGGCTGAAAAGAGCCTTTTACTGGACTGTTGTTGTTAAATATCATTTAAAAGCTAAGATTTCTTTGCTTTCAGGTTGATGGTATCAAATACTTGTTTTTCACCACTTCTTCCTTCCCCGTGTTATTGCTTGCTGTGTGATGGCTGCATCAGTTGTGTTACCGGGCGGTCATTTTGGTCGCTCACAAGCCGTCCCTCATAAGCATTAACAGGACATAACCCGCTACTCCGGAGCACYTTCCCGATGCTATCAAAATTGCTGCCAACTGTTCCTGGGTGCCAAGCCCTGAAGGCTTGCGTGCCCCACGCCGGGGCTGAGGCCCGTAGCGTTTGCAGCGCCTTAGGAGGCAGCCCGTGAGGAAGCCGTTGGGCGAAGCCCCGTCCGACGGACGCTGATGCCCTCTCCTGTGTCCGCAGATGCCGGGGGAGGCCGCCCGCCCGCCCTGCCGCCCGGAGCCCGCTCCGCAGCCGCCAAGCCCTTCTCTCCGCCGAGCGGCCCGCCGCGCTTCCCGGGGCCGCCCTCGGGGCCGCGGACCTCCGCTCCCGAGCCGCAGAGGAGCCGCATGCCGCCGCCGAGRCCCGACGTCGGCTCCAAGCCCGAGGCCGTGCCGCCCCCCGTGCCCAGCACCCCCCGGCCCATCGCCTCCAGCCTGCACAACAGGGGGTCGCCGCCGGTGCCGGGCGTGAGTCGGCAGCCCAGCCTCGGGCCCTCGCCCCCGCCGTTCCCGGGCAGCCGGAGCGCGGGGCCGGCCGGGCCTCTCCGGCAGCCCGGCCCCAGCGCGGCGCCCCCCTTCTCCGGCCGGCCGCCGC